>JARFJB010001682.1:4035000-4377500 GCA_036346205.1 Vesta saturnalis | reverse complement strand
ACATTACCTATTGAAATACTGTAGTAAGCAATAATTTTATGTGTGTGAAATGTTTTAATGTAAATATACTCTTAGGATAGCAGTTAAATAAATTCGGAATTTCAAAACAAATAGTTTTGTGAAAGTACATAAATGTTTCAAATTTTCTAAAAACTAAAAAAATGTGGAAAAACTTTAAGACCTTCTTTTACTGCGAAATATTACTATCACGATATAAAACGTACATTTTTAATATTTACTATTAAAAAAATTAATAGTATAACAAAAACTTTAACATGTTTGTAAAGTATTTGTAATATGGTTTTTATCGTATGACATTTCTTAGAAGTATAAAAATAGAATCAATTCATGGAAACAAGAAGAATGCGTTGTTTATGCTAAAAAGTAGACCAAGTCAAATGGGCTTATTAAATTGAGTCAAGGTGAAATAATTTACTAAACTAAAAGTAGGTGTGTATTTAATAAGTTTAAACATGTTGTCACGACGATGTCATGAGTTCATTGAAGGTGAATACTCCACTTCAAGCCAAAAATAGAAATTGCAATATCACCATCCTCAACATTTTACAAGGTCACTCTGCGCTCAAACGTTTTGGCGGGAAATTTGTATGTCAAGGTCAGAAGCTAAAAATAGAAATTGCAATGTCATCATCATATTACAATTCTTAGAAGTCTAAAAATAGTATGGTCAAAGGTTATTGACCTGTATATCATAGCTAAAAATGGTCGGTTCATGTCCTCACTAAAAGGTGATCGCGTTACAGCTAAAAAGTATAGTGACAGCATCATCGTTGAAAGTAGCTTATGGGCGTAACCAGATATGTATGGTAATCAAAGAGATGGTTCATATCTGCACTAATGTAACATAGTGGGGTCGTTTAGAGTAACAATATAAGGAAATAGTGTAATGGGTAGTGAGTGTTGTGTAAACCATGTGGATGGCATACGCTCAAGAGCAATGGACCAAAGCAACTGACCTGAGAACAGCGGTGGAACGCTTGAAGCAAGAATTTTCGGCATTAGCATTCGATGCCCAACATGAGGCGATTTACGGGCGAGGTGATTATAGTGAAGCGGAGTGTAACGTCCTAGTAAAAAGTATGAAAAAGGAGTAACGGTATGTGAAAAGTTTTTAAATTTAAAGAAAATATGTAGAAGATGTTTTGTAGAAGAACTGAAAGCTGTGCAATTGCATCAGTTTTGCAACGATGTAAAAAAAAGGACAGCATCTCCTGATGGTAGCAGTTCATCCTCATCAGATGCAGATTAGCCTATCGATACAATTATCAAAGTACACTCTCCCTCTACAACATGATGTAGAAATATATAGGACAGTTCCGGTGTCAACTTGAACATAAAAGACTTGGAGGTGGGTGCAAAATATAAAGTGATTGATATGAATACTATTGACACAAAGTATGGTAAACATATTATCATTGAAACCCAGAACTTTAAGTGCATACTTACCTTAGGATTTTATGAATAGTTCAAAAGAAGATCGCATTGAAAAGTTTAAGCAATATCTGGTTGAGAATGACGCATTACCAGCGCCGGAACTGTAGGAAAGACGACTAATTTAACATTTCTGTAAAAAATAATAATAATAACATATATGTCTATGTATAATTGTTTGGAAATAAATTATATATTTTTGTTGCAAAAAAAGAAAAAGTCTTCTATTTTTGATTAAATGAAGGGTATATCATAATGAAGAGAGCTGCTATTGATGAGACTAAAAAAATGTAGCGTATAATAATATGGTGTCTCCAGCTATATTGGCTAAGCTCTTCAAGGTTAAAATTTATTGGTATCATATCACAATTCATACCAACCAATCTTCAAGGTTAAATTTTATTGACAAGGTATTGAGAAGGTATCATATTACAGTTCTTATGTTAGACTCTTCAAGGTTCTTAGGAATAGCAAAATAAGCATTCTTAACCAATGACGCATGTAACTGACTTTGTGCATGCTCGGTATTGCTCAGGTATCCTCGTGGAGTCTACCCTTCTATATAAGTTTAAGTTTTATAATCACATATCATTCGCTTCAACATCATGTTTTTCTAAAAGTATATATGTTAAAGCACTGTTTTTGCACATTAAAATCGCTTACGTACTTACTATTGTAATAGTGTGTGTAAACCTAACCAGAAAATCAGTTCTATTTGTTTAAATGTAGCATGTAGAAATACTGCACGATTGCATTAGCGCATATACAACACGCTAACGAAGACAACCAGACAAATATAGAAAAGTAATGATTGTTATAATTGATGTGCAAGGATTCAAAACAGAAAGAAATATATATACACCTAAGGAACAAGCGATATATAATGTAGAGCAAATTGCTCATTACGTATTCAAGCCTCCATTTCCATGGCACAACTTGGATAGTGAATTTCAAAAGCAAGCTAATTGGTTAATTCACAACCACCACTTTATCGAGTGGGAATATGGATATACTTCTCCACGTCTATTCCCTCGTATACTTAGTGATTGCATATCAACAACAGATGAGGTGTACGTTAAAGGACGAGAGAAAGCTGATTTTATTCAAAAATTTTTAAAACAACGCATTACGGTGTTTGAAGAACAACATACTTTACCCAAACTTCATCCATGCTGTTTTTTCATACACAAAACACTTGTCACTGTGCGTTGGCTCATGTATATCATTTATATGAAAAAATTGTAGTGAAATTCTAATAAAGATTTATTAACTGACATATCTTATTCGCATGTATTACCTCAACGCTTTTATGAGTATTTCAAAGAAGAAGAAGAAGAAGAAGAAGAAGAACTAGATAATTTAAAATGTTATCTAAGAATAAACATTTGTGTAAATTTTTTTGGATAATGAGAACCTAAACTGCTTTCGGTCTACCGGAAACAGATACCGCTTCTGAGAAACAGCTACCTGTTTTTGAGAAACAGCTACCTGTTTTTGAGAAACGGGTACCGGTTTTAGGTCTGTTTTTGAGCTGTTTTCGGAAACCGGGAAAGTTGTTTTGAGCTGTTTCTGCCTGTTGCTAGAAAATAGGGATATGTTTTTTGAGCTGACTGCATCAAAGTTTATGCTATTCACATTTTCGGTGTTTACAATGTTCTACTGAACAAAATTTAAAAGAATATTTGATAAAGGTTATATACCAAATTGGTCTAGTGAACTTTTCAAGATTGTTAAAGTACGTGTAACGAATCCGGTCACGTACTTGCTACAAGACATGATAGGGGCACCTATTTATGGACAGGAACTGCATAAGGTTAAATATCCGGATGTGTATTTGGTGGAAAAGGTCATTTGATGTAAAAAGAATAAAGTGTACGTAAAGTGGTTGGGATTAAAATAATATTCATGGATTGATAATGATGATAATGTAGTTTTATAAGCATATTATTGTAAGGCAATAAGCTCATTTATAATTCAATGATGCCGGTAAGAACAACAAGCACTTTGGAACACTTAAATTACTGTAGAAAGCATCACTATTGGTATAATAACGGATATAAATGTCCTGCTTGTATAGGTACCGACTAGTATGAATATAACTTATTGTAATATAGTGTACTTAAGGAACTAACGTAGAATGTAATTTCTGTAAGAATAATAATAAAAGACCAATTGTAATTTGTATTATTTATTAATAAAAAAACATACTGATACATACATATTAGGCCTAAAGTGTTTATGTAGTCCTCAAACTGAACTGATGGCCACTTCCCCGAGTCAGGTCCGCTTGTTCAACCTAACCGTTCGCCTTGAAATCCCCGACCTTTTTCAACGTTTTCTAGAATCCAGTTATATATTGTGAAATGTTCATAATTTTCCGAATTCATTGCTGTAGTCAATTTTTTTTTTGGATAATGAGAACCTAAACTGCTTTCAGTCTGCAGGAAACAGATACCGCTTCTGAGAAACAGCTGCCTGTTTTGAGAAACGGGTACCGGTTTTAGGTCTGTTTTGAGCTGTTTTCGGAAACCGGGAAAGCTGTTTTGAGCTGTTTCTGCCTGTTGCTAGAAAAAATAGGTATCTGTTTTTGAGCTGACTGCATCAAAGTTTATGCTATTAAACAGGACAGAATTTGTCAAAAATAAATGGAACTATCTGCATTGAACAGTAGCACTTACTGTAAATCCTTAACGAACGTAAAAGACTTGGAGGTGTGTACAAAATATAAAGTGATTATATGAACACCATCGACACAAAGTATGGTAAACATATTATCATTGAAACCCAGAACTTTAAGTCCGTACTTCCCTTACAATTTTATGAATACTTCAAAAATAAGATCGCATTGAAAAGTTTAAACAATATCTGTCTGAGAATAGAGCGCATGCTGAGTGATGCGTCTAATGCAATTGATACCACTTATGGAGTCCTTTACGGCATTTCAAGCGATAAGTGGTGAATTGGCAAGACACCGGTAAATACAGACGGAAAGGATTTGGTTATTAAGGGGTTCGGTATAATGGCACGAGCGGTCTCTATGATCTAATAATAATGAATGAAGCAGATAACCGTCTAATAACTAGCGAAGTCCTAGAAAAATGCGCTCTTAAGAATTTAAATTTTTCACCTAATTCTGAGAAAAATTTTTTTTCAGCGCAGTTGTGTTTTAGAGGTGACAATATCATTTCATGTATAAATTTATCAAAATATGAAAAATTACACTTAAATTAGCCAATTCCATTTTGAAACAACAAAAGCACTTAAAACACACCTTTTGTACTTACGTAAGCTCAGAAGAAACATATGCATGCAATTTATCAATTTAATGTATCTAAATGCTCTTTAAATTACCCAATTCAATTTGAAACAACAAACAGCACTTAAAACATGACTTGTTTTTAATTTTCGATGCAGCGTTAATAATAATTGTAGGATAATGAACGCAGTTATTTTGCTTTGAAAGCATTTAAGCAGTTGGATCTGTTTAGTGATGTCAGCAGTTGTTGAATTTACAAGAAAAGAATTTGATATGGTTTTATTTGATACTATTAAACGTAGTTTTATGTGATAAAGTTATAATGTTATTTCTTAGTACATAATTTGAAATCTATCCTCAATGCTTTTACTTTCTTGATTAACACCTTGAGTCTTTTCTTTCTCTCATCAATACTTAATAATTGTTTCTTTCTTTCTCTTCTTATCATTCTTATTACTTTCACCATTTCTAGGAATAAACAATTTACAGAATCATGCAATCCCAGAGAAACCTTTTGAATTTTTTAGATGAACAACATATTACAAATATTTCCGAAATAAATAAATAAAGGATTTTATTTTTACATCAGTAGTTATCTTAATATTTATTGATTTTGTAGTCTTAATTCACTTTTCTTTTAATATGAATGTGAATATAAATATCACTAGAGTATTGTTAGTTGCATAACATTTCAGAGTTAAAACTCATTTGTGATGCTCTTCTTATGTTTTTTTTCAAACTCAAAGCTGCCACATTCTTCTATCTTTTTCAAATTCTTTTACTTAAGCATACTCGTATAACACTTAGTCATAATGTTATTCACCTTTGATTATAATATAAATTGATAATTGTCAACCATATACGTTCAGTCCTGCTTCTTCATTTATTTTATAAAGAGGTTTTTTTAATTAAAGTAATGACTGGTAAGTAAATTTCATGCAAATTTTTTTTATTGAAAGTTAACGTGTTCATTATAGCAGTAGTAGAAAACTTAGAGTTGAACCGAATGGAGGAGGGCATGTAGGATATTATATGTAACTTATGTTTTAACTTTTCATTTTTCAGATATAATAGTGATAAAAGAAGTTAAAAAAAAATATCCGAATGTGAGTAATGTTTGTTATGTTTCAGTTTTAAGTATTTATGTTTTAGCATGATATAGTTCTAATTAAAGGTGATGGAACACCACATGCCAGGACCCATGGTGTCTACAAAATAACAATTAATCATTTACAATATGTATTGTACAACGACGATGACATACCTGAGACTATGTGGTAGATGAGGGTATGTATTTCTATACATAATTATAATTTCTTTAATTTAACTAATTTCTTTTGTTTCAGATCACACCTTAAATTTTATTTATAGTTTTCAATTTTAATATTTTTAATTTTTTTTTTTTATATTCTATATAAATATATACCACATACGTTTTTTTTTTTGTTTAAATTATTTTGCTATCTTTTGCGCTCTTACTTATTGAGTTTATATACAAAAATTCAGAATTTTGACCACAAGATTAAACTGATATGATAAAAAGAGTATATTTATTTATCTTAAAACTTTTTCTATAGCGACCGTTATTGACTTCAGCATCCTTATTTATGACTATGAAACTAAACGGATCTATCCAGCACTTTGAACACATATCCCGAAACAATGTCATGCTTGTGGTGGGGCTTATATGATCTTCATACACATGTACACATGTTTTAGGTTTAATTCATCGTGCTCAAATAATATAATTAAATTCGCATTGTGACGTATTAATTGCTTAGGAATTTTAGTGTAAGTTTGACCCAATATGAAACCTGAATATCAGTTCTACATACATAAAGACAAAATTTACACCGATTGGGGCTTGAACCTTGATGGCGCAGCTGGTTAGCGCGGTACTCTAGTAAAGTACAGGTCGTAGGTTCAAATCCTACTCGAGATAAACTTTTATTTATGTTATTATAAGTTTTTGGTTATGAACGAATAAGTTCAAAGGTAATTAAATTAAATATTCTCATTATATTTAGAATTTACATCAGTTCTACATACATAAAGACAAAATTTACATCGATTGGGGCTTGAACCTTGATGGCGCAGTTGGTTAGCGCGGTACTCTAGCAAAGTACAGGTCGTAGGTTCAAATTCTACTCGAGGTAAACTTTTATTTATGTATGAAAATGCAAAGTTTCACCATTAACACTCATAACAAAATACTTATCTTTTTGGGATTTTAATATTGAGCCAGTTTAACAGTATTTAATTTTAATGACCTAGTTATTCTTTACTACAATTTTATAGTTGGCTTATACGTTTCTTAAACTGTTATATTAATAGCAGGCTTATGTTTATGTTTGAATTTTTCAAATTTGACAAAATTGTTTACTACATCTTTAACAATTTTTAACAAACATTACTACTGACGAAGATAACTGTAAGTGTTATCGAAACGTTTAGATTGTATAATTTAAAGTACACCATTAAAAATCCCAAAAAGATAAGTATTTTATTTTTATTTATGTATTTAACAAAATTAATAATAATTTTAATTACATTTTACCTTTGAACTTATTCGTTCATAACCAAAAACTTATAATAATTTAATATTAGTCAAGTTGCTTTGGTATGTGTGAATCTTTGCGATATTGCAAGCTCACATTCCATTAATATAAGTAATTTGATTGTAATCTCATTATATTTAGAATTTACATCAGTTCTACATACATAAAGACAAAATTTACATTGATTGGGGTTTGAACCTTGATGGCGCAGTTGGTTAGCGCGGTACTCTAGCAAAGTACAGGTCGTAGGTTCAAATCCTACTCGAGGTAAACTTTTATTTATGTATTTAACAAAATTAATAACAATTTTTATTTATGTATTTAATAAAGTTAATAATAATTTTTAATTACATATTTACCTTTGAACTTGTTCGTTCATAACAAAAACGAATAATAATTGAATATCGTTATGTCTACCCATAGAAAAATATGCCCTTATGTTATTTTGCCATTCACAGGCGATATCATCAAAGATAAAGAGTTTGCTTTTGCACAATTCGGCTCATTCACATCTTGATTATCACTGAACGGAAAGTAACCTACATTCTTTATCGGATTCAATGACTTATGTATACATATACATGTTCAAATTTCAAACCATTTTTCTCAGTAAGCAAACTAATCATTTCGTTTGTTTTTCCGCAGTTGGAGGGCTAAATATAATTCCACGTATACTATTAGGAAGTAAATCGCCATGTTTTGAAGTACCAGACTTTTATCAAAGTCGTGATTTTGAATTGGAAGTTTTGTTTCTGCGCAACTACTTTCATCTTTGATGGATGAAATGAAACTAAAATTCCAACATTTTGTCATATACTAGACATACAGATTATAATTGTTTCACTCTCCGGTCAGTGGGTTGCACTGTACAATAGCATCGTGGAGAATAAGACTATAGGCAACCATTCCATTATCGATAGGTGTTAGAGATTCCATTTCCAATACGATGTCTACTGTTGAATTTTTTAGGATTTATTTTGTTTAAACCAGTCCATTACAAATACTGGACATAAGATTTGAATTAGGTGTAGTTGAATAACGCATCTGTATCATCTTCACCATAGTAGTCACATCGGAATTTCAGAAAATTGCGATAGGTAGGTATGTATTGGTTAGCGCTGAAGTTCAAATGCATTGCTTCATAGGAATGATACTCGGAATTCAGATGTGCTGTAAGGTTTCTGATGTTAATGTGATTAAAATTTCCGGCTCTTGCAGACTTTGTGTACCTTTTACCTTGTTGGAATGCTACAATTATCCAGCGTGGTTTTTCCAGTTACATTGACGTTTTTATTGTCCATATATCAGAGGTTGCTTGTTTTAAAGCAGGTAATTCATGTAACTCCCATTGACGAAATGGAACAGTAATAATACAATTCTTATTGATTCCTTCAAACAAGTCCAGTTTCGCGGAATCACTAAGGGTTAAGTGTGGTACTTTCCATTGAATTTTATTTAGGGTTATTTCTGCATCAACGTCACCATAGTAGCAGTTTGTATCGCGACCACGAGTGTACAATGAACTATAAGGGTCCGTCGACAGGTATGGAGCAAGACATCATTGTTGAAGGTTTTGCAGTAGTATGAGCAACATGGACTTATTTACAAATATTACATTGGTAAATATAGAAAAAGTTTTCACACATACTGGTACCCGCGTCTACTATATCTTCTTTTTATAGGAGATGGAGATTCCAGCGTGCATGCAAAAATAATTGAAAAGGTTCCATACGGAAGAGAGGTTATCAAAATTGAGTGCGCAAATCATATGGTGCGTAATGTAACCACCAAATTAAAGAAATTAAGTTCAAATTCCTCATATACTCTAGAATTTCGTAAGATATTACTGAACAAAACTGGGTCTCTTTCAAGGTTAGAAAGATTGGTAAAAGGGGTGAGAACCGCCATCAAAGTCTGTGGTGAAACTGGCGACTCGGAGCAGTTTCGAAAAGATATTTTGAACACACCATATCATATATTTGGCCGGCATTCAAACTGCAGGTAAGTTTCATCTACTAAAAGGTAACCATATAGGTATACTAATTTTGTTTTCGTTTTAGGAAAACCTTTTGTAAGCGGAAACAAGATGAGGAAGAGGACAAAATAAGTTTATTAGGGAATTCCGCATTCTTCCAGGCGATAAAACAAGTTTTAGATCCACTTGTGCGTAAAGCAGATAGGCTGGCTTTTAATCATACCACTAATCAAGCTGATAGATATGTAGTTATGTCGTTAATGTTATTTGATGGTAAAAAAATTAATCATGGTTTATCCAATTTTAGGTATATGAGCCTTGTAGCTAAGTGCACGGGCGCGAAGAGGGTCAACTTTGGGAAAAGACTGTCGTATAACGCTAGGGTTGCCGCCGCTGCGTTATCACATTGTTCTGGTTCAAGCTGACATCTGGGCGCGTTGAAGACCTGGACGGATAAACCAGGTGGCACAAGAATTACAAATGTACTTTTAAGAAGGGACGCCAAAATAAAACGTAATAGCACTACAATGCTCAGTAAAAACGCCATCGCCAATCCAAAACTGCTGGCCCGGATATATATTATGGACCAGAAGCTGCCCAGTTAGATTTAGAAGATGGCGAATTCAAACGACTGTGTGATGAATACGTAAAAAACTAACAATTCTGTCTGCGGAGGCCATCCTTGCCATTGAAGAGAAAACTCGAGGTCAACACAATAATCTTCTATGGTATGAAGAAAGGAAAAACCGACTAACCGCGTCTAATTTTGGTGATATTATAAAAGAAGAGATACAACTTCATGTAATGGTGCATTAAAAAAATTACTTTATCGGACAGACGTTTATAATGCTTCGGTGCAGTACGGACGAAGCAATGAAGAAAATGCCATAAAGAAATATACCGATATTACAGGGGCAGAAGTAATCCCGTGTGGTTTATTTGTATGTCCCGAATATCCCTATCTCGGCGCTAGTCCCGATGGTTTGACACTTGATAACGGCCTCCTGGATGTAAAATGTTTACCTTCGATTGGAGATGGAAAATTCAAAGAATCTGCAACATCAAAGACCTGCTTTCAAGTATTAAAAGTATTAAATAACTGTATAGTGTAAGTGCATTATATTAATTAAATAAACGTATGTAATTAGTAAATAGAAAAATTTCAGGCTAAAAAAAACACTCTTACTATTATCAAGTCCAAGGGCAGCTGAACATCACAAACAGGGACTTCTGCGATTTTGTTTTGTATTAAAATTGTGATTTCAACATAGAAAGAATTTACAAAAATGAAGCGTTAGGGAACGACGAAATGGTACCAAAATTAAAAAGATACTTTTGGAATGCGTAGTTCCAGAGATAGTGGATGGTCGGATTCCTCGGGGACAGAAAGCCAGAGACCCTCCGTTCATTATAAATGCCCAAAATAAAAAAAAAAACTGATATGACGTGATAACAATTCAAAACGATGGGTTATTTATTTATTTTATTCGTTTTATTTTGATTGTATTAATTTTGGTTTACGTTACAAACACTATGTTTATTTAAATACATTATAATTCTAAAATTTACATTTATGCCTACTTTTTACTTTACATCTAATAAATATGATATATGAGAGTTGTGCAACGGTTTCCAAACCGACACTCAATTTTACGATATTTAAAGAACTACTTGTACGATTTCAAAAAATTGATATTTAGTAGTTTTGTTTATAATAACAAAGATTTGATTAGATTTTAAGAATAGCATTTTTAGTTTTTAGTTATATAGTGTATTGATTCAGGTAAAAAATGTACGTCCCTATTTTAGTTGTAAATGCACATGTTACAAAGGAGCAGAAGTATGTCACCGATGCCTTTCGTAGAATAATCCGAAATAGAAAAAGTTACATTTTACCGAACGTAAATGCATAAAGAATATCTACCTGCGTTAATCCTTTGCTAGCGACCGCCTCTTTATTCGATATTCCTAAAACAGCACCTGTGGCGCCCCTATAGTGGTAAAAGTTTTCAAAACTAGCATATGCATACCCTTCATTCACCTTTTAACATGCAATAAATAGCGTTGTTTATGAAATAGTATGAATTACTCCTATTGCATAAGGAAAGATATACCTGAAATCGATAATTTCAATAATAATGTCAATAAATTCTAGGCTAACTTGATTGCATAGTAGGCAAATATTGGTCAGAAACTAGGAAATAATTAAAATTTAATATTTGCGTAAGTGATGCATTTTTGTAATAGTGTGAATGTGATAACCCTACAGATATGGTGAAACCTGTTAATCTATTACTTGGTAGTACATTGTTTGGAAAAAGTATTCATTGCGACATATACATCCTGCAGAATTATATGTATGCTTATCGTAATTGTTCGGTTTATGAAGATATTAATGTGAAGTAGCAACGAGCCTATATAATGACGGCCTGAGCCATAAAGAAGGTATGTTATCTAGAGGCAAATTTTTCTGTCAAAATCTTGGCTTACTCTCAGCATTAATAGGTTATCTGAAATTGTGTATATATTTCTTCAGAAATTTAAAAAAAATATGTAAAAATGTAAATCGAATATTATACAAAACAGTATTTTATTAATACAATCATAGGTAATGTAAAAATAACATTCAACTTATAGGAGCTAATATAAAACTGCGTAGGTAAGATAAAATTCACATTCACAGGTTATATAAAACAAGATATTGGCCAATGCTACATTTAGCGGTACAATTTTAAAGGTAGCTTTAGGTGCCTATAATTGCTATAATGGGAAAACTTGATATAGGTTCTAATAAGGGGCCACGTCGGCAGCTCCACCTAGTGGCATATTTATTAAAAGCAAATTTAAGGTCCTATAATTGCTGTAGCGGAAAAAATTTTAATTTGAAATAGGTGCTTGGTACATTTTTAAAGGTAGATTAGTGGTTGATCATGGCTCCACCTAGTTATATATTTTTTAAAAGTAGAGTTAGGGTCCTATAATTGCTATGGGGGGAAAACTTTAAGTTTGAAATAAGTTGATTTCCATTATATAGATTTTCCTATAAGAATTTGTAGTAGGGGTGTATAAAAGTAAAACGAATGTGTGAAACTAAAAATTTATATATTATAAATAATTATTTAGGTACTTACTGTAACTATCCATAAGGATTTGTATAGATCCATACCTATGTAGAGCTTAATATAATGAAGCCAGACTAAGAATTGAGTCCCTGGAAGAGGATTATCTCCTTATTAAGGATAAAACATACTAATGTAGAACTATTCAAAACAACACAATCACTCCCTTCAGGATAGTCTTCCTGAATATGCCTTATTAGTCTCTTTTCTGAAAAATCAAGAAATTTGAAGGCAGTAGAGAAATCCTAAGAATTAATTAATGTTCATATATAATTATTATTTACAGTTTTATCAAGTAAATGTCAAGAGTAGGATTATCACCTTTGCTATTTATAAGATTATCTTCTGAATATAAAATGCTACAATTAACTCTATATTGATTTGTTCATTTACGCGTTAGATATTTGCTTCAAAGGACCCACTATAGGTTTATATGCAGTTTCCGCTATACGATGTTTCAAGTTCCCCTATTCTATAATATAAGCTTGCGTATGATTTCATTACGAGTCTGCGCTAACTTCCGTTTAACCACCTTATCTACATTCATTGCAGCCGACTGCGTTTGAATCCGTATTATAAGCAGATAATACAGCAATCAAATCCGAGGTATCTCCCGTAATGAAAGATTTTTTTTTTCAAATTCATTATTTTTTACTATTAAATACTTATTAATACCTATTTAATTTTATAATTTCTACCTATAAATCTTTCTATACACTGTGTGAATAGGAATAGAAATTTTATTATTCTCTCTACCACTCAAAACATTATAAGTACCAGGTTAAAAATATATACCTACTAACAAAATGTTGCACATCGTATCACTACTATGTTAAATGGAGTTTTAAGTAATTTTTTTCTTTCCGCACCCGGAAGGGTCGCAAACAATTGCTCTAATAGATGTCAGAAAGAGATAACCATGCTTTCTCGCAACTTTGGATTTCAGGAAGTCGTGCCCGTCTACAGGTAGGTCTTAAGGCTATTTCGTAAACTTCATCATTCAGTTACAGATAGTACACTGACCAGTTCACATGCTGACGGGTAGTGGAGTATTAAACACCTTAATAAACAAATTACCTACTGAACTGCATATTCCGGGTTATCGATATTGTGGACCAGGATAATTGTAACGAATTAACACGTCGTCATCAAGCAGGTAGAGTGCTTAGAGATCAAGCTTGGAATCGTGTACGCTCGAAGGATTCAAGTGTAAAAACAGCAACCTTTGCTATAGCGAACGCCATGAAGGTTAAAACCACGTTGAGTATGGGTGCTAAGATCAAGACGAGGCTGGAGGGTGCTCGTTTGAAGAACCATTTCACCGTTTATACTTTAATTTCCACTTTAGGCTTATATGCAGTTTCCGCTATACGATATGTTTCAAGTTAACCCCGTTTTCAATCATTCAAGCATACGTTTGATTGCATTACGAGTCTGCGTTAACTTCTACTTAACCACCTTATCTCGAATATCCATTGTGGACTGCGTTTGAATAAGTATTATAACTAGATGATATAGCAATAAAATCCGCTTGGTGTCTCCCGTAATCAAAGTCTTTTACAATGCATACGAAATCGTATTTAGTCTTCCAACATTGATTTAAATGATCGAAGGTCATATCGGTACCTACATGCATCAAATTTATGCAATCCTGCTTAAATAACATAACCATATTTACATTATCACGAATCAATTGCTTATGAATCTTCCAGTGGGTTTGACAGAAATAGAAGGAGTCCACGCCTGGGTGTCGCCCTCTACTAAAATAATCGCGAATTATGTCTTGATTGAGACACGAGATGTCGTCGAAAATCATTATGAAGTTCTTAGCGATCTCTTCAGGCATGGGTACATCCGCCTTATCGTTAAATGCATTATACCTAATACCTCTTATTCCATCACATTAGTCTTACCGCACCCGGAAGAGCCGCAACTAATTCCTCTAATTGATGCCGGAAAGAGACGACTATGCTTACTCGCAATTTCCGATTTCTTGAATCTGTTTCGTAAACTTATTCAGTTGCTGATAGTATACTGACCAGTTCATAGCTGACGGGTAGTGAAGTATTAAACACCTTAATAAACAAATTACCTGTTGAACTGCATATTCCGGGTTATCGATATTGTGGACCAAGAACCAAGCTACAAAACGTTTAGCCTATCATAATTCTACCGATTTAACAAATCGTAATCAAGCAGATAGAGTGCGTAGAGGTCAAGCTTGGAATCTGGTACGCTCGAAGGATTCAAGTTTTGGTGAGAAAAAAGTAAGCTTTGCTGTAGTGAACGCCATGAAGGTTAAAACTACGTTGGGTATGGGTACTAAGAAGAAGACAAGGCGGCTGGGGTGCTCGTTTAGACCAGGGAAACGTATTTTGCGCCAAAAAAACTTGATCATAATTACCAGCATCGATTGGGATTGTTAGGATTCTACGGTTACAATTCCATACGAAATATTCGCGAGGGTAACAAGTTTTACTATATTTCGCGAACTGACAAGCATAAGGAGATTACGTTTCCGAGTGGTGTATATGAAATTGTGGAGATTAACAGATGTATACAGCGTAAGATTAACTCGCATGTGAAGTTAAATCTATACACACGACGTGGACTTTAAAAAGGAGAATTCTACTGGGTGGATGCTCGGCTTCTAACGTCTACATGGGAGGCCACACCCACGAATCTGAGTTGGATGTTCAAATAATTTATGCTACAAATATACATGTGGAGTTTAATTTAATTGGAGACGCATGCAGGAACAGTGAGCAGTAGCATACAAACTTTGAGTTTGGCGTTTACGTTGAACCACTTTATAAATTAGTCAAGGAGCCATAGCTGTACTTATACGACGTATAGATAACATAACCTTGAACTTGTTTGATCAAAAGGGTCGATTAGTAGACTTCGGTAACGAGAAAGTAACCGTTAGATTGAAACTGAAGAAGTATAAGATACGTACGTATCTGTCTACAGACGAGAGCACATCGCTAACCAAAGATGGCGTTCAGTTTCTGCAATATCTCGGCTATAAAGTATTAAGACGATATGGAAGAAGCGTTGAAATATTTATTCACCGGGTTCACGTAAGGGGATATGATCGTGGAATGCGATCGTCGAACTTATCATCCGTACACAAACGCATACAGCAACTCCGATGACATTAATCTGGTTGTGTAAAAAGCCGATCTCATTGCAGCTACTTACAATAGTATTATATATATTTAGAAGGTAGTTTAACACCTAACAAATCAAACAAAGAGTATAACCAAGACCGCCTTCTGCGCTTCCATACCTCTAAAGCATCCGTTGGGATGTTTAGAGGATTATACGGATGTTAAGATGATCCTGACGAAGGTTACGTGGAAAGTTCCTTATGTAATTCCGAATGATGCCATGAAGTTATCTGTCTATCAGAGGATTAATAAAAATTCGTTGATAAAGTTGCGTTTTACGCTCGAGATTTATAGATGTATCCATCCTTACTAGCACAGGCATTCAATGTTCTCAATGATTACTGATTTTCTTTCCATACCAAGAAGGGAAATAATGGGGAAGAGAATGCGGCAAAATTTGATATAAAAGCAAATATTAATAATGGATGTCCATACGAACAGCAAAATCTCGTTTTCGCGGACAAGTACGTGGATGCTTACGAATAACACTGAAACTTTCGAAATCAATATTATAATTCGTCACAAGGTTCTATGCTTAGTTACGAACAATTTAAAAGTATGAACCATTTACTAGCATTGCAATAAACTAGCTTCTTTCGCTTATTCATATCTCTGTAAACGCGAATTTCTGTTAGTTGCAATGAAGGCTGTTGTAGTGTTAACACTACATGCGGTGCTACTGCATTAATTACTAGTAGTGACGACGAAAGCAATTTGGAGATGGTTGAAACTCATTTATGGGCGTTTGGTTTCTTAAATGAAGATTCGGGTGCGTCAATAGGTAATCATAGTTTGACCATTGGAAGCGCATTGAAATCCTTTTAAGAATACGATCAGCTATCTGCGGATGGTATCCTAACTGATGAAATCATTAACATATTAACCAACCCGATATGTGGCAACCAAGATGTTATCAACACATACGTCACACATCCATATCATTAGATAAAGTCCATCCTAAGTTATCATGTAGAGAGTAAAGACACGTATATTAACATTAACCACTAATGCGTTTAAAGTTTGCGGAAAATATTTAAAATTTTAAAATTAAAACGCAGTTCTAGCAATTACGATGTATTAATATCGTTTGAACTATATATTCATACTAGACTAATCGGTGGTAAACGATGTGAAGCTGTGTTTGATGGACCTAGTCTTAGCCTAGGACATTCAGACTTCCCGAAGGAGGATCAATGTCAAATTCAAATACGTATGGATTGGGATGAGCAATGGTACCTTCTAGACTCGCAAGATCCCCCTAAAGATCTACTGTAATACTACATGAGATTGGCAACGCTTTAGGCTTAAAACATTCGGGTGATAGAAATTCCATCAAGTATGCATATTATAGGAAGCATTTTCGTGATTTAGCATCGGATGATATTATTTGGATCCGTTCATTATATCCTACTACCACTACTACATCTACTTTAGTCGAGATTACTACTACTACTCCTGCTAAGACAACGTCTGCTTTACCTACCCTGCCTTATGCAGTATCGATATTGAATACTATTTGATCTTAAACAAGCGATTGTATGTGTTTCACGATAATTGGATATCTGCTTTAAATAGTACATATATCGAACCCGCTAAGAACTTTCTACCGAGAAGTTTTAAGCGCTTTGATGCAATATATCAGAGACCTAACAATGATATCGTTTTCTTCAGCGATGGATATATTTATCATGTACAATTTCCTAGTTTACAGCTGATATCTGGATGGCCTTGAGTATACAGCCACTATTATATCCCCGCCAGTAGTTATGTTTATGCCGTTGTAAACACTTATAGGGGGCGTACACTAATCCTTCATGGGAATAATTAGATAATTGAATATCGACCAATCGCACATTTACTGCATACGGATACATTTCCGAATCTACCATCTAAGATAACAACAATATACAGGTATATTAACGGAAATCTGTTCTTTATCAGTAGGAATCAATTTTACGAATATAACGAGTTTACTGAACTTGAGATGCAATCAGGGAAAGTTGATCTTTATATGTTTAATATTCATTGTGCGAATAAAGCTTTATTAGAACAATTATAGGACGTTTTAACAAAACTTATGAGGTTAAAAAAAGTTTTATAGTGAATTATACTATTATTAATAAAATACTGTTTTACGTAATATGCGTTTTTGTGCGATCGTTCATTTTTGTCAACTTACTGTCACTGTTTTGACAACAGCAGGTGGCATTTACTGTTTAATGAGTCTAACTGAACGATAAGTAATTTACTTACCGTTCAGCGAACAGTAAGTGAAATTCATAGTTTACTGAAACACCTGCCAGAGTTTTGGGTGTAGTATTATTTATTAATGTTAAAATTAAATGTACAATTGTTACAATATGGTAATAATAATAGTTTAATAATAATAATAATAATAATAATAATAATAATAATAATAATAATAATAGTTTACTGATTAGAATTTCTGACAAAATTATTTTACAATTGTCACATTAACATTCAGGTTACTAGGGAAACAATACATACGCTTATGGCTCGGCTTGTGGTCGTCTTTTAAGCAATTTTGAGATAAAATAAAATGTGTTTTGCCTACATTTTGCCATCAAGTGTATTATTGATCGCACAAAAAATAGCTTAAGCATTTCGAACAGTAAGGAGTTTACCGATCTCCTCCAACATTATCGTCGATCGGTAAACTATCCTTACTGTTCTTAATACTTAATATACTATTTCGTTTTCACACCTATTTTTGCCATACGTATTTACGTTTTCTTAAAGAAAAAATGACTAAACCGGTGACTGCTGCAGAGATTATTACAATCACATTTATTAACAAATTCGTTACACTTTACAAGTTATTTTGCTTAATACATGCCAAATTGTTTATAAGTACTAAATTATAAAAACAATGGAATTTTACATATATAAATTTTAATTGGTAGTGAGCAATTATATTTGTTTACTGTTCATTAATAATGCATAAACAGTTTATCAAGTAAAGGTCAAGAATAGGGTCATAAGATATATACATACTAGCAACATCTTTGCGTTTTAATTAATTTTTCCTATAATGATCATATGCTTACCTGGTCATTATATTTAGAAATAAAACCCAAAAAATTAGTCTCCGTGATCTTTTGTACATGTAGAAAGTTTACGACGTGATTATAATGAGAAAGACTTTAGGATAAACATTATTTAATTCAGTTAAATTATTCAAATTCGTTTATTAATATGCTCGACTCGCGCGGGCTTTCTATTTCATGTTTAGAATACTTTCTCTGATAGCGTCGAGCCTAGTAGTTCTCGCACGAATCAACATGAAAAAGTGTTATCTTAAAACATTATATAGATATAGCGTCGTAAACATTTCATATCTAAAACGGAGATAGCTCAGTGAATAATATGGATATACACATTTTATGAGTTTAAATCGCTCGAGTTCGAATCTCCATGCAAGCAATTTTTTTTCAGGATTCATACTACATTCTGAACGGAAGTTCCTTTTCAACACCGACAAAGAAACACTCTCCCAGATTCTGTGGATTGCGGCATCCCAGCGCCAGGAAACAAGCTCCTGAAGACATCTGCTTAAGCCAATCAGAGCTTGCACAAGCATCCAAGATGGACGATACTTCTCTCATTGTCCCGTAGCCCCGCTGCTAATGTCATGATATCCTTCCGAATAAACCAATCAGAAGCTCTGGAAACATCCAAGATAGCCGTCACGTCTCTCATTGGTCAACAGACGGATTAGCCCCCTTCATAATCTTTCCAAAATGGCCTCCGAGAGGGGCCATCCCTACTGATTATCTAATAAGGGAACGGCTATACCCGCATTCCTCGTTTCTCATTGGTCTGTCGCCGATATCTAGCGAAATGGGCGTGGCCGCACCCTCGTCTCCCATTGGCCCGTCGCCGGAATTGGGCCGGGCTTAAGTGCTCGCTCACGTCGCTGAATGGTGTAACGTCACTTCCTGGTCTAGAAGTCACCTAGCCTTACTACTCCCGAAGTCATTCACTTACTCCGTTGGGAAGAAAGGCCGTCGCCTTAATTCTACCAACCTCCAGCCCTTATCTCCGTTGGGAGCCCCAGATTAAGGTCTCGCCTTAATCTCTACCAACCTACCAGAAGGCCCGCAACTAACTCTAATTCAGACGGATCCCCAGATTACTAAACTAACTAACAGCTTTAATCGCCTCCAACGTAAATAAAAACCGATCGAAATTAGTCATACTTCCGTGACACGTTAGTTTTTGGTCTAACAATACTTTTTTCATAGAAGTCCTGTAAGAAAACCATTCCGTTCTGAATAATTTAAATAATTTTTTAATGCCGGCCCAGTTTTGTTAATATCTTGTGTAAATAATATTCTTAGTTGCTTGCCAGTTAAACAATTAGGATAAGTCTCGTGTAAGTAAATAAGTTCGTACGTATTAAACGCTCAATCGAATTAATACAGAAAATAAACGTTTTATAACTTAAAATATTTTTTTTAAGTTGATACTCTACTATATTAATTAAATAAGTCATCAACTAATCAACCCGAACCCGGTACGCCTGTAGTTTGTTTGTTTAAATCCTCACAAACAGTAACGGTTACATTTTTATTTCATAAAAGTATAAAAATTCATTTAATAGACATTCCTTTTAAAGGAATACATCTATTCAGTCTAAAAGCAAACTTGTATATGAAAATAGTCATACGATCAAGCGTTACCTTAAAGTGTTGATTTTGCTTCGTAACTGACCTTCTCATAGACGCAAGAACGACCGTTGCCCTGTCCTCAACTTATGTAATACCGGTAACATTACAATACGGCACCCGATAGCTCCCGTTTACAGGACCGCTCTAAGAGTTCTTAATAAATTATAAGTCATTATTTTGGGGACTTTTTGTTATAATACCATTGCCTGATAAACAGATAAAGGTAATATTAATTCTAATTCCCACAGAAACGTCTCAGGAGCCGATAGCCTACCACCTCCTACCCAGAGAGGTCATTCAGACCGGGTCCAAAAGGGAAGAAGTGAATACTCAGTTTTTGTTATTTTCCATTTAGTAATTTACGTTCAAATATTTAGTGTTTATTTAGTGCTGTAGCAAATATGGCAATATAAGTATAAAAACCTTATATTCTAGTCATTCAGTGTGAACAGTGTTTAGTCAGCAACGGAAAACGATCCCATACCCTTTTACTTGCTAGTACGAGAACCGACTGAACTATACCGAGGCAAATTAAAATAAACAATTTTAATTATTGTAAGCAAAGTTGCTTACAGGCTTAGTTGTTAAGGAAATGAGGTGATTTATGTATAGCAGAAAAATTGTGGGAGCTATCAATTATCTTTGGGGTACTCCCGGGTTAATGTTAGTTTCTTGCGAAAAGAAACCGTCTACAACACCGCATATACGTCTTTTGTCAAGAAAGCTGGATATCCAATTGATGAGATTATCGAATAAGCCGAACAAAGTGAGCTTGGCAAGTAGACACCTGTGCCAAACCTGGTCAAAAGCCTTTGAGATATCTAAAGCTACTACGACTGTTTTACCGGACCTCTCTAATGTGTTATTCCAAAGTTGGGTGACATATGACAGAAGATAACTCGTTGAACGGCTCTGTTTGAACACATACTGCTGGTCGTTTAAGAGTTTATTGGACTCGAGGAACTAAAGTAGTTGGTGGTTGATGGCCATGTCCGTGATTTTCGGCAGAATGGAAATGATAGCTATTAGTCGATAGTTTGAGGGATCGGTTTGTCGCCCTTTTTAGGAATAGGTTAGACACTTGTCAACTTCCACGATGAGGTAAAGTATAGGTACTAGCTAGGGGGAGCACCTTTTAAGGACGATAGCTGAAATACCGTCAGGGCCAGTCGTCTTGTTTAAGTCAAGTTTATTGATAATTGATTCTAGGAGCTTGTAACGAAAGTGGATTGGTTTAATAGCGTATGGGGTAGGTTTGGGCGACGGCACAGTTTTATTAGAATCATTGATGCAAGGTAATCGACAAAAGGGTTGGCTTTTTCAGCAGGATCAGCAACTACAGCTCCGTCTCGAGACGTCATGGGAGGAAAGGAAGATGTACTAAAGTTATTACTGACGGCTTTAGCTAATGACCAAAATTTACGATCACCCAAAGGACATGAGACTAATTCTTTGCATTTCCGTTCTTCAAACATCTTTTTGTCCTTGGTGATGATGCATTTGCAACTATTCCTTGCGGAAATATAGTTGTCGTGATTTTCGATAGATTTATTTGATTTCCATTTGGTATAAAGTTTATGGTTTTGCTATAATGCATCAGTGCAAGCCCTATTAAACCAGGGTTGGTAACGGGCATGACCTACACGATTATTTTTTTTGGAAATATAAAATTCCATACCTATCAAGATAACTTCAGTTATTAAAAGAGCAATGTTTGAAGAGGACGACCGTTTAAAGCAATACTCACAAAAAAGTTCTTGGTTACTAAGCTTAATTTCCCAGCTAGAATAGTGTAGGAATTTTGTAATGCCCTTTCAGGTCCTTGAAAAATTAAAATTCCACTATGTGGATTTAGTTAATACACCATGACTAGCTACAGTGCGGCGTAAGAATGGGTTCTGTCTTTAGACTCTTATAACCTTTAAATAATCAGGTACCAGCAAATTTTATACATATATTTAAACAAAATAATATTTTGGTTAACAACAAAAAAATACAATTCTGGAAGGAAAAAGGAAATTAAATTAATACTATAACAAAATGAATAATGTTCTGGCGTGAAAATAAATGAGGATTTTATTTTCTGGATGGTTATTTTCATTTGGCCCCTTGTAGGTAGATGACCAACTGTGTCGCCGGTACAAATGGTGACGGCCTCGAGAATACACATCCTGCTAGGGAATTTGGTTTCCTTTGGATGCGTTTCTGTAAATTGACGTCAGTTATAGTTTTTGAAAGTATAAACAAAGTGATATGCCGGTTTTGAAGTGAAAAATAGCGTTATAAATGTGGTTAGCTTTAGTTCGGCAGACTATGTGTATTTTCACCAGATCAACTGGATAATTAATATCAATAGTTAAGTTGAAGCTTGAAGTTTATTTTGCTTAACAAATTATATTTGATAATAGATGTTTGTATAATTCAATCTAAAGAGAAAGTTTAAATTGCGACAATTTAATTTTAATGTCACGCTGAATCAGGGCCTTGAACTACTTGGAATGCTGGTTATGTATTCACATGGAAAGGGTCAAATAACTATAACTATTCTTTATCCTAATTAACTAAATATGTACATAGGGCTGAAAATAATTAATTTGAGAAGAAATCATGAATTCGTTTACTTTAATTTAGTGGAGTTTACGCTTGTATGCAATCTTTCGTCATATGTGATGGTTGTATCACTAGAGGTCAATGAAACATTTGTTATTTGCATAAACAGGAACATTATTTTAATTTGTGTGAATTGCTCACTATTTATCGGAGGGCGTTAAATGGTTTATTGGGATATTTTACTCAATGTTTTAAATAAATTAAAACTAATAGGTAATCTTGTACAATCAATGCCCTCTTGTATTCGTATTAAGCACTATGAAACGACCTGCTTTATATATTTATTTTCGCAAAAGGAAATTCAACGTTTCAGCTATGTCTGAGTTGGTTTATTTTCGGTAATATTTACACCAAGAGATTCTGGGGATGTTTACATATACAGGGGGTTTGATTGAGTTCGCTCGCGGCCAAGGTAATCTCGAGCCGAACTTAATAAACTTTTAGGGATCCAATTATACAGAGTTAATACGGACACTCTAAATAAGTAGAACTTCGTAGGTAATACAACGGGTTTAGGTTTGAAATTTGCTAATGGCCAGGTTAGGTAACCTCAGCTGAACCAGCGAATTATAAGCGGTTCTATTTATGTAAAGCTAATTCGGACACTTTAAACAAGTAGAATTTGTAAGGATGGAATAATAATAAGACGTTCTAAAGGTGCTAGCATTAGACGAGCTTTAAGCATCGTTACATGAGAAGAGATCGATACTAAGCCAGCCTTCTGCCGAAAAGATCGACTGATAAAGCAACTTGGTATACGAGCTGGTCCCTCTTTAGTGTCAAATTATTTATTTAGAGACTGTTTATGTCACTGGCATTCTTTAAAGATTTTTATAATACAGGTAAGATTTCGAAATAGTGAAATACGCTATAACAATAAGGTAAATTGCACGAAATCGCTTTAAGAGCAACTAGTCAGGTTTGATATTCTCAAACAGTGAAATTTTCACTACAGTACAGGGACAGTTAGTAATAAATTACTATTAAAATTGAGTTGCAGATCAATTCTGCTAGATATTCCACAAATAAGTGTTTTGCAGAACAGAGTGTCGAGTTATATCAAAAATTTTGCTTTTATACTTCGCGATGAAGTGGGGTTTGGCAAATTCATGTGCGATGGCTTTGCACATATTAAAGAGGGAGAACTGGCGCGCACGCAATAGTGCTGTTTGCTATGATATCCGAGCTGAAATAAATTGAATAAATTATCATTGTCTGAATAATATTTCAAGAGAGAGAGGGAGAGAGAATTTACCATGGTTCTTCGTTAACTGCGAACTCACTAATCCTGAGAAATTTTTGATACAGCAGAAATTGAGTTTCACTATTTCATCATCATCCTTAGTTGTTCCATGTCTTGAAGTGTCAACTAATTTTTATCTGCTTTAGATTATGTAATTTCGCAATAAATTTATTTTTACATAGATTGCAGTTTTGGAATTTTATTGGCTTTTATAAAAAATACGGAGTTATACGAGTTATAAAATGCTTAAATCAAATTGGCGGTCATGTGGAACATTTGTAATGATTCATTTTATCTTTTTTATCACTTTTCTTCTAGTTATGTTCAAATAATTGTTTTATGTTTTTCATTTGTTATTATGCTCTCAATTTTGTTATCTTCTTGTTTTATTTCATTGTTTTAATAAAATAGAATTTGTGTAGTTTGAATTAAGTTCATTTTATTTTTGAAAAACATTTCAGTTTCTGTCAAAAATCACATTAAAGTAGAAAATATTAATTAACAAGAAAATTGTCGATAATAGGTATAGGTAATGTTATAGCAAAACTATGAATAACTAAATGCTGCATCTATTCATCCACTAATATACAGGGTGTCACATTTGAATTAACAAAGTTTTTCAACTTTGAAAATTGTTTATTAGTTCATCAAACCATGTATGCAATAAATCAATTGTCAATGAGTATTTCAAAAGTATAGTTCTTATGCTTCTGTCTACTCCAGAAGCACTTTCCATCGTTCAAAAATAAGTAAGACAAGCAGTGTTGAAAACAGGGTTACATCTTCCAAAATTTTTGAAAAATACAAGGTGTCTAAGAAACAGTTGAAAAAAGGTATAGGAAACCCTTATAAGACATCCTAAAATTTTGTCAAGAATCCAAAAATAAATAGTAGCGATTAAGGGCCGGTTCTGGACCAGTTCAAGGTCACTCGCCCTCTGGTGGTGAGAAATGTAAGCTTTTGGATTTCTTTAAGGTCAAACTTTTGGCGGGAAATTTAAACTTTAGGAGCACGCTAAAAAATTCTGTCACCATCCTCATTTTTGGCGGTAAATTTGTCAAGGTCAGAAGCTAAAAATAGAAATTGCAATGTCATCATATTACAATTCTTAGAAGTCTAAAAATAGTGTAGTCAAGGTCAAAGGTTATTGACCTGTAGGGGTATCGTATGACATTTCTTAGAAGTATAAAAATAGAATCAATTCATGGAAACAAGAAGAATGCGTTGTCTATGCTAAAAAGTAGACCAAGGTCAAAAGGGCTTATTAAATTGGGTCAAGGTGAAATAATTTACTAAACTAAAAGTAGGTGTGTATTTAACAAGTTTAAACATGTTGTCACGACGATCTCGTAAGCTATGCATAAAAAGTAGGTCATGAGTCCATTAAAGGTGAATACTCCACTTCAAGGTTACGACTTTCAAAACTTCAAGATCATTCAGAGGTCAACAAGAGTAACGACTCGATGTTAAAATGAGAGGGTCAGATCATAGCTGGTTCGCGTCTTTGGTTATATCATAGCTAAAAATAGTCGGTTCATGTCCTCACTAAAAGGTGGTCGCGTTATAGCTAAAAAGTATAGTGACAGCATCATCGTTGAAAGTAGCTTATGCGTGTAACCAGATATGTGTGGTAATCAAAGAGATGGTTCATATCTGCACTAATGTAACACAGTGGGGGTAGTTTAGAGTAAGAATATAAGGAAATAGTGTAATGGGTAGTAAGTGTTGTGTAAAACATGTGGATGGCATACGCTCAAGAACAATGGACCAAAGCAACTGACCTGAGAACAGCGGTGGAACGCTTGAAGCAAGAATTTTCGGCATTAGTATTCGATGCCGAACATGAGGCGGTTTACGGGCGAGGTGATTATGGTGAAGCGGAGTGTAACGTGTTACGTGTTTATCGTGAATAACGTGTATTTTCGATAACTTCTGTTACTTTATTTAATGAATGAACTAATGAACTAATTAGTTACATCTAAATATTAATATTTCCTTATTCGTTGGTGGAATGTTTTAATTTCGTACCTCAAAAATTATTTTTCGAACCTCTACAGTTAAACTAATTTATTTAACGTACACATCTTTTTATTCCTTTATAGATATAAATTTGGTATTTAAACAATTTGCGCCATCTCGAAGATTTAGGGTCATTTAATAAAGTTTGAAAAGGAATCTTGTTTTTAAAAGACAACAATTAGACATCTGTAAAATTTATTTATCAAAATTTGGTTTTAACATTCTTATCTAGTTTGAATAGTTTTGACAGGTTTGCAATATTGCTTTTGTTAGGGCGTTGTTCCTGATCTTTCTTTACTTAACACGCCATTTTCCGATGGGGAGATTGATCTTCAAGAAAAATGTTGCCTTCCGTTTATAAGATGTTTAAGCACCGTTTCTTTGGAAAATTTTTCATATAATGTAATGGTTTTTGGTATAAAACTTTACTGACGCTTTACAAGCGGATCTTATTGAAATTCTCAATCTTCATATCCTCGGGTAAGTTTAACACATGTTCGACAACTTTTAATAAATCGATTCTTTCATTTAGGCACTTTCGCACGATTAATTAAATTTATAACATAAGTCTGTTGAAGCGAAATCATCGCTATCGGCTCTAAACATCTATAAAGAGGTATGCTTGTATAAGGTAATTAATAACGTACTTACTTGTATCACTTTCAGCGCCTTGATACCGGCGAAATAAACAGCTATTCTTTATTTATATACGTAACTAGCAAATTGGAATCCACTACCGATCACCTTCGTACCTATTCATACTGGAATGCTGGCTCTTAGCTACTGATTAGCTGTGTTGGTTTCACAAAGTAACTACCACCTTCGAAACACGAAGGGCATTTACAGTTTGGTAATTCTTCATCAAAGGTCAGAATTCTTTATTATTCAATATACACAGGATTTGTGTAATGAACAGTGTATTGCTAAAATCCGTACAACAGAGTTAGGTTACATTCGGTGTTTAACCTTATTTACTTACATGCAACAAAAATTTATCATTTATAATAACATTCTTTTACTGGAGGCTAAAGTGGTTGAATAATTTAGAGTTTGATTTGTTCAATTTGTAATTTATTTCTTCATACAAAAAGAAGAAAAAAACCACACCTATTATTCACTGGGACGTTGACCTACCTAGTTCACTACCATCACACTGTAGTTGCGCGTTGAAGCTCCTGTTTTTAAAATACATTATACAGGGTGGAACAGATATCGAGGTCATATGAATTACAGTCATTGTTTGAAACTGTATATATATTTATAGTCAAATTTAGAATTTCTGTAACTTTTCTGTACTTTGTCTTTCATTAATATTAATTATTTGTCATTACGGATAATTTTGTTCAGAGCAAGTTTTGCTGTAATAAAAATTTCTGTACTATTGAATGTCTTGCTGCAATTCTATGCCTTGCACTGAACAGACTATCCAGATATTTCTATTTAATACCACTTCTTAAGGGTTTTAATACAATTAAAGAAACCGAAATCAAAATCATTGGGGATTTAAATTCTATTTTGTGAAACGTAGGCAAGCCGTTTCAAAAATTAAGTACTACTATTTTCATTGTGGATCTATTTTAGATCGCACTTTATGGGTTACCTTCGCCCTTTCGGCTGCGATTTGTAAGTACTTACAACCGTCGGGAGCGGCACAATTAACGAAACTTTTTTTTTTTACGTTTAGGGTTCGATTAACGCACTGAATATATTTAGTTTTTTTATTCTTTGTGGGCATCTGCGACGGCTCACCACTTGCCATCGTCAGGGCTGAATTATAATTATTTTGTTAGTTAAGATTGTTATGAATACTTTGGGGGAAAACTAGCATAGTATCATTATTGTTTACGTTCGATATTTATTCGACAATTATTAATGTGAGTTTAAATTAAATTAAATATACGTTTACTGTTTGGTTGTTCGGGTAAAAGTTTGTCTCTCTTTAAATTGTTTCCTTTTTTGGAGCACTACCTGTTTCAGGTTTTACAGGGCCTGCCCTACTCTACTCCTCTTTTTCCTTTTTCTTTCCTTTTATCCCTTTCCTGACTAAAACCTGTGGCGCCTATTCCTTAGTGGCTATCTAACCACGTCAACAACAGGGTAGCAAACCTCCAAAACCCCACGCATCCAAGTGCTCTGCGGTCAAACGACCGTACGCAGGAGTCTAGTCGAGTGCACTTTCAAAAAAAATGTTTACATGCTGGTTAGATATGTAGCAAACGTCCTAGTGAAAAAGTATGAGAAAGGAGTAACGATATGTGAAAAGTTTTTAAATTTAAAGAAAATATGTAGAACATGTTTTGTAGAAGAACTGAAAGCTGTGCAATTGCATCAGTTTTGCAACGATGTAAAAAAATGGACAGCATTTCCTGATGGTATCAGTTCATCCTCATCAGATGCAGATTAGCCTATCGATACAATTATCAAAGTACACTCTCCCCTCGACCATCAAAATCATGATGCAGTAATATATAGGACGGTTCCGGTGTCAACTATAATTCATAAGCGTTCTCGAATCAGTAAAGATGGATTGCATTGAACAACAGCACTTCCTGTAAATCCTTCACGAACGTAAAAGACTTGGAGGTGTGTGCAAAATATAAAGTAATTGATATGAATACTATCGGCACAAAGTATGGTAAACATATTATCATTGAAACCCAGAACTTTAAGTGCATACTTTCCTTACGATTTTATGAATAGTTCAAAAAAGAAGATCGCATTGAAAAATTTAAGCAATATCTGGTTGAGAATGACGTATACATTACCAGCTCCGGAACTGTAGGAAAGACGACTAATTTAACATTTCTGTAAAAAAATAATAATAATAACATATGTATAATTGTTTGGAAATAAATTATATATTTTTTGTTGCAAAAAAGGTCTTCTATTTTTTGATTAAATGAAGGGTACATCATAATGAAGAGAGCTGCTATTGATGAGACTAAAAAAATGTAGCGTATAATATGGTGTCTGCAGCTATATTGGCAAAGCCCTTCAAGGTTAAAATTTATTGGTATCATATTACAATTCATACAAACCAATCTTCAAGGTTAAATTTTATTGGCAAGGGATTGAGAAGGTATCATATTACAGTTCTTATGTTAGACTCTTCAAGGTTCTTAGGAATAGCAAAATAAGCATTCTTAACCAATGACACATGTAACTGACTTTGTGCATGCTCGGTATTGCTCGGGTATCCTCGTGGAGTCTACCCTTCTATTTAAGTTTAAATTTTATAATCACATATCATTCGCTTCAACATCATGTTTTTCTAAAAAGTGTATATGTTAAAGCACTGTTTTTGCACATTAAAATCGCTTACGTATTTACTATTGTAATAGTGTGTGTGTGTGTGTGTGTGTGTGTGTGTGTGTGTGTGTGTGTGTGTGCTGTGTGTGTGTGTGTGTGCGTACGTGAGTGCGTACGTGCGTGCGTGCGCGCGCGTGCGTGCGCGTGTGCGTGTGCGTGTGAGTGTGCGTGTGCGTGTGCGTGTGCTTGTGCGTGTGCGTGTGCGTGTGCGTGTGCGTGTGCGTGTGCGTGTGCGTGTGCGTATTCGTGTGCGTGTGCGTGTGCGCGTGCGCGTGTGTGTGGGAGCGTGCGTGCGTTCATGCATGCGTGCGTGCGTGCAGGCGTGCGTGCGTGCGTGCGTGCGTGCGTGTGTGTGTGTGTGTTGTGTGTGTGTGTGTGTGTGTGTGTGTGTGAGTAAACCTAACCATAAAATCAGTTCTATTTGTTTAAATGTGGCATGTAGAAATACTGCACGATTGCATTAGCGCATATACAACGCGCTAACGAAGGCAACCAGACAAATATAGAAAAGTAATTATTGTTATAATTGATGTGCAAGGATTCAAAACAGCAAGAAATATATTTACACCTAAGGAACTAGCGCTATATAATGGAGAGCAAATTGCTCATTACGTATTCAAGCCTCCATTTCCATGGCACACCTTGGATAGTGAATTTCAAAAACAAGCTAATTGGTTAATTCACAACCACCACTCATCTCATAGATAACCAAATACCACCTTTAAACCACCCCGTCTCTGACATTTGAACTATGTCGATGCTAGAGCAAAAGTTGCGTTAACAAACTTAAGTAACTAATAGACATAAGGGCTTTATAAATGAAAATACGGTAAATCAAAGTACTGCCACCACACAAAGTTGAAGAAGCTTTATGAAACGTGAGAGTATCGATCTGAAGGTAAAAGTAGGAAAGACCTAGGTGGTAGTGTTCAATCGTAAATACGCGAGTGAGGGTAGTGCGTTTACCTGCATAATCAGATTGTTGAGAAGTTCAAAACTTTGTATATTTTGATAGAATATACAATGCAGCTGATAAAACTAATGAGACGATTGTGGAACAGGTCAATTTGGGAAGGAGAGTGATTAGCAGTACCATAATGTAAAGTGGGAACATGGTCATAGCGAGCAATACACAATAGCGTGTTTGTCCCACCACTGCTGCATAGAACTGGGATCTGTGTAGCCAGAAAAAATGTAACAGTAAAATCAACTCTGTGGACATGAAACCTTGGCTCAGCGTTTGCAGTAAACCAAGAATGGATCGAGTGAGAAATGAGTAAATAATGGGTGAGTGTTGATCCCAAGAGAAGAAGGACACACATTGTAAGAATGAATGATGAACGATTGTGGAAATAGGTAAAGTTAGGGGTAACTTTGGGCGCGGAGAAGTTTAAGAGGTGGCCGTTCGATGTAGTGGAAAGGCGATTAAAAAAAGGTAAGATGTTTTTGGAAGAAAACGGTGTAGAGAATCAGTATACGAATCTTGCGCAAGCGCAAGAGGTATACAAAGGTGATTTGTGGAAAGATTTTTCATGATAGATAATATGGTATAGATTTAAACTTTTAGTATTTTGAGAGAACTAACTTGCATTCCAGCTCGTGTAAGTAAATAGTTATCAGCACAGGTTTGAGCGCATTTTCACAGGAAATCATCACAGAGTTTTCTAAGGTTTGTTCTGGTCATTTTTTGACCCAGAAGTCAGTCGAAAGCGTTCTTTCGGTCACTTGATAAAGCAATGCGCATGCTTAAGAGCAAGCAACTTCGACCGCAATTATTGATCGCATGTGGGTGGGTGTTAGCTACTACATTAGGTATGTCAGTATGGGAGATTACTTCAAAAGGATGCTAGTATAGAAGATGATTGTGTGAGGATGGTTGATGTTGATCGTTGCAGCGGCGCAGTGACATAGGGTATTGTTGCACGCTGATGGTTGCATAGGGTATGCATATGAAGGATGGCTGTGTGGATGTGGGTGAACAGGTGGAGGCATATAGGGTATGACTGTGTGGATGGTTTCATACTCATGGTTGCATAGGGGTAAACACATGGAGGATGATAGGATGAGGATGGCTGTGTAGGGTAGATTTGTCGTTAAAAATCGTTGAGAATTTCTATAAACATAATGCCGATGATCCTGTTAAAATCCGCAAATTTGATAACATCAAGGGTGCCAACCCGAAACTAATTAAACGATAAATTGGCAAAACATCGTTCACATGTGGTGATAAGTATTTATCTAAGCTTGCACCATAACGAAATCCGTATGTATTACCAATTCTGTAATCTTAAACAGGTGTCGTATGAATATTCACCCACTTATGATTAAATACTTCTATCCCAGAGCCATAAATAGCTATGGAAAATAATGGATAACTAGAAGATTTTATGCCACTTTGCTCATCAGCAGATTAATAGGTCCAGGTTCAATAATATTTGATTTGCTTATTAACAAAAATAGAATTGCTTAGATATTTTCGCTTTACAAAAAGATGGTGTTGCTGCAAACCTGAAAATAAATAATGTAATCTCGGATACCAATTTGTTTTTAAGGAACAAATAAACCTTAAGAAATAGAAAAGTCACAAAAAACTCATGAAAATAACAAGTAAAAAATAATGACAACAATGAGTTTTATTACGATAATTAATTTGGATTATAAGGATGATCTCTTAGAAACTAAAGGTAGTAATTCTTAATTAACTATCTTAAACTATAATGTGGATTAATTAACAATTTGAAATACCTGAAGTAATTTCTTTTACGTTTTGGGTGTCACTGGAACTTCAGCATCTAAGGAAATGCTGTCTACTCATCATTTAAAATTTATTGCGCAATTTTAATGGAAGTTGAAGTAAACATCAGATTGATATGCTGTTAATTCCAAATATACAACAATTTCTTTATAAACCTCCAAAGTGAATTGATTTTGCATGGTCCAAAGTAAAATTTGGTAATTGAATTCCCACTCTGTATTAGCAAAGCATCATCTTACAAAGTCAACGTTAAAATAAAATTAAACCCAAAGTAAAATAAGTGGTAGGAATATAACTAGAGTTGAGTTTCCTGAAATGTAATATCTCAAATTCAGTATGATAAATTTAAAAACACCATATAAATGTGGCGCTCTAAATAAAAAATTTAAACAAAGCGAACATGGCTTCTACTTAAACACGTAGTTCAAGGAATAAATGAAGCACGCCCAAAGTAACCCTGCGCAATGACCGAAAATAACTCAAAGCGCGGAAAGGATGTGCAAAAGTATAGAAATAATTTATTCAAATAATTCTTTTACGTCAATAAGATATGCAACTAACGCTACACGAAATGCAATGAAGTTACCAATAAGAACGAAAATTTTAAACATACATAAAAAGGTTTGTTACAACTTGCTCTTGGTTTCCACGGACCTACAATTCTACTATTATCGCTATTTACGGGGGGTTTCCCAAATCCGGCGCAAATTTTGAAATTTACTTTTAAAATTCTGCCGGTAAATATCCTTAATCCTATTTTAAAACAACTTAAAACTCTAGTCCCAAATTAATGATAATACACCCTGGACTTGAAAGTGGCCGCCAAAGCACTCCACTCGACTTTAGCCCATCCACTAATGGATGATCCTCCCGCTGGATTTCATAGGTGCTGTAGGGATACTTTATAACGCTCCAATGTTCGACGACTGTTATCACCGTGGGCACCAATGCAAGCTTTACCTCAGATCGACATCAGTGATATCAAATTTACGTATTTTAGCAGCGTTATTGACATTATAACATTTATGGAAATGTTCAACCATTTTTAGCGATAAATCAACATTTTCAATTAATTCCATTTCTAAAAAATAAATCATTAATAAAGGATTCATTATAAATGATAAACATACCTGAACACTTCGAAAACAAGCTACAGCAGCGAACAATATGGAATAGAATCAATCAAACGTAAAATTTAAGTCAAATATAAATATATATCTTACCTGACGTACTGTACGAGAGCAACTGGACCACTGCCGTACAACACAGCACTTTAAGGAAATTCTCAAAACCGCAAATGTATGTTCTTATTGTTTTGTATTTATTTTATCTGAATACTTTACATCATTTTCTAGACATACCAATATACGTAATTTTTTTATATCTGGTTGTTTTGCGGTTTGCAGATATCATACTTACATTTATTGTTATTAAAAATGAGGATTTTTAATAATAGATATAAATGAATTATTCAAGTTCTTATTTAATACTTTAACATTAATTAGCTTTAATTCTTGATTTGAATATAACATTACTTTTACTAATTATGCATAAATCTTATTTTTGCCAAAAATTTCTATTGAAATCATAAATTATTTATTTACACCCTTTTAGGGTATGTCACATTTTCATTCCATTCCATTCCATTGGTTACTGACCGGGCCAAGCTTATTTGCTCACAACTAGTAGGGGGTGGGGGCAAGTTAAATATTTGTGTATCATAATTATACATTAAGATGTGATTCTAAGAAGGGGAAGGTAAATGTCATAAGTTACTCTAACAACAAACCGGAAAACGGCACTTACTGTGGACGGTACGTACAGTATCATTATTTCCACCAGTATTCAAAGAAATATAGTTAATGTTGCTACAAGGCGTATGTACAGGACGTTTTTTATAAATATTGGTTCGTAGTCTTGGTAAGTAACACACAATAAGATTTCATGTATTGTGAACAAAGGTAATTCTTGGAAATGTAAGCTTTCACCATTATCACACATAATAAAACACTGACGAAGATGACTGTAAGTGTTATCGAAACGTTTAGATTGTATAATTTAAAATACACCATCGAAATACCTAAAAAAGATAGGTATTTTATTGTAAAGGCAATTCTTCTTCTAAAGTTTCAACAGCCTGAAGTATTACATGGTAGTTAAAATGTCAATGTTGCTGTAATTCTTCTATTGTTGAAATTAAATTAAATATATTAGATATTATTTCGAATAGTGTAGTGTGGAAAATTTTAATTGACCGGATTAATTTAACGTGGTCAGCACAGAGTTAGGGTTCGATATACAATAAGACAAAGAGAAAAGGACCGAGATTAGAACCCTGTGGTACGTCACTAATATGGTAATAGAGTAAGGCGTTAAAGTCATTAATAATAAGAATTAATTTTATTGTTAGTAAATAGAAATATCCGAACAAGATCTAAAGTTTTCTTGATTCCCACATCCTAAACCCGAAGTTCCATTGGTGCATTCGCCCCATGAATTACCTAAAATAAAATAATAAAATAATTGAAGTTTTAAAATTGATTGCTTACCAGTTGTATAATGCCATCGTAATACACAATGATTGCACTTAAGCTGATCAGGTAATCTTACAATATTAGTTACGTTATATACACCTGAGAGAATTTGGAATGATTGAGAACCATCTGCCAAATGAAGGGGTTGAAAACAATTATCTTCTTCTGGCTTTGAACTGTCAATCAGCTTGCATATACTAAAAATAATCAATTTTATGTAGTTGTACATTTAGCTTCATCAAATACAGATAGGTAACTTTTATGAATATGTAAAAACGAAAAAAAATTCAGTTAAGCTTACCTGTAAGAGAAACTTCCCTTATGGTTTGCAGTTAATCTAATTTTCACACTAATATTACTTGCTGATGGATATTGCGCTACAATGTAACCTAAACCATACGTTCCAGTATTTTCATTCTTTCTTGGTCTGCTTTCACCATAAACGTCTCCACATACTCCACACTTTCCGCTGTACACATTCCACTGCACCTGCATTAATTAGAACAGTTTTTAGAGAAAGAAATATATAGGTAACTGAGTTTTGTAATTTTAAATACACTGAGAAGCTACTAAAAATATTTACACCAAATCCACCACAAAAGTTTTCGTTGTCATTGTAATTAACAGGAAATGATATGTTATATCTCCACAGAGAACTTCGGTTGGGTGGATCCAACATCATTCCATGACTTTTAACATTATCAACAAAAAATCCAAGTATAATTGTACCTATTAGTATTAATAATTCCATCGTAATTTTTCTACGTTTACTATAATAATGATACTCACTGCACAAGAATACTTTCAATATATACCATTTTGGCGACTGATAAAAAATAATTTTCGAAAGATAAATAGATTAAAAGATAAATGTTTGTGCGTAAAAACCTTCCTTGATTGAGCGTGCTATTCTAATGAAATATATTTTTTACGCATGTTTCTTAGAAGAGTTTTATGTATTAATAACCTTATTATATTGTAGTATGATTAACTTAGGTCTTACAGAATCAGGTTAATATTTATTTTTTTTATAAGTTTACATATATCTTAAATTTATAACTGTGAATTTGTATAACAACCTAGAATATTAACTAAGTTTATTCACCTTATTTGCTTTATTTTTCTTTCTGAAGGAACGATTGGATAGCACCAATGAGAAAACAACCTTTTTGATTTGGAGGATGTTCTCTCCATTACTTTTAAATCTAGTGTAACACTTCCTGATTTAGAAATGTTTTTTAAACGCATATTTATCGTATAAGCTAGGATTTATGTGTAGCTGCTGTAAGTACTCCATTTAATTCTCTCCTGGCCTACAAAATCTCTGTAAAAACGTACTTTATTTCTGTTATTATAGTTTAACCATTGCCTTGGAGATGTTGATATGGGAACAAAGGTAAACAACATTTGTCTTTTAGTATTTCTACGTGAGAAAATTTGAAGAGTATCGACACTAGTAAGGTCCATGCCCCGTTGTGCTTTTAAAAACTAATTGCCTATCTCACAAATTATAGCGTCAACTTAAAAAATCATTTTTTTACCAGCACCACCATTTTGTTTTTCCAAAAACGGGCATTATGCTGGATATATCTCTTGTTACTAAAAGTTGTGCCGCAAAGGCATAATCTCTATTACTTTCCGTTAAAAAGAAAGAAAAGTACAAAAAGTTGATTTAAAAAATATGTATTCAATGATAACTTCTGAACCATGCCAGACAAATGAATTCTGTAAGTTGTGCTAATTGATTTTATACTAGAGCATCGAGTAATGTTACGAAAATTACAATTTGCAAACACCTGTTCAGCCAAAAATTTTGTTTCATGTTTTTGAAATTTTGAAGGTTGGGTCAACTTGTACCGGTCACGCCCAACAACTTTTCCTAATAGCAAAATTATGTCAAACCATCGTAGTCAACTGTGCCCAAAAATTTGGTCTTGATTTCATCTTTCATTTGTCCCCATATTTATATCCTTATAATTTTTGAACCGTAACATATAAACGAATTCTGTGAGATGTGCTAATATAGTACAATCAGAAACTATCGATACGTATTTCCAAAATTACCCAATTTGCCAGAAAAATTGCAAAATGTTTTTGACTAAACATCTTTTTTAAGATTACCAAAATTTGGAAGTTGTGCCAAATTGTGCCGGTCAAGCTCAGGAACTTTCGCTAATGGTAAAACTATGTCCGACCGTCGTAGTTAACTGCGCACGCAAAAATGTGGTCGTGATTTCCCCTTTCAGTTGTCACTACTCTCATATCGCTTCAACAGTTGGGTATCAACAGGCTCATTCCTTAAATTGTCTTGTGAAAGAAAACTTATTCAAAAAACAATGGTGAGATTGTTGAAAATGATCCCGGTACTAATACGAGAATGATTTCTGTGCTTGATGGACAAGCTTGAATGTCTGTGAAAGACAGCAAGGAAAAGAGCTGCATTCCTATCATTATCAACCTATAAACGAACTTCTCCCCCACGGGTTTACCCTAAAGAGTTCGTTTTTGTGAATGGTAGAGCAATCATCTGAGTACCCTTTTCTGTAACGAAGCTACATTTACAAGAGGTAAAAGCAACAATTTCTACAACTAACAAGTGTGGGCAGTCAAAAATCCTCATTCCGTTCGAAAAACACATTTCCAGAACAGATTCTCCGTGAACGTTTAGGCTGAAATAGTTAATAATGAAGTTATCGGACCACATGTCTACGACTACGAAATGTATCGTATTTTAGTTGAAAGTGATCTACCATTACTACTTGAGATCAGTTCTCTTCACATCAAAAAGACTATGTTCTTTATGGAAGAAATGTCACTAAGTTACTCAATGAACAGTGTCCAAATCGATGGATAGGTCGTGATGGTTCCATTGTTTGGCAACTGCAATCTCTAAATCTCAATCCACTAGACTCTTATATGTAGGGACTTCCCCATTCATTAGGAATCAACTCATCCAGAAGATCCATGCAACTTTTCATGAGATGAACAACGGTATCGAGTACGAAAACGAGATTTACTTATGCATTGCACGAGACCGCGGTCACATTCAGCAGCTTTAATAATTACACACATTACGCTTTTATTAAAATAAACCACACTTTTCCTTAATCCATCTAGTAGTTTACTTTACCTTTAAACCACGATATTTCAAGAATGCGGGAATGTGGGAAAAGTGTATAGAATCATGTAAACATAAGTGCATTTATTGCGCAAAATTTGAAACTAAGTAACTCTTACATTAATTTTAACGTTTTGGCACAAAAATAACAAAATAGCCAATTGTAAATTAATATTTATTAATTAAAAACATCAAGATCATAATTTTCAATAATTCCACCTACTACTTTAGTGCATTTAGCTCTCTTTTATTTGTACAGCAACGTTAAAAGTTCGTTGTATTAAGGCATCACGTGTTTTCATTTTTTCTTGGTAGAATAACTCCTTCGCCCACCCCACATGTTGTAGTCGACAGAGTTTAAGTCAGGGGCCTTAACAGGCCAACTATGTGGCTCACCTCGTCCGATCCAACGCTCAGAGAAATTGTCATTTAAGGAACGAACTACTGGGAAAGGTGGGGAGGAGCTCCGTCTTGTTGTAGCTACTTTACTCACCCGTGTTGCAGAGGCACACCCTTCAACAACTGAAGTAAGTCTCCTCCCAAAAAAGGTAAATTACTTTTGGCGTTAAGGCGACTTTCAAAAGTAAATAGTTCTATAAGTAGATTATAGAAGATTCAATAGCATACATTCACTCTAAATCGGGTGACAATTAGTTTCTACAGTGGTATGGGAGTTTGTGTGGAACAATTCGTTATGTGTGCGTTCTTGATGCCGTCTCAGGTGAATTGTGCCTCATCAGTAAATGAAATGCGACGATGTAACTTGCAGTTGTTTACTAACCCGCGGCAAAAACTAATCGCTAAGATAGATATTCTGGCTCAAATTGTTGAACACGCTGTACATGATACAACAGAATACAGCAAGTTTCTGTCCAATGTTTTCCATACTGTCGTTTTAGAAATACTTAAACCATGCTAAGGATGTTCTCCTCTTCAATACCATTCGGATGAAGTCGTCATTTCTATAGAATGCGAACGCTAGGAAGTGATGCAGTATCTTTTAGGCAGTGGAAAGTTCCGCTAAATATTCCGCAATCCATGCTTCTAAGTGTTGATAAGTGCTTTAGCACGGTACACTAAACCTAGCCTGTTCACATTCACAGCAATTTAGATAACATCTGTGATGCTCAACTTCACATGCTGTTGCACTTCCGCCGCAATAAACAAAAACAAACATCATATCGGCATATTCGGCAGTCTTAAAATTAAACGGCATTGTACACAAATGAAATAAATAAAATAATTCCACTGCAATACGTAGTTATACACGTGTCAATATATATATATATATATATATATATATATATATATATATATATATATATATATAATATATATATTAAATCTTTTGAATTAATAATCTGCTTATTATCCGGATTTAATTGAAATTTACAGGAATCATAAAGCAATGAATTTATGTCCCATCCGACGTGAATTTCAAAGACATTAAGAGTTTTGTAAGGTCAGAGTCCCCGCCAACCTATCCACCAATCTCCATTGGATAGAAAGGTGTTCGCCTAAATTCTCCAAATCTCCGGCGAAACTAGTATTTGCCCAGATTCTTGTAATTGATACTCTACTTACACACCGCACACAAACACGCCTACACTATGCAAAATAATTAAAAACCGAAGTGCAGGAAGCTGACAGGTTGAAAGCAGCAAGCTGCTCGCGACTATGCCATATTTCGGTCACCCAGTTTCGTAAATTATGAACCCAGTACGTAACAGTGAGTATCATATTTCAATCTCACTAAATGGAATAAATCGCTCTCCTACCCGCTCACTTACCGCGAGATATCCTGAGGATAGCCACATCCTATTTTAACACCTTTGTTAAATGCCGGCATCCTGTTTATTTAATAGCGCTGAATACAGAAAGTTCCTGAGGGTTTAAAGAACCTATGCCGTCCCCAGGCTAGGAGAAAACTTTACTTCTTAACGGCTCTGAACCTGTATGCGATCCTGATTGCTTATCGCGATAACCCAGACTTGCAGGAGAAACCCTTCTTCAAGGCTACCGTACCTGTAAAACCTCCGTTCCACTCAATCTACAAAAGGCGCTTATCCGAAGCCGAATCAACCAGGTTCCGATCCAGGAGAAGCTAAATTATTTATTTCGGTTGATTTAAAATACCTTTTCGTTTTTTTTCTGTTTTAGTTGTAAGCTAGTTTTAAGTGTAAATATTTAGAATTATAAATAATAAGAATAATAAACGTCTAAAACCCCTACAAATATATTGCTCAGTGTGGAGTAACCTGGTAATAGTGATTGACCCCAGTACAAACGAACAATCGTCCTTTTTATATAATTATAAACCGGTTGAGCTAGACCGAGCCAAATTAAAGTAAAATTTAATTGCAGTAAGCGAAAGCAGTTTATATATATATATATATATATATATATATATATATATATATATATATATATATATATATATATATATATATATATATATATATATATATATATATATATATAGTATATATTGAGATGCGCAAGACGGCCACTTTAACAATTAAATGGGTTGAAAATTAGGACTGTCCATATGAATCGTAAACAATTTATTGAGAAAACATAAACATGATTGTGAAACATATTTTACTTAAAATTTTCCGTTTAACGATAAAAACTACGACCAAGATATTAAAATAAGGAAAACACGCAAAAGATCATTTTACCTCATTCTTGTGGTAAAGTGGCGTTCAAAGGTGGTAAATTTGTTCTACTTTGCGATACAAAATCACAGGGTATACTTTCTTTTTCCAGTAACATCTGAACACAGTAAATGACACCATACTTGACACAGTCTGCAGTACATTCAAACCTTTTTGTGCTATAAGGAGGTGAATAATTCTAAACAAAACGTGCAAGGAGTGTTGCCTTCATTGACTTTTTTCTCTTTACCTTTTTTCTGTTTTTTAGCCTGTGCTGTTTGGGAAATTTACTCTTGAGGGTTTTGATTTTTCTTGTAACCATTTCTCGGATACGTCCCATGAATATGATGAATATTCAATTTTTCGTTTCCGACTTGGCAAAGGGGCACAGGATATACTAAGATTTTGGCGAGAAGAAATTCTGTGATCGCATCGATTCAAAAACCAACATCATTCGCCATTAGGGGGCGATCTGTCATGCACGATAGTTTATATTTCCAATCTGGAAATATATTCGGATTAAAAAGAAACGTGTCGGTTTTTTAAAATGAACTTGGTCTATGACAAGAGTGTGGCGGTTCTTCTGTACGCTTTACCGAAGAAGCTAGAAATATTATACAATGTCACTATTTGTGGCTTGAATTTCCGAGGAAATATTATTGCTGGCGAAATAAATTGATCAGCCGCGTCTACACATTTTGACTTCTTGCTGCACTTGATAAAAACTGACCTGCTCGCGCCACTTATGCGAATTGTCAAAAGTGTAAAAAACTTCGCTACCCCTTCTTTGTTAAATCCTCTTACTTTGACAGCTGAGGTTGCTTCTGGTAGTCTAAACGACAGTTCTGGATTTCTCTTCAAGAAATTTCTGAACCAAGCAGTTCCAGCTACTTTTTTATCTTTCGAAAACCTGTGCTAATACCATCCTTCTTTGCAAGTTCATAGGCCATCTCTCAATTTTTTTTTTGTTAGACCGAATATTCGTTCTTCTATCTCTAAAACATATTGTTTTAAGTTGGTCTCCAGTTCTTTGGGCGAGGTTGAATCAATCGACCAAGGCGTTTATACGACATGTTACCAATTTATTGCGGTTTTTAGTTCTTCTTTTTAGAGTTATTAACGTCAGATTATAAATCTTAGCAGCTCTCTTAAATTGTTACACGTCCAAACCGTACTAAGCGTCGTGTATGCTTACTAATGTAAGCGGGTTGCCAAGCCAGCTAACAGGGAGATGGGCGTGGTCGAAATAATAAGTAAAATGAATGATTAATATGCTCAAACACCTTACACCTACATTCAAACAGCTCAGTCCGGCAAAATATGTCTCTAGGCGCCACCACAATCGAAACTTTGCTAAAATAATTGTCATAAGCTGGATGTTAATTAACCCTACTTGATTGTGGAAAGTAGGATTGTGCTTACTCAGTAAACTCTCACACGAGGGTTCTAAAACAAACACTCGTCCCAAACAATTCAACTCAAACTCAAATATATTTAGTACTACCCAGGTTATTAAAAACTTTTTGAATACACCTCGTATACCAAAACTTCCAAAATAAAATTGATCATTCAAATTCATTCAAGGAACGGTAATTAATTTTTAAAATTCCTAACATGAACGATATCTTTTAAATTTAATTTAATTTCCATAACCTTTCTGAATCGTACTGACATTCGTAAATATGGGTAAGTTCTCAAAACTCCAACTTTTTGTTATACTTAATGAAATTTTTAAAACAACAGCTGATCCGTTAATTGTGTGTTGCGCTAATGAAACTAACATGAAAATTTTTGCAATCAACCTGGCAAATATAACCTTTCAGGTTGTTCATTAATCTTAAAAATATGCAAAGTCTACACTTAACTTGTCAAAATCTACTAGGTCACCAATTAAGTAATCGTCACAAATATGTCTCATAACTGGCTAAATAAACAGAATAAAAAAAAAATTAACGATAAATATATATATTGGCCTGCATAAAATACTAAACAAATGACAAAGAAACAAACACAAATATATTTACATATACCACAACAACGTGGTTGAAAATCAAAACCACACGTCACTACCAACTTCTGCAAAATTCTTAATACTAAAACAACCATTCAAAACCACATAACTCGAGAACGATTATCTTTTCGCTTCTAAACTAATTAATATTTACTCAACATTACACAAATGAACGAAACAAAGAGATAATCGTGCTTTACTAAATTTTCAAACTACTTAAATATAATCCTTACTTAAAATTGTCCATTAATCCTACGCTTTTCTTTCTTCTTTCTTCCCGTAAATCAATTCTTTGTAATCCTTAATTTGCATGAAGACATAACCAGTGCTTCACAATTTCACAAACACTTATTCCTTTCTGTACTCACAATTATTCCAATAACACGTAATAATCTGTACACGTTTGGTTGCCTCTTAAAATTCCTAGCAACCTTTAGGAAAATTTAGTCCTTCCTTACACAAATAAACTTTTAATGTCACATAAAATTATGTTAACATTGGCTTAATTTACTACCAAAAATTTCGTTTACTTAAAGGTGGTCCCATAAATAATTTTAACTAAATATCGTTACAAGAACACGCGCTGCACTTAACACTTTAACATAACAACTGTTAACTTTTTTATAAATCTGCTTATGCACTTTTTACTTTCTTGAAAATAAACAAACTAATTTTATCTTCAACATCAATTTAATTAATTGTTCTATTTATGAATGTCTTATACGATTCATCCCCTTTCGGGGGACTGCCTTCAATATTATTTACAAATATAACTCCAACTTAACCCATTCTAAGTTACACTACACCTCGCGCGCGTCTCCCCAACATTCACCACAAGCAACAGCCAAAAACGAAAAAGCTCCCGTCAATCCCTGACTTTCCTATTTATAACTTCAGTCATCCATCTTTAAACATGTCTTCCTTACGCGCTATATTCTCCAGTAGTATTCACTCAAAATTTCATAGTTCCAACTGTTACTACCATCTGTACAACCACGCTCATAACTACAATACATCGCCATATTTGTTCTTACTTACAAATTTTACAATTACTTCATGAAGAAATCATTTTTCGTCATTACATTCATTCAGTAGCCACTCTGGACCATTACGCAACTTTCAACATTTATCTCCAACCTGTGCTCGATCTCCTTCCGCAACATTTGCAAAAATAAGTACCGTCTAAGGTCTCAAATCCCATATACATACATATATTCTCAAAACAATTGCACAACATTACGAAAACCTTCTGAAATTAACACTTAAACATACCAAATCTTTCTCTACATATTTTCTAAAACATTCTACACTTATACCCTCACATCTTCTGGCAAAGATTACTCATTTATCCTCAAACATTCCATTTCTTACGGTAGCAAAACAGTAGCAATACAGTAGCAAGCATTATCGTCCCATCGACAAATTTCTCTTCACATTTATATTCATCAGAATCTAATTATTCCAACACTAAAGTCTCTATAATATTCGAATACACGTATCTACATACTGAATTATATTTCTCCTAAATTTCCAGTGGCGTATCATACACTCACATACATTATGCATACACAAAAAAAAAATTTTTTTTTTCGTTCAAACTCAATACACTCGCACTCAAAACACGTCATACACGTGATTATAACATCCTACATACAGGGTGCGTCAACGCAACCTGACAAAATGACATGTTCATATAAATTTTTTGTAACGCAAACTTCATAGATTCGATAGTCAACTGCTGCTTTGTAGTCTTCGGCACATAATTTTAATCACTTTATTACCTACTAAAAAGAAAGTATACTTTATAATAATCAAACACATGCCTTACGCACTAGTACAATTATTAACAGTTCTCTACATTTAGGAAGCCTAAATATTGATTGATGACGTAAAATGGTCCTCGGTGCCATTTTTCCTTAACGGAAAGGAACCATTTTACCTCAAAAAACAAGGAAATATATGAACTAATTTTAATTAAGGAGTCCTCAAAAGTAAAATTATGGCAATAGGAGGATGATATGGGGGAAGACATTCTTCATAAGAGTAATACAATCATTTTGAACTTACCTCAATTAAAACAAATGTAATCACTGTTTCACAGTACGTCAAAATAGCAAGAAAACGTATTTTATGATATAGCAGTGTCGTCCAGCATGCTATGCTTTTAGAACTGCCCACAAAGGTGGCAGTAAATATAGTTACTAAAGCTAAAGAATGGTTTTGTGTACATTATGAACAAAATGAAAAGGGTCCGTTTTACCCATGGGGGTCGTTTTAACCAACTCTCCTCTAATGTGGCAACATTAGAAAAATGTGTTAACTACGCCGGGTTCAATTTGGATTAGATTTCTATACTTGGTTAAATGTAGATGTAAAGAGTCGTTAAGCGCTGCAGTTGATGACTCCAGCCACAACTGGGGGTGGACTAAGCAAAATATTATTACAAGGCTACAATTCTCTAAATAGTTTTCTTCTTCTCAATAATATTACTACGAAAATTGAAATTAAACTTTAATTCTGAAAATCATACTCCCTAACAAAGAAACAACAAAATAAATAAATTTTATTTCAAACTTTAATTTAGTAAATAGCAATATCTGAACAAGATCTGAATGTTTCTTGAGGTCCACATCCCATAGCCATACTTCCGTCTTCACATTCACCCCATGAGTTGCCTAAAATGCGTTTAAATTTTATGGTAAATATATTTACTAAGTAAACTAACCCGTATGATAATGCCATCGTAGTACACAATGATTACATTTCACGTCATTTGGTAATCGCACAGTATTGATTGCCTCAAATACATTTCCTGCTACTTCGAATGAATCAGAACCATCTGTTAAAAGCAATGGCTGAAAGCAGTCTTCCCCTTCCGGTTTAGAACTATCCAATATATTGCATAAACTGAAACATAAACACTGAAAATTAAATATAATTTAATTTAATTTTTAATTTAAATTTAATACAATTTAGATATTTGTTTGTTTTTCTAAACTAGTTCAAATTAAAACCAAAAATACATTTAGGGCAAAGTAGGATTGTGCTTACTCAGTAAACTCTCACACGAGGGTTCTAAAACAAACACTCGTCCCAAACAATTCAACTCAAACTCAAATATATTTAGTACTACCCAGGTTATTAAAAACTTTTGAATACACCTCGTATACCAAAACTTCCAAAATAAAATTGATCATTCAAATTCATTCAAGGAACGGTAATTAATTTTAAAATTCTAACATGAACGATATCTTTTAAATTTAATTTAATTTATAACCTTTCTGAATCGTACTGACATTCGTAAATATGGGTAAGTTCTCAAAACTCCAACTTTTGTTATATTTGAAATTTTAAAACAAAGCTGATCCGTTAATTGTGTTTGCGCTAATGAAACTAACATGAAAATTTTGCAATCAACCTGGCAAATATAACCTTTCAGGTTGTTCATTAATCTTAAAAATATGCAAAGTCTACACTTAACTTGTCAAAACTACTAGGTCACCAATTAAGTAATCGTCACAAATATGTCTCATAACTGGCTAAATAAACAGAATAAAAAAAATTAACGATAAATATATATTTGGCCCATAAAATACTAAACAAATGACAAAAAACAAACACAAATATATTTACATATACCACAACAACGTGGTTGAAAATCAAAACCACGTCACTACCAACTTCTGCAAAATTCTTAATACTAAAACAACCATTCAAAAACATAACTCGAGAACGATTATCTTTTCCTTCTAAACTAATTAATATTTACTCAACATTACACAAATGAACGAAACAAAGAGATAATCGTGCTTTACTAAATTTTCAAACTACTTAAATATAATCCTTACTTAAAATTGTCCATTAATCCTACGCTTTTCTTTCTTCTTTCTTCCCGTAAATCAATTTTTGTAATCCTTAATTTGCATGAAGACATAACCAGTGCTTCACAATTTCACAAACACTTATTCCTTTCTGTACTCACAATTATTCCAATAACACGTAATAATCTGTACACGTTTGGTTGCCTCTTAAAATTCTAGCAACCTTTAGGAAAATTTAGTCCTTCCTTAACAAATAAACTTTTAATGTCACATAAAATTATGTTAACATTGGCTTAATTTACTACCAAAATTTCGTTTACTTAAAGGTGGTCCCATAAATAATTTTAACTAAATATCGTTACAAGAACACGCGCTGCATTAACACTTTAAATAACAACTGTTAACTTTTTATAAATCTGCTTATACTTTTACTTTCTTGAAAATAAACAAACTAATTTTATCTTCAACATCAATTTAATTAATTGTTCTATTTATGAATGTCTTATACGATTCATCCCCTTTCGGGGGACTGCCTTCAAATTATTTCAAATATAACTCCAACAACCCATTCTAAGTTACACTAACCTCGCGCGTTCCCAACATTCCCAAGCAACAGCCAAAAACGAAAAATCCTCAATCCCTGACTTTCCTATTTATAACTTCAGTCATCCATCTTTAAACATGTCTTCCTTCGCTATATTCTCCAATAGTATTCACTCAAAATTTCATAGTTCCAACTGTTACTACCATCTGTACAACCACGCTCATAACTACAATACATCGCCATATTTGTTCTTACTTACAAATTTTACAATTACTTCATGAAGAAATCATTTTTCGTCATTACATTCATTCAGTAGCCACTCTGGACCATTACGCAACTTTCAACATTTATCTCCAACCTGGCTCGATCTCCTTCCGCAACATTTGCAAAAATAAGTACCGTCTAAGGTCTCAAATCCCATATACATACATATATTCTCAAAACAATTGCACAACATTACGAAAACCTTCTGAAATTAACACTTAAACATACCAAATCTTTCTCTACATATTTTCTAAAACATTCTACACTTATACCCTCACATCTTCTGGCAAAGATTACTCATTTATCCTCAAACATTCCATTTCTTACGGTAGCAAAACAGTAGCAATACAGTAGCAAGCATTATCGTCCCATCGACAAATTTCTCTTCACATTTATATTCATCAGAATCTAATTATTCCAACACTAAAGTCTCTATAATATTCGAATACACGTATCTACATACTGAATTATATTTCTCCTAAATTTCCAGTGGCGTATCATACACTCACATACATTATGCATACACAAAAAAAAAATTTAAAATTTTTTTTTTCGTTCAAACTCAATACACTCGCACTCAAAACACGTCATACACGTGATTATAACATCCTACATACAGGGTGCGTCAACGCAACCTGACAAAATGACATGTTCATATAAATTTTTTGTAACGCAAACTTCATAGATTCGATAGTCAACTGCTGCTTTGTAGTCTTCGGCACATAATTTTAATCACTTTATTACCTACTAAAAAGAAAGTATACTTTATAATAATCAAACACATGCCTTACGCACTAGTACAATTATTAACAGTTCTCTACATTTAGGAAGCCTAAATATTGATTGATGACGTAAAATGGTCCTCGGTGCCATTTTTCCTTAACGGAAAGGAACCATTTTACCTCAAAAAAACAAGGAAATATATGAACTAATTTTAATTAAGGAGTCCTCAAAAGTAAAATTATGGCAATAGGAGGATGATATGGGGGAAGACATTCTTCATAAGAGTAATACAATCATTTTGAACTTACCTCAATTAAAACAAATGTAATCACTGTTTCACAGTACGTCAAAATAGCAAGAAAACGTATTTTATGATATAGCAGTGTCGTCCAGCATGCTATGCTTTTAGAACTGCCCACAAAGGTGGCAGTAAATATAGTTACTAAAGCTAAAGAATGGTTTTGTGTACATTATGAACAAAATGAAAAGGGTCCGTTTTACCCATGGGGGTCGTTTTAACCAACTCTCCTCTAATGTGGCAACATTAGAAAAAATGTGTTAACGTACGCCGGGTTCGAATTTGGATTAGATTTCTATACTTGGTTAAATGTAGATGTAAAGAGTCGTTAAGCGCTGCAGTTGATGACTCCAGCCACAACTGGGGGTGGACTAAGCAAAATATTATTACAAGGCTACAATTCTCTAAATAGTTTTCTTCTTCTCAATAATATTACTACGAAAATTGAAATTAAACTTTAATTCTGAAAATCATACTCCCTAACAAAGAAACAACAAAATAAATAAATTTTATTTCAAACTTTAATTTAGTAAATAGCAATATCTGAACAAGATCTGAATGTTTCTTGAGGTCCACATCCCATAGCCATACTTCCGTCTTCACATTCACCCCATGAGTTGCCTAAAATGCGTTTAAATTTTATGGTAAATATATTTACTAAGTAAACTAACCCGTATGATAATGCCATCGTAGTACACAATGATTACATTTCACGTCATTTGGTAATCGCACAGTATTGATTGCCTCAAATACATTTCCTGCTACTTCGAATGAATCAGAACCATCTGTTAAAAGCAATGGCTGAAAGCAGTCTTCCCCTTCCGGTTTAGAACTATCCAATATATTGCATAAACTGAAACATAAACACTGAAAAATTAAATATAATTTAATTTAATTTTTTAATTTAAATTTAATACAATTTAGATATTTGTTTGTTTTTTCTAAACTAGTTCAAATTAAAACCAATACATACAGGGCATGTCATGGTTATGGTTTGTTTATGGATTAGTTCCTTGCTTTTAGAAACAGTAAATTATCCTGTACCTACCTATACCAAAAGCTTCCTATATGGTTAGCAGTTAATTTGATTTTAACATTGATATCACTTCCTGATGGATAGTGCGCGGTAATATATCCTGATCCATATGTTCCAGTATTTTCATTTGCTCTAGGTACACTATCACCGTAATTATCACCACAAACTCCACATTTTCCACCGTAAATGCCCCACTGTATCTATAAAATTTAAACCACTATATATACATGACAATTTGCAAAAATAACTTACACCAAAGCCTCCACAGAAGAGTTCATTGTCGTTATAATTAATAGGAAATGAGTCATTAAATCTCCACAAAGAACTTCTGTTAGGTGGGTCCAGCATCATACCATGACTATTAACATCTCTAACAAAAATTCCCAATATTAACAAAGACGTTATTTTTAATAACTCCATTTTCATCACCTTTTAGGCACTTTCTATTCTAGCGCAAAGCATTTTTGGATTATATACATATTGGATAATCGAAAAAAATGACTCTTAAAAGATAAATGGATTAGAAGATAATAGGTAATATTTTTCCACTGTTTTTAATCTAAGCCACTCTAATATAGTGCGGTCTTTTGAAAAGTTCTTTATACGGATAATCTTAATATCGTCTTCTCTGATTTTTATATCATATGCTATTTTTATACACGTTACTAGTTGTCAATTAAAAAGAAAACTTAACTGTAAATTACGAATTAATCACGATTAAGATTCATGATAACAAATACTTATGTTTTGGATAAATTGTTAATATTGTTAATAAAGGGTTAATTAATGAGGTTGTTAATGTGCAAATTCTTTATCTGCATTTAGAAATACTCCTTTAAACAAAGGAACTGCAGCATTTCTTTCTTCAATTGCTTTAAATAGTTAATAAGTCAATTATTAAGTTTATTAGCTCAACTGATATTGTGTTAGTACGTGTTTATTATGTTTATCTTTTTGATAAATAAAGGATTGTCTAGTGCATTTTTTTAGAAATTTATCAAATTACTGTTCATCATTGATTTATATCATATTTTAAACAGGAATATAAAATACGATAAGGAATATACAGGGAACTTTATTACGAAAACTATAAGTCTTACAAAAAAATTTGTATACAGGGTGTACTGGCATAACAGGCACCAACTTATTTTGTTATTTTAAATGGAATACCTTATATGTTATTAAATTTTGTTTCAGAGAAAATCGCGGTTGAAAATCGTCACTTTAGGAATTTAAATTTTCTTATAAAAAGTGACATTGCACTAGCAAATAATATTAATAACATAATAAGAACGAACACATAATTGGAAAAAGTAAAACAACGGAGAATTGGATCAATCCAAGTGTTCAATATGACCACCATTTGCATTCAGACTATCCACAATGTGTCCTTCAGTAGACTGGTATCTTAATTTCCAAAGGATTTACTTCGCCCATTTTATAAAATCGTACATCAATTTGGTTAAACGGTAGTCCAAGTAGGCTTCAACGACTATTCTTAAAATTCTTAAACATTCCTGCCCATTTAAATGTTAATCTTGCATAACATAGCGTACTTCACTGTCCATAACCGGACAGAACATATGAGCTTCAAATTGAATTTGGTTTTGAACTTCATTCACAATGCATGACTTTTCTTAAGCTCAATTATGGCTATTTATTTGGTTACATACATCATACCGGCAAAATTTTGCGTTGTCTGTCCAAATCACATTACTTAAAACAGTAGGGTTTTCTTGAATCTTCAATAGAAGTTATTCGTGAAAGTTGATTCAGCGTACGTAATCTCTGAGATGTACCTGCTGTAGTCTAATAATCGATGTAATTTGTGACGAGCAGGATTCTATGTAAAGAGAAAGTCCCAAATCAGCAGATGCTGTTCGGGTGGAAGCACATGAATATGCTCGAAAGTATTCTAAGGCGTTTATTTCAGTTTCCTCACTTTGTGTTGCCGGTTTGTTCTTATAATTGGCTTAGACACACTCCCATGGTTAAAAAAATTATTTTTCAATTGACGAAATTTCCCTTTTGTCGCGTGCTATGAATGTGGATACTTTAAATTTAAGACACGGCATGTTCTATTAACAATTCTATTATTTTCACCATGAATCACGAACAAATCAAACACATCACGCTGATACTCGTCCATGTTGAAAACGTCACAAGTAATCAAGTAATTAATTAAGTGGTCACATAAGTAATTGAAAGAACAATAACATTATAACGATATGTATTATTTGACATTATTCTTCCATGACCTGCTTGTTAGTTTTGTATCCTCTTTGTGATTTACAGGCATTGTGGATTGTCTGAATGAAACTGATGTAAAGAACCACCGTCCTTTACGTATGCTTTTTAGGATGAATTATTCGCGGACCATCCTATATCTAAAATTTCAAAAGTTTACGCGATATTACACCACAAATAATTCCTTAATCATCGCTGACGTGTATTTCTAAAAACCAGTAAGTTTTTGCACGTCAGAACAATTGCAACCATTCCCATAACGGCATCCACCGCACGGTAGCCGCGAAGCCGCCCACCGATGCACCTTTATGAACCCGCGACGCGCTGCTCTCAGAGATCTCTCCCGGGATCATCTCGAAGAAGTTCGCTCTCCGTTCATCATCTATCACCACCTGCCCGATGATGACCGAGACCGCTGCGTCGTTCCGGATATCCAGTAGCCGCCGCACCGACTGCTTCGTGTAAGCACCGACCTGCTAATCGCTGTAGAGGAGTCCATCGCGATCGTGTGATAACGCGCACCACCTCGCGCCGGGCTACCTAAAGTTTAATCCCGCACTGCAATTGATAGACACGTAAGTTGTATAATTATAAAATCTAACAATTTACTATCAAACACTACAGAACGTAAATAACGACGGGCTTACTCTCCAGGAGTTATAACGTTATCATTACACAAACACATACATACAGAGCGTAACGAAGGGGTAACCCCCACGTCGCCTGACGCAGTACACCTAGAGAAAGAGTGCCACGGAGGGTAGAGCCCGACGTCACTCGCAAACACTTGAGGGTGGAGGTTGGATACAGGGCTGTAAAGACCTACGACCTTTTTGTTCTTAGTTCACCAGGTTAGACAGGCTATTGCCTTACGTCTCCTGATTATCACTAAGACCGCGCTTAATACACCTACATACAATACATACAGACAAACACAATAACCACACACAGTGTCTTTAATCGCAGGAGGATATATAAAGAAACCTGTTGCATAAAATTGTATTCCGAATAACCATCGCGAAACACCTAGTGCAAGACCATTCTTAATTGAATTAAGAATATACGCCGGAAATTAAAACCGCAGATAATATGTAAATTATCCAATATTTACCGATAGTTAATAATATAAACCCGACCGCGTGTATATTACGATGTACCTTAAAAATCAGTAAATTCGTTTTATTGTAACATTTTAGTATAGCGAGTATTTCGTTTACGCTCATAATTTGTATATAATTAAATTTAGTTACCCTTGGCAAATCTTGTTCGTCATCAAACTTTAAAACAATAGGGTTTTCTTGAATTTTACAATAGAAGTTTCGTAAAGTTGATTCAGCGTACGTAATCTCTGAGATGTACCTGCTGTAGTCTTATAATGGATGTAATTTGTGAAGAGTAATAAGAAAGTCCCAAATCAGCAGAGGCTGTTCGGATAGAAGCACATGGATAAGCTCGAAAGTATTCTAAGGCGTTTATTTCAGTTCTTATAATTGGCTTAGACACTTCCCATGGTTAAAAATCATTTTCAGTTGACGATTTTCCTTTTGTCGCGTGCCATGAATGTGGATACTTTAAATTTAAGACACGGCATGTTCTGTTAACAATTCTATTACTTTTACCATGAATCACGAACAAATCAAACACAATATTATGCTGATATTTCCATGTTGAGAACGTCACAAGTAATCAAGTAATTAATGAAATGGTCACAAAATAACAATAACATTATAACAATATGTATTATTTGACATTATCTTCCATGACCTGCTTGTTACTTTTCTATCCTCTTTGTGATTGACAGGTATTGTGGATTGTTTGAATGAAACTGATGCTCATATTGAACATTTGTATTGACCGAATTCCCTATTGTTTTGCTTTTCTTGATTGTGTTAGTTCTTATATGTTCTTATATGTTATTAATATTATTTATTAGTACAATATCATTTTTTATTAAAAAATTAAAATCCACATGTGTAATGTTTTTGGCATCTGTGACATTTGGAAATAGTATCCAATCGATAACCATTCATAGCTAGGATAGGGAAGTACTAATTTAGTTACAATTTTTTACTTTTTTTGACGATGTCAGGATTTATTACAGTCTTGTGAACGGGGTATAGATCTATCGGTTTGTTTATTGTTAGTAGATAGAAGTTTTTAAATCACGATTAGGTTCCACGCGTTGTCACTTGTATATTACTAAAGGGAACTTTATATGGGAGTTTATTATTTTATAGCAAATAATGATTAATACTAAATATCGTTGGGTTAAAATTACGCCAGTGAAAATTGTTACTTTGTAATTAAAATTACTTCAGGAAACGTAGCTTGCAGATTTGAAGCATTGGCTACGGTATGTCGCTAGTCAGTTTGATAATTTATTTTAAAAAGGTAAATAGTGTGGTTTCTATAATACGTTGGTTTAGAGTCGACTTTCCAAAGTTTTTAGATGAAGAAAACAGACCGCGTTACATAGTATTTTTCTCGAGGTAGATCGATGCCAGTGACATATTCTTTTAATTCTGTTCTCGAAACCCATCTCGTTTATACCGCGCTTACGATTTGACGTGAAATTTGTGATGGCAAAATCTATTAGATTCGTATAGAAGTCGCAGTCTAGCTGTTAAAGGTTGATCGCGCGATGCGAGTTTGGAGGTACTGAATTTTCTTACCATCTACCGGAGTTATTTGAATTTTACCGTGATTTCCGTTCACCTTTTGTGGATCTTGAAGAATTTTCAGCCACCCTGGTGACATAGTATTGTGTATCGATTGTCAGTAGTGACATTTTACGGGTCCATCGAAGAGGAATTAAGTGTTAGATTTAGTGCTCTTCCTTCTTTTGTTGATATTCGCATTTTGGCGGAATTTTGCGTTTCACTATAAACATTGTTCTTTACCAAGGTCCATCCACGTTCCACTATTCAAACAGGATGAAAATGTTCTTGTTAGCACCATGCACCAATAACGCAGTTACATACAATTTATATATAAAGGTGCTAGACACGTTTGATTAGTAATAAATTAACTAACACTTAGATGGTAAACCAAAAGATGGCCAATGACTATGTTTTACAATATCATGGATCGTTTCAATTTCTTACAACTTGCTTATGTTCAATGTAGGATTACAAAGTAACTCCAACCTGGAATTGCTTTTGGAAAGCTTACAAAACGGCGACTATTTCCTTTAACAACTGGACAATTTCTTGATCACTCCATCACTTGCAAAGAAAGAAAACGTATCCCTGGAAGTATTCCTGCAGCTCAAATGAGTCTATTAAAGTCAGTTGTTCTTCAGCCAGTTAACGCCGATGGTAAGGGAACAATCAACCATCAATCTAAAGGGCAAAAGGTGTAATTTTTAATTGTCCCTCCAAATTATAATATAACTTAATAGGTACTGTTGTATAGAATGCTCAATATTTATACCTATGTAAGGCTCATGTATGGATCGCCTACAGTCAAGACTGTAACAAATAAATGTATATACCTAACTACTACGTTTTTCAGATGTTCTTTACATAACTAAAATTATTATTAATTTTCTTAAATACATAAATAAAAAGTTTGCCTTAAGTAGGATTTGAACCTACGTCCTGTACTTTGCTAAAGTATCTCTAACCAACTTGTAATGCCTACTATTAATGGTAGCTTCTACCGGTCTTTTACCTGTTGTAAAATTTATTATTTTACAATTTGTATACTCTTTTTTTTAATATGAGAGCTTTCTCAAAAGGGAGGTTCAGACTTCGTTGGATGTGTGGAAGTAGGTTGGGTTGCCTATCCTTTTATAAATTTTATAAATGTTATCCCATATACAGGAATTGTTTATTTACAATGCAAACGGAAATTATAATATTGATTCTAATAAAAATTAAATAAAACTGAAACTAAATGGTTATATAATCCAACGGAATACTATTAAATAATATTTTAATTATACTATACGGTTCCTTAAAACGTCTACGCCTCTGGTCTATTTTAGCTTCGAACCTTTCTTGCTGGGGGTGTTTTTAAATCTAAAACATATGATCAAAACGTGGTACAACATTGAATAGATTTATTCTATTAATCACAAGTGATAATAATTAAGTAGGATGGAATTGTGGTAGTAATAGTGCAAGGAGGTGGTTATATACTGAGTAAGTAGGAATTTGATTTATTTCTAATTTAAGCTAGAAATGCTCTTTGAATTGAAACAGGGTGAACAGGTGTTAGTCAGGTGTATGGTTAATTTCTTTTGATTGAGAATGGTAATATATATATATATATATATATATATATATATATATATATATATATATATATATATATTATATATATATATATATATATATATATATATATATAGGATGAATAAGGATGTATGTGGGAGTAGGTTTATATGTGATGATTAAATAAATGTGATTGGGATCCTTTCTGTGTGATAGCAGGTGGTGATTTATAAGGGATGTATACGATATATGTGTTATAACGGAATGGGAACTAGGATGAATCTTTATATGGGAGTTTATTATTTTATAGCAAATAATGATTAATCCTATTTTGAAGTATCGTTCGTTATAGCTTAGTTGGAAAATTGTTACTTTGTTATTAAAACTACTTCAGGAAACGTACCTTGAAGATTTGAAGCATTGGTTACGGTATTCCGGTAGTCAGTTTGATAATTTATTTTAAAAAGGTAAATAGTATGGTTTTTATAATACGTTGGTTTAGAGTCGACTTTCCAAAGTTTCTAGATGATGAAAACAGACCGTGTTACATAGTATTTTTCTCGAGGTAGATCGATGCTAGTGATGTAATCTTTTTAATTCGGTTCTCGAAACCCATCTCGTTTATAACGCGCTTACGATTTGACGTGAAATTTGTGATGGCCAAATCTATTAGATTCATATAAAAGTCGCAGTCTAGCTGTTAAAGGTTGATCGCGCGATGCGAGTTTGGTACTGAATTTGCTTACCATCTAACGGAGTTATTTGAATTTTACCGTGATTTACAGTTCACGTTTTGTGGATCTTGAAGAATATTCAGCCACCCTAGTGACATAGTGTTGTGTATCGATTGTCAGTAGTGACATTTTTACGGGTCCATCGAAGAGGAATTAAGTGATTTAGTGCTATTCCTTCTTTTTTGTTGATAGTCGCATTTTGGCGGAATTTTAGTTTACAGTTTCACTATAATCAGTGCTTTTCACAACGTCCATCCACGTTCACAGCTATTCAAACAGGTGGAAAATTTCTTGTAAACATACATTTTCGCTTTAATAGAATTTATGTATATAAAGGACAAAAACGTTTGTAAATAAATTAACGTGTAGACATATTAAACCGGGTGATACAGTTATTTAATCATTTGGTTTCGTTTTGAATATTTTCTTCACTAAATTTGTATTGATATAGTTCAAATTAAGAGATTTATTGAAAGTTGCCGACTGCAAGTTGCTATTTTGGGAGCTGTATCAAGGGCCATGCGTATCGGTGTCCACCGTTTCATATCCAGAGGGCCAATCTTTCGAGAAATACCGTCACCGTTGTACAAAGATAAGGGGGAGAATTCAGTGGTCAATTGATGTGGACATTTATATATATATGAAGGTACCTATTTAATATATTTTGTTTTGTTAGTGACTTTAACCCTCCTATTGGGTTCGGGTAAATATGACCCATTCGCGTTCTTCAAATGTGCATAATTCGTTAATTTATTTAAATATTTCGTTGCCACTGCATAACTTATTTCATTACTTTAATAACGGTGCACCTAGATTGATATTAGAAATTTATAATTAGTTTTTTTATTACATTTGTTATACTCACTGTTTGGGTCTATACGACCCACTGAACTGTGTAGTTCAAATTAGAAGAACGAGAAGAAGGTTATTATCATATACGAATGTATTGTATTAGTTTTGTTTTATTTTCATAAATATAAATAACTTATTGAGCAATAGTGAACTTGAGAAACTTTTGTGTTTCTGATAGTGATTCTAATGCTTCTGAAGAAGAAGACCATTTGTCCGAAACCGAGATATATAATAGCGAATCGGATGATGAAGTGGAAGCTACGATTTCAGTAGAAGCTGATACGGATAATCACGTGACTTCAAAAGATGGTAAACTATAGTATGGAATGAAAAGACACACCAATCAGGACGCTTATCAGCAGCAAATATTATTTCGTTGATTCCTGGGACAAGGTATGCTACGTCGCGAATAATTGGTATAAAATCCGCGTACTACTTATATTTCACACCCAAATGTTGTAATTGCTCAAAATACCTATGTAAAGCTCATGTATATCGCTACTGTCAAGACTGAACCTACGTCCTGTACCGCGTTAACCAATTGCGCCAAAAAAAACTTGATTAACATGAAATTATTATAATAATTTCTTTACATAACATTTATAATATGTAATAAATATAAAATGACGTAATAAAATGTAATAAATACTACATCTTATTTCTTATTATTATTTACTGTTATAACAGTTTAACGACAATAACGGCAACTATAAGCTCTCGGGTCATAATGACCCGAGCACAATAAGTGAAATCAAAATGTTAACACAATAGGCGGGTTAAAATAAAATAGTCATAACTTTTACTTGATAAATCACAAAATATCATTTAAGAATTAATGGTTTTGCTCTCTATATTCCACCTCAAAATGATCATCTTCAACAAAACAAAGAGTAACGAATCTGTAATTCATCAGTTATTTGGTTTGAAGTGTCAGCGTAATTGCAAAAATCATCGTACAAATCATCAATAGCATTGATATCTAAAACTTACAAACTCACAAATAAACGCAGACAAAATTTCTAAAATAACATTTAAAAACAACACATATGGATAAAATGTACAAATACAGCCGTGTTCGTTACCTATTGTTACGTTCCTAACATAAACAAGAAAGATGGTAAAAGAAATACGTCAAACTTTGATATTTTATTGCGCACAAATGTTAATTAATTAACCTTTAGTAAGAATATAATGAAAGAATGAACGACACAAAAATTCAAATTACTAATCAATTTCGGAATTTTACATTAAAGTGTGCAAAATACAGAAAATGATTATTTACATTCTTCCCATAATTACAAGGAAATAAAAGTAAAATACACAAACAGTGAAATAATTGTCACAATTGTAAATTTCCTGTTATCTAATCTTCAAGTTCTAAATACAACGTTGTACTTTTACGATTTACATAGAACTCGAATCCTTATCTTTCATCTTATGAATAAATGCAAAAACAATATACCATTCCTGTACGAAATTCTAGTACGACGTAATTTGCCTATTTTTCTTTTCGTAATATCATTAATGTTAATATAATTTTCCGAGAAAATATTAATTAACAAATGTCAATTCCCTTCATAAAATAATATTCACATGTAATAAATGCAAAACCCGAAAGTTTCCATAGTTCAGTTCTTCAAGGTCTCTTGTCTTGGTTAAGTATATATACTTAATCAAGACAAGAGACCTCGAAGGCCAATCTACACGACTACTAGAATATTTAGGGTACATACATCCATATCGGTTGAGCCAAAATGAAGAACCTTAACTCCATTATTTCCAAAACAACTATGTTTTTCATACTACAATAATAGCAGGTTATTAATATCGTAATTAATCAAAAATACGCTAATACGGATCGCTTTAAATAAATCTGCCACAAATTAATGAGCCAACACCTTACGCGTCATCACCTACCCCGCGAGACATCAACACCTAAATACTGATGAACTACATGATTTATAACCTAAAAATCAGGAATTATCAATTAACAATTTCGCCTGTTCCAGCTTACACGAAAAATGCACCGAAAAGCAGACATTTACACTCCGTCAGTCTTTGTATCTCATGTACCAAATAAAGAACACTGAAAACTATAATCAATTCGCGCCTTTCAAAAACTTTACGTTTCATCAGTATGAAACTACGCGACATATTGAGGTATTCCCCCATATTGCTTTAGCCGGAGCTCACCCAATTAACTCCAACTCCAGTTGAGTACTTAGTGAGGGATAGAAGTGTGCATCTGAGTGAGTCCGCAAACCTTAACCAATTGTCTTGAATTAGTTTTATTCTCAAAGTGTATGGTCTGCTTCGAACATGCATGTATTTTGTTGGATTTATATGTGTATTTTTGAGGGATGACATAATTCAGTTTTAAAAGCATAGTGGGTTAGCAGTGTGCGAAAGTACGTTCGAAAGACTTAAAACTATCAGTATGGTGAATAATTGTCGGAGATTGTTCTGTATGCAATTAGAAACGTTGGGAGAAAAATATGAGAAGTTAGGAGATCGCTGAGTATTCCCTGCATCTGAGTAGAAAGGCGATTGTCAGCTGAAGTGAAAGCAGAGTCCTGCTACTATAATCTGACACTAGCAAAATTGTTTTACCGCATAACCCCTAGGCAAATATGACAGCGTTTAATTATTAAGTTAATTAAGAGAAGCAAATTCCCCATAATTTCAATCAAGCAAGTCAGTTAGTAGGAAAAGATTGGCTATTTTAATTTAAGTGAAATCCTGATATATCATTAGGACAGCCTGAGAGAACTAAACTTAGTAGCATTGTTGCGTTTAACGCGTACGAGGTAGAACTTTTCTATTTGAATCTCGAGAAAGTTTTACAAAAATTTATATTTGAAACAAGCAGAATATTTTGCATGCATGAGTCTGGTGTAAGCACTGTGCACAACAAGTGCCCGAAGGTTTACGGACGTAAAGGTGTTAATACAGTAGGCCTGCTATTTCGGGTAAAAAGGGAAGAACCATTACAGTCGTATTTTGCAGGAGTGCTACTGAAAACTGCATTGCATCCATGTTGATTTATCCCAGAAAGAAATGGCTCCAACGTTACAAAAATTCATTGGTACTAGCTGAAAATGTGCAAAAATCGGATGAATAAATTCCAAACTTTTTCTTGATTGACTATTGCACTTCGAAAAATAGACAAAACCTACTTTGAACAAGACCATCTACTATCCACATGTAAACTATATAACTCATCTTTCCAATTCGCTCCTATTCCAAGGAAAAAAGAAAATGGAACAGTAAAAAGAGTTTGTCGTTCAACACAATATTCCGAAATACAAACTGAAGGAAAGATTAGAATCTCAAGAAAGGAAACGGGATAAAAGCTGAATGAAAGGATGAAATTTAAAAGTGTCTAAATCTTAACAAAGACCAGTATTAAGAAAGATAAAAAAAATTAAAAAGGACCCAACACCCGCATTTCATATGCAAGAACGTAACGGTGATAACGAAGTAGAGATTGCTTATTTCTCGATCCCACCTCCCACCTTCTATGGAAATGCTAAAGGAAAAAGAACGGTAAAAGAGAGCGTTGCAAGAAAAGTTCAAAAACATATATGCCCCTCTCCATAAATTAAAAAAGAAGAAGAAAATAGCAACCTCTGAATGATCCGAGGTATCTGTTACAGACGACGATGAGGTAGGCTCCAACTATCTTCCATGTGATAAAGAACTTGACAGGCAGACTGATTTATGTGGCTCATTTGGAGAACAGGAAAAAAGAAACTATAGTACCGGTTCATGCGGCATATGGAACCACGCGGCATGTACCAATAAAGATGGTGACGAACATTACAATTGAGACTATTTTCAAGAGTAAACCGATACCTAACATTATATATAACCACTCGGTTCAATAAATATTTTTTCTTGTTAATAAAATTACTTTTATGCCACCTTATCTACCTTGTATTTTCTAAACTACCGCGTATCATTCCCCTTCATGCGCTCACAGTTACACCATGGGGTGGGGAACGGTACGCAGATTCAGTACTCGTATCATGATACATTCTGAATGTATAATAAGTAGGGCTTTAGATTGCGTTTTTATTGTGTCATATCTTATCTTTTTTACTTTGCCACTAATTTATTGTTTTACGATTGTTTATTTTTGACATTTCCAATTACCTTAGTATCATTATCAAATATATAATCGTGTGCTTAAGCACAATAAAAAAATCGGCATTGTTACATTCTGAGTAAAACGAATGCGTATTCAATCTAATTTAGATAAACAAATATTTTCCATCATACATTTGTGCCCTTATTTTTTTATTGAAGTTTAGTAGAGCACCGTTAAATTTATATCACAACAAATCTGTTATTGCCGTTCTTTTTATTGGGCATGTATCATTAAAGCATATATGGAAGGTTATTTCAAATATCTGTTTTGTCGTAAATCTAACCACTCATTATTTCTTATTTATGCTTAAATTACATTTAGTTGAAAAACTAACATTCTTGAAGATAAATCGGAAATTCAATGTTTTCAAATAAAATTTATACGAATCAATCTGAATTTATAAATAAAATAGTTCTCATTAATAGTGACCTTCCCCTCGACGACATAAGAAATGTGAACATAATAAACTCCTTCTGTAGCAACAGATGCTGCAGATTGGCAGACAAATAAAAACTAAACGCAATCGCATGAAAACACTGGCTGCTGTAACACGTAGTGATTGCTCCCTGCAAGGTATTGTGAAAAAAATGTACTTTCACGTGTCCAGGCTTCACCAATTCCAAGAACATTGAAGAATATTTAATTAGTCATGGACTAAAGGATCCAATTGTAGCAAAAGTTACATCAGGATATCCGGACTTGTATTCAACCTTTAAGGTATCTGTTCTACCAGAATTCAAAGAAAAGATTCAAAAACCACCAGTGAACCGCTAACCAATTCACTATTCAAATTATTCCTCAACATACAGAGCATGCAGAAAATAAATTTTTGATTTACTCGAATAATTATTGTATGATGCTAAGTTTAATGTTGTATGAATAAATGAGCATTGGCTAACTCAAATAGAATTGGAAAATGGACTACTCCTTGGATCGTTCCGTATTGCTTCTTCCTACTGTAGAAAAACTTTAAGACGCGTGCTGTAAATAAAATGTTTTCCCATCATCTTGGTGTGGCTATTGTTGTGCACCACAACTTTAATAATGGACGGTCAAACGTGTTATGTAAAACTAAAGTTCATAGTCCTCTTACGAAGGATGGTTCTAACGCACTTTTCTATATGCTTGGTGAATGCTCGTGGGACTTTCTGGATTTAAATACTATAGACACTAATGAAACATTTAATTTATTTTTCAATAATTTTTGTAATGCATTTATCATAGGTTTTCCTGCAAGACTAGCAAAATGTCACGTAGTGCACCCCATAAATTGGTTTAAAGATCAATTGAGAAATCTATGCAATACTTTCCACCTAATTAAATAATTCAACAATCTCCTTAACATGAAGCGAGAGACTACCAAGATCTATCGAAAAGCTATTCGAAATGCAAACAGTGAAGCCATTAATAAGTCTTCAAACCCTATAGGTACAATGTGGAAAATGATTAATTCACATAGAAACTCAAAGTACATGTAAATGGTTCAATAACTGTGGATGAACTTAACAGGTTTTTGGCACAAATATCTAACGATATCGTAATAAATCTGCCTCAACCAAATATGTCAACTTCGGATAGTACGCCAATATCTGACGAATTAAAATTTACTTTGAATTCTACTTCTTCAGTGGAGGTGAGATACTTTACACTCTCTAAAAAACAGTGACACCAAATATATCTGTGACGCTAGTATCAATGTAATGTAATTTAATAAAAACGGAGACAAGTGATATAAATAACTACCGACCTATACCTACATTACCGGCTTCTTCAAAAATATTTAAAAAAATAATTAATTCCCGAATTACTGCTTACTTCGAAACACACAACTTATTTTCTCCTAATCAGTTTGGGTTTAGTTTAGGTAAAAATACTAATGCTGTACTTTTACAGTTCGCCAATAAAATTCTTCGGAGTTTTAAAGAATGTAAGTTTACTTTGGAAAGCTTTATAGACTTCTCACGTGCATTTGATTGCGTGTCTCACAAAATTTTGATTAAAAAACTTAAGGTTGACAACTTCGATAAAACCAGTTTGTTACTAATTGAATCATTTAAGCAGAAGATGGCAATGTGGTTCTGATAAAATACCAATAGAAAGAGGGGGTTCTCTAAGGTAGTGTACTTGGGCCTCTCTTATTAATTATTTATACTAGTGACATGCCACTGAGTATTCCTAGTTGTGCTATTATTTACTATATGCAAATGACACTACTGTGATAATGCATGATAAATGTATTGATATCCTCTTCTTAAATCTGATCATAACCTGAAAAGCATTACAGATTGGTGTCTCAATAACGAAAACAAATACTTTAATTCAACCTTTAAAGCAAATTAATCGGTTTAATCCTGATAGCGTGAAGTTTCTTGGCTTACGCGTAGATTACAAACTATCACTTAACACGAATACTAATATTACTTATGTAAAGATTAGTAAAAACCCATTTGTGTTACGTAGGTTAGCAAGTAATGCTTTTGTAAAAGTTTTGTTAACTGCTTATTACGCTTTATGTGATAGCTGTATTTCATATGGTCCTCTGGTATGGGGTAACTCATCTCAGTCTAAATCCCTTTTCAACTTCGTAAGAATTGTTGCTAATTAATCATAGCGCAGTGATTGTCGTCAAGCTTTTATTAGTCTAAGAATTATAACGCTCCCTAGTTTGTTTTTTTTTTGCAAAGTCTATGTTACGTAAAATCTAACTGAAATAAGTATACACTGCAATCAGAGGTGCACAAGCATGATACTCGGAATAAAACTCTTTTTCCTTTACCTCAATGTAGAATTAGCAAGTCACAAAATACACTTGATGTAATTGGTTTGAGGCTATTTAACTACTTACCCGATAATGTAACACGTTTACCAACTTTATTGTTTAAAACTAGAATAAAATAATTTTTAGTGAAAAACGCATTTTATACGACCGAACAATTTTTGGTGAGCATTGTAAGTGAAATCTAAATACGGTATTTTTAATAGTATGTATCCTCGTCTGACATGTGTAAGTAGTTTTATTTTGTATTTGCAAATCATGAAGTACATTATTATTATTATTTTTATTATTATTATTATTATTATTATTATTATTACTCTTGTTATTGACGATTATTGATAATTATAATCTTAAGGTTGAGGTTCTTCAATACGTCAATCATCTGAAGTAACCGTATCAGATAGATAAATAGGCTTTTATTGTATTAAGCTGTCATTATGATTTCTAGAAAAGCATATTTTCCAAAACTGTTTTAAAAAATATATGCTTCACTATATCCACTTGTACAGGGTGTCCTATTTTCGATGTAATTGGGGGGTTTCAGGTATTTCCCAAATAGATGGAGTAAAATCATGGTCGGCACCCTTGGACCGATTTTTGAAACAAATTTAATAATCTAAAGAACATTTCAATATCTCGACTCGTTTGGGAAATATAGGGTGTTTTTCGTTTTATGCCGTTTTCTTTAAAATCCCGTCACGTTTTTGTTTGTGAATATTTAAGATTTTGGTAAAAACATCTTTTTTTATGTGCAATTTAGTGGCGTACTAGATTTTTTTCTAATTTAATTTGTTTCCGAGTTACAGACTAAAGTTGCATTTTTTAAATGGTAACCATAGTTGGCTATGACTCCATTAATTAGAGATTTCTTTTAGCTTTCTGAAAATATATAGTTTCATATATTTATCTCGGTAAATAAGAAAATTATAAACGATTTTTTGAAAAACACCTCTTGATCAAATCACTTATGTATAGTATAGTTTCATATAAAACTAGATAAAAATGTCCTCATAGTATTTTATGCCATATTAAAAACTTATTGATTTAGAAAAAAATTACATTTTTATTTTATAAGTTTTTTCTTATTTTAGGTATTGTTCAAACTGATGTCCATTTTGATGTAAACAAACTTCACATCGGCGCGAAATACACTCAATTGCCTTAATGAAATGAATAGATGTATGCCTTAAATCTTCAAATGCTGCCCTGATTGAATTGACCAATTGTTCGTATGTTTCGTGGCGAGTATGATATATTTTATTTTTTAAAAATCCCCACAAAAAGAAATCCAGTATTGAAAGATCTGGAGACCTTGCTGGCCACTGAATAGGTCCGTTATTGCCAATCCATTGATTGTTAAAGTTTCGGTTTAAGTAATCTCGGACTAAAACAGTATTATGACAAGGCGCACCATCTTGTTGAAAATAAACATTTACCCTCTGCGCTAATAAAATTTCATCTAGCAGTTGTGGAAGACAAATGTTTAATATTTCCATATACCTCTCGCCGTTAAGGTTTCCGTTAAAAATGTGGTAAACAAATCTACCCCCCAAAATGAAAATGATACATTAAAACCAAATCTACCTTGATTTTGGCGAGCTAATGTTACAAAATTGTTATTTTTTGACCAATATCGATTGTTGTTGCGATTAAAAATTCCTGCACTCGTAATATGACTCTCTTCAGACCAAATGATATTGCGCCCAAAATTCCTATTTTGTCTAATCTGTTCTAAATACCAATTACAAAAAATAATTCGCCGTTCTAAGTCACCATCATTAAGGTGCTGAATTACTCTTTTTTTGTACGGAGTATAATTATATGTTTTAAGATTTTTTGTACTCTTGATTTAAATACGCCAACTTCTGTTTCTATTTGTCGGCAGGAGGTATTAGGATTTTCTTCAACTCTTGCTAAAACAGTTATTTTGTCGTCTTGTTGGTTCATTTTTGCATAATTTTTGATCCTAGGCTTCTCAAAAGATCCATAAGTTAATAGATGTTCTTTTAATCTGGCGAATATATTCTTGTTGGGATGTCTTCGTTCAGAGAATCTTCAATAAAGTAGCTTTATTATTTTGCGTTTTTATAAATACTAGCATTATTAAAGTATTAAACGCACAACCTACCTATTAAAATATGCCTCTGCAGCTTGGTCTGCATTAAAATTACACTGATAGCATGTGCCAATCATATCTAACCTTTCAAAATTTTCATACTTCGTATTATTGACAGCCATCACAAAAAAGTTATTAACTTGAATAATTAATTATTTAAGCAAAGTTTTGAAACAATAAATCTAATCACATTTACGTTTCCACCATTTATTTATATGAAACAACTGCGTGAAATGTCAAATAACTAGCAACGAATGCGTGCAGTAAACAAAGGTTCATAGATGACTTGATCAAGAGGTATTTTTCAAAAAATCGTTTATGATTTTCTTATTTACCGAGATAAATATATGAAACTATATATTTTCAGAAAGCTAAAAGAAATTTCTAATTAATGGAGTCATAGCCAACTATGGTTACCATTTAAAAAAATGCAACTTTGGTCTGTAACTCGGAAAGAAATTAAGTTAGAAAAAAATCGAGTACGCCACTAAATTACACACAACAAAGGCACAAAAGATGTTTTTACCAAAATTTTAAATATTCGCAAACAAAAAGTTACGGGATTTTAAAGAAAACGGTATAAAACGAAAAACACACTATATTTCCCAAACGAGTCGAGGTATTGAAATGTTCTTTAGATTATTAAATTGTTTCAAAAATCGGTCCAAGGGTCTCGACCATAATATTACTCTATCTATTTGAGAAATACCTCAAATCCCCCAATTACATCGAAAATAGGACACCCTGTATAGTTAATAGTAAACAGTTTTTTCATCGCTGTTAAAACATAAAATGTATTATTTATTATCTATGAACGTTTTGGACATTTAAACAGGATTGGCAATGGTGCTAATACTAGTTTGATACGGCATTTACTAATCTAATACCAGACTTCTAATTGTTTAACAGCTGAACTAGCCGTTAGGAATTTACAAGCTAAAATTAAAATGAAAAACATCAAAAAGAAAAGCATAATTCTAAAAGTAGGGGTTCGATTCTGAAAATGAACAAAATTACTCTGAAAAAAATTTATTCATTCACTTGATGGCGTTACCAACATTGTAAAATTTTACATTATTTCATTTTATTACTGTTAAAAAGGATTTTAAGTCAATAGTATTGTAAAAAATGTCACTTTACTCTGAAACATTACTGTTTGAATATAAACTTTCACGATTTAGTATGAAAATGTAAACTTTCACCATTATCACACATAACAAAATACTTATCTTCTTTGGTTTTTTTTAAAGGTGTATTTTAAATTATACAATCTAAACGTTTAGATAACACTTGCAGTTATCTTCGTCAGTAGTAATATCTATTCAAATTGTTAAAGATGTTGAAACAATTTTGTCAAAGTTGATAAATTAAAACATAAACATCAGCCCGCTATTAATATAACAGATTGAGAAACTGTTTTCGGAAAAACTCCTATATATCTTATATTTATAAAATAAACTTTCTTTTCGCTTCCGTTTCAAGAATGACAATAAGTGAAACTTGAACTCCATGATTTCATATTTTATATGTATATATATATTTATATATATATATATATATATATATATATATATGTGTATATATAACACCACACACACACACACACACACACACACACACACACACACACACATAGACACTCACAAAAACACAGGCGCAGACAGAAAAACTCGAACGCGAACATAAACACAAACATCACCAACACCAAGGCGAAGACAAAGAGGAACACGAGGACGAAGCCGAAGACGAAGACGATGACAAATACCAAGACCATGACCAATAATACGAAGACAAGACGAAGACGAGGACGAGGACGAGGACCAGGACGAGGAAGAGGACAAGGACTAGGACGAGGACGAGGACGAGGACGAGGACGAGGACGAGGACGAGGACGAGGACGAGGACGAGGACGAGGACGAGGACGAGGATGAGGACGGGAAAGAGGACGACGTAAATACAAACGCAAACGTAATCGCAAACGCAAACGCAAACTCAAACGCAAACGCAAACGCAAACGCCAGGCAAACGCAAACGTAAACGCAAACTCAAACGCAAACGCAAACGCAAACGCAAACGCAAACACAAACGCAAACGTAAAAGCAAACGCAAACTCAAACGCAAACGCAAACGTAAACGCAAACGCAAACGCGGACGCAAACGCAAACGAAAACGCAAACGCAAACGCAAACGCAAACGCAAACGAAAACGAAAACGAAAACGAAAACGCAAACGCAAACGCAAACGCAAACGCAAACGCAAACGCAAACGCAAACACAAACGCAAACGGAAAAGCAAACGCAAACGCAAAGAAAACGCAAACGCAAACGCAAACGCACTCGCAAACGCAAACGCAAACGCAAACGCAAACGCAAACGCAAACGCAAACGCAAACGCAAACGCAAACGCAAACGCAAACGCAAACGCAAACGAAAACGCAAACGCAAATTCAAATACACGCAAACGTAAACACAAGAGCAAGCACAAACGCAAGCGCGAGCGCAAGCGTAAACGCAAACTTAAACTTAAGCCCAAACTCAAACCCAAAAGCAAAAGCAAACGCAAATGCAAACGTAAACGCAAATACAAACTCAAATACAGTCACATTCACAAACATGCACTCGCTCACACTCTCAGAATCACTCTCACACACACACATACACACGCACAGACACACTCACGTACACAAATAGTGGTGGTGGGAGAGGAAGGGGGCGGGGAGGGGCGGTGGAAGGAGAGAGGGGTAGAGATAGAGCGAAGGGCGAGGAGCAGAGTGGAAAAGATTGATGGAGAGGGGTGAGAGGGTGAAAGAGACCGGGGTAAAGGGGGGAGAGATACAGGGAGTGAGAGAGAGAGAGACCGAGAGAGACAGAGAGAGACAGAGGGAGACTGAGAGAAAAAGTGAGAGGGAGCGCTAACTGTGATAGAAAAGTGTGAATCCTCCTATGAATAGTTATGTTCACAGTTGAAAAGGAATACATGCTCACCTCACCGAATACATTCTAATAGCTTCAAAGATGCATTATGGTTTTAGTACATTCCAAGTTTGAGAACTTCCGTTTGAATTTGCTTGAATAAATAGGAAGCGACTTTGTAAAGGGTAAAAAAGTTCTAGACAGTTTAGATGAAGTAATGACAGAATATAAATTCACTCCGCATTGCGAATGTACATAACCCAGAGAAAATGGCGAGCTGTTTCCGCAGAGAGAGACTATTTGGTGCCTTGATTATTCGCAATTACAGGATCTGTAGGAGCTGAACACCTACTAGGATGGACGACGGATGTTAACTTTGCGTTTTATATTAAACAACTCCTGAATTTCACAAAACCTTCCTCAGAAGGGTCTGTTTTGTTGCTGAAAGACAGAAACTCGAGTCATATCTCTAGCGATTCATTAACGCTCTTGAAAGGAGAACAACATCGTTTTACTCACATTCTCACCAAATTGCTCGCATAAAATGCAGCCACTAGATGTTGGTGTATATACTCCCTTCAAGACGTACTATAATGATGAGTGTGACTTGTGGATGAAGAGGAATCCAGGTAAAACAATCAGTAGTTACGAAATTGCTTCATTATCGTCGCAATCCATGGTTAAAGCTTTCACGTAAGCAAAAATCCCGTTCGGATTCACTTTCTCCAATACAATCTTCACTCTTACTTTCGATACAAAAGGGCTGTGTACTTATTTCAGTGACAACATCGCTTGCAAGAGGATTTTTTCTTTAGAGAATAAAAAATTCGACGTGATTTAGTTTAAACATTCTGGTATTAAATTTGTGAAAGTCTACAATAAAATATTGACGAACGATTTCCCCTAATATAGAAGTATGCTACTGATTCATTGTTGTTAATAAAAGACTGAATAAAATTCTGGGAAGAAATAAAACGTTAAAAATGCCCAAATCTCCCACACTTTCCCTACTATATAACGAATCATTTTATGTTACTAACTATAAGAACATAATAAATCGAGCACAACCGATTCACATATATCGAAAATTTGGGTAATATTATCTTACATAAGCCCTTATATTAACAGTTTTCATATTGCTGTGTATTAGTGCTATAGCAGAAAATGTTAATTACTTAAATATAGAATATCTGGTAAGTCATTCATTACACGCTTCACGTTATCTTTAACTTAAAACTATTTGCTAATGAAATTGTTTGCGCATCTCAAATACAGATAAACAAACACTAATCGGTAAGAGTACGGAAATTACCGTTTAGCACACGAGTGCTACCAGTGACAACAGTAGAAATTCTGACACTGAGCTGTTGTGCATTAAATTTTAAATGCAATGTACGACTTGCAAAATCAAAAAGCAAATATTTAAGTAGCTAGATTAAGAAACAATTTATTTATCTATGCGCACGTAACGAGTTTTACCTTATTTCTTATCAATACAGGGAAAAACAAATTAAGGTGAAAATGATATTTATTCAAAAAGCATTTTTTACTTAATAAACAAATAGAAGTTGCCAATGTAGAATAATCACAAAAAAATAGTATTCTAAGGTCTGCAGTAATAAAACGTAAAAGTTAAAATATAGCGCAGGGCTAACCTTCCCACCCTCCCGGCACCAAACACGTATGAATTGGTGATAGAAGCACTTCATATTATGTAATGCATCAGTTGTGCTTTATAACATGCTATAAAGATTACAGTTTGCACCAGTCTAACTAAATCGTTATTCAAAATGTTATATCAGGAAGGGGGGAGGGTTGAAGTAACATTACGAAGTACTAGAAATGTTACCAATACAGAATCTTCCGATCAGGCGCTTATTTGCATTATTGTGTTAACTTAAACGTTTTTAGAAACCGATTTTAAAAGTTTCTTTTTCATAACTCGCGAAATTGCGGGTCATAAAAATTGAGTAACTTTACTGTGCCTTTTTCCCTATGTATTGTTTGCTGCGGTCATATGTAGGTCAGTGGTAACAGAATTTGCTTGTGTTCAGGAAATAATGGGTTCGATCCCCGTTACGTCTACCCTTGTATGGGATTTTCCTCATACTCATACTAACGAGCCCACAACTTTTTTTAAAGCAGCTGGTTGAGGGAGTTAATAACTTATGCGTTGCACCGATATAAAGTTTTGTTTGTTAACGATGTTTTTATATAAGAAAGCGGTAAACAGATGTATTGTGTTCCTTATACAACTTTACTGAGTAATTCACATAGAAATTAAAAAAAATTCCATTCTCTCTATTATGAATGATTAGTGTTAGCATGTCAACGTTATCTACACTGACAAATTAAAGAAGTCTCTCTTTTACACGCTTCCTGCCTTTAATTTAACATGTGGAAAGAAACTACAAATTCTATCCCGCCAATCCCGCGTTATAAGAATTTATTTTATTTTTTTGGGAGATACCTCTAAACCTACTGTTTCTCGTACGTGTAGTCCTTTCGTGCATGTTCAACGTAAAGAAATGCTGAAGCGGTCTAATTCTAGTCAAAACGAAATAATAATTTTCCGCCTCTTTTCGATACAACTAGGTCCGATACCGAATCAAAGGTAAAGACATTAAAACGTACTACCTTCTCTGAATTCTCTGGTGTACCTTCTTCTAGTCTACGTTGTACTGCTGATTCCCACTCAGAGGGTAAGCTTAAAACTTAGATTATCATTTCTTCGAAACAGTATTTCTTCTTTATTAGATTTTATTACTCGTGTGGAAGGATTAAGTATCTCTCGTGGTTTAACTCAATCTGCTTCACTTGCAGTTTCTTGAGAAACCATGTCTGTTTATGTTGCTCGAAGGAAAAGTTTATTCTAACTCACTCAAGCACACACGCACGAAAGTAAGCAAGCAAGCAAGCAAGCACGCACTCACACACGCACACACACAAAAGTAATGGGCTTTCCACAAATCTTTTAAAAGTTTCAAAAGTTAATGATATCGTTGGTTTGCTTCATATGTATAACAGAAGAAGTTATTTTAAATGATGATACATAATTGAAATAAATACTTAAACTAGGAACGTATTAGTAACCCATGCACAAAGACATTGATATAAAATAAAAACCGTACGTTTAAAAAGCATGAAATGGAAGTGTAAGTATTGCAAATTTAAACTTGTTCTTAAATAGGTAATATAAGCAACCTTTAGTTTACTTTCAGTTTATTTTTTTCGGTACTAAGTTATTTAGTAACTTAATTTCTTTTATTATATTCTTTTATTACAGGAGAAAATAATTGAGAACAATGTGAACCTTTGGATTCAAGTGTTCTGCAGCAAATAAACATAATTGCAATTACATTTTTTTAGATATTACATATTTGAATACAGAGCAAGCAACGTTTACGAATTTTAAGATGAAGTAATAAAAGAGTATACCTAAATTTAAATATGAACAAGACTCGGTGCAAAGTTTTTGCGAATAATTTATACTTAATCCATTTATAAAAAACAATTAAAATTTAAGTATTGTGAATATCAAATTCTCGCACCTTTTAACAAAAGATTACGAATTGGTACAGGATAGATGGAGACATGTCCCAAATTCCTCCCCAACTAAATCAGAAGCACTTATAAGAACAACCAAAGGTAATTCAAAATAGCGATAAAAACATGAGTAAGCGTTACAACGGGTACTATAAACAAGGCGAATCGACAGAGAGCAAAAATGAAAGACCAAGGGCAAATCCCAGTAGGACAATGAGACAGTGTTCACCACATCCAACGGTAAAGACCAACAAATTTTGGAGCTAGTTTAGCGCTTGAAACTAGAGTACGAAAAGTACCCATATGAACTTAAATTTTAATCAATTAATTAGTAGGGACATAGGGCCGGTTCTGATCCACATTATACGAATTTTGCATTGAAGGCCAAATCAGTTAGTCCGTCGTGCACGTGCGGACCCCCTTGTTATCATATTAGGTCGATACTGATCCCCATGAGGATGATATAGGGCCGATACTGACCCACTCGAAAAGTGTGTGAGGAAGACATTTCAGTAAGTGTGTGAGAGAGAAAGAGAGTGGGCCGGTTCTGATCCAGCAGTACTGCTCTATGCTATAGTGGTTGAGTTATGGTCGAATAAAGTTTGTGTGTATCATATTACAATTTTTCCTCTTATATAAACCGCAGCAAGCTGTGTTGAGATCAGTCAGTTAGCAAATATGGAGTTAGCAGTGTTAATCCAAATCATTTATTTCAATCCCTTTAAAAATGTGTGTGACCTTGAGCTATCGAAAAAGTATAAAGTGATAAATGTGGCAGTAATTAATACTAAGTATGGTTAACGTATAGTGTTGGAAATAGGCGATTTTAAATGTGCATTACCTCAGCGCTTTTATGAGTATTTCAAACAAGAAACTCGAATTGAAGACTAGAATATCAGGATAATGATGGTAGTAGTAGTAGTGAAAGAAAGGAGATGAAGGTTATTCTTTTCCTAACACTGACTGGCCTCAAGGTAACGATGAAGTGTATAAACAAGCATCTAACGAATACTTAATCGATTGTGCTTATTAAACTATCGAACGATACTCACGCAAAACATATTGAAATTGAATTCAGTACAGACCTCAACCTTGCACCAGTCGTTGCATGGGGTGTACAAGTGATCAAAGTAATAATGCGGCGTTAGACATGAAAGAATGGAATGAACTTCTCATATGGCATTCACACGTAAAATTACAATTTTTCCGGTCCCAAGAAATTCTAAACACAATTGATTAAACGAAGAAGAAGAAGATATAATTTATGATCAACATTATGAATCTGTATCTAGCAATCTTGGTATTTATTACAATTGGGAATTGATTAAGGGATATGACAGAATTTTGAAAACTGTTATGATAGAAAACTACAACTGCTGTTCTTGCACATTCAATGCTCATAATGTAGAAGAACTATTCAATTTAAAGGATATAATAAGCTATAGATTGGAATTTCTTGAATCTTACAATCTGGCGTGTTTTTATGAAAAGTTCATACAAGTTGTTGACTACCGTCGTTTTCGTGAGAAAGAATTCCATGGTAGTGATGATGACATTTATAAAGACATTGAAGATGTTATAAATGCTAAATATAATATTAATTCACATAACACTCTATGCTTAATGGATATATTGTATTATCGTCCTGCTTATCTAATATATAGCATTTACTATATAATAACTATGATTTGTTTTGTATGATCTCGAATTTAGGTATAAATACTTTATCCATCCAGGTAAACAATGTTAGATAGAAGCGAAAGAGTGCAGGTGGTGGTGGTTTAGTGAATACTCTAATCAATAAACTTCCATTGAATTGCATTTACCTGGTACCAGTATTGTGGTCCTGGTACAAAGTTATAGAAACGACTCGCACGCGGTGACCCCGGTATTAATCAATTAGATGTCAGTGCAAACTTCCTGATATCAGTTACATAGATTACCGAGATTTAGAAAGTAGACATAAAGCAGATAAAATTTTAGAAAAAAGCTTTGAACGCTTTAAATCATCAGACGCAACATTAGGTGAACGAACTGCAGCTTTAGCAGTCGTACACATGAAAGCAAGAGAAAATTAGGAATGGGGTGAAACGTCGATCTAATCTGAAGAAGAAAGAATGCAATGGTGGAAATTTATTGCATTTACGAAAAACAATAGCTAAAAAATTAAACCTAACGGAAATTTCACAGACACAATAAAGTCAGCGCTTTCAACGGCAAAACGTGTAGTAAAAGTTTGGGAGGAAAGAAAAATTAAAGTTCCTAGAGTAATTCCCTTACCTAAACAAGGAGGTTTTTACCATTTCTTATTCCGTTATTCGCAGGATTATCAGCAATCGGTGCTTTAGCTGGCGGCGCATCAGGAATTTTAAAGCAGTCAATGATGCAAAAATGCCAAAAATTGCAAGAAGAGACATCGCGCCATAATCGCATGATGGAATCGATCGCTATAGGCTCCGGTTGCACTTTTCTAAAACCAACAAATCTGGTGGTGGTAAGACCGTTAACAGATATAGATTTAAAGAAATACTTCAAAAATGTTCTACTTTAGGGTTATTTTTATGAGAGATAGCATGCCTAAATACCATGGAAAAATGAATCTGGAATTATTAACTTAGAGATAGCCAAAGCGGACCAGGTACGCATTGGGTTTGCTACAAAAAGCGGGTAAAAGGATGGTATTACGATAGTTCCGGTAATCTACGACCACCAATCGAAGTGATTAACTGCTTTTGGGGGATGTAAAATTTATTATAATTACAACCAAAATCAAGAATTTAATACTATTATTTGCGAACACCTATGCCCACAATTTTTATATAAATAATCGATACAACGTCAAATTTTCTCAGTTATGTCTACAACATTCAGTTTAGAAGGTGTTTGTAATACAGCTAGCTACAACTTCTATCCACCGATAGAACTAGATTTGGGGGACAAATACGTTATCGGATTGGTTGGACTTTACGGCAGCAACAGCATTAGAAACGTTTACACAGGCAACGATAGATTTTATTTTAGAACAAATCCATCTCACCTGCGGGTGATTAATATTCCGCACGGTGCATATGAGTTAGATGAGATTAGCGATTATCTAAAATCTAAGATACCTACAGAAAAGTTGATCATTAGAGCAAACAACGATACACCTAAGTGTGAGATAAACAATTCATTTCAGATTGATTTTACTAAAGAAGATAGCATTGGTCGCATGCTGTGGTTTGATATTAGAAACAGATATTTGACATACGCCCGCGTTAGAGATCCAAATAATTAAACACACTAATCTACACGTAGAGTGCAACCTTATAAAGGGATCTTATCGAAATGGGAAACCTGCAAAAGTATTATATGAGATTGACGTTTCAGTCCCACCGATTATAATTAGTAATATAACAATCAATTTGACTAATCAAAAGGGCGAATTAATAGAATTTGGCGAAAGTGAACCATTCACAGTACGCATAAAACTAAAGAAACATGGGTCTGAGAATTAATCAAGGACGAATTCCAGATTCATATAAAAGACATAATCCATTCAGTAACTCATTAACTAGTCATCACCCTTCATTGCGTTAACATCTGCAGAGAAATACTTTTTAACGTCAATTGGTTTAAAAGTTCTCACACAATGGCAGAATCATTAAACGTCTTTCAAAACGTACATTTTGATGATACTATAATTAAATCAGATATTCACACTTATCTTCCGTGTGGATCTTCTAAATATGGAGCTTCCGAAGAAATACGCATCTTAATTCAAAGTCAAGATCTTATTACGGCTACCTACGGTAGTTTTCTGTATGTAGAAGGTAAGCTTGAGCTCAAAAGAGAAGATGAAAGAAAAGCATGCAACTTAACCAATAATTTACCCAACTTTCTTTTCTAACAAATTCGTTCTGAGTTAGGTGATTAAGGAGTGGACGTTTGCCGAAATCCGGGTATAACATCCACGCTGAAGGGATATATTTCTTATACGGCAAGCAAGAGCAAAGCAATAAGTCACTTGGGGTGGTCGCCAAAGAATGAAGAACCATTACAAGTAGAATTCGATAAGCAGGATGGCGAAAAATCATTTACAGTATGCATACCATCGAACCACTTATTTGGAATAATGGAGGATTATCGCCAAGTAATCGTGAATATGCGTCAAGAACTTATTTTAATTGGATCTAGATGCGATACAAACTGCTAGCATGGCGACGTTGATGCGGCAATAGCCCTAAATAAAATTCAATGGAAAGTACCACACTTAGTGATACCGCGAAACTGAACTTGTTTGAAGGGAATCGATAAGAATACTATTATTACTGTTCCTTTTCGTCAATGGGAGTTATATGAATTACCTGCTTTAAAACAAGCAACCTCAGACATATGGCCAATAAAAACATCGACGCTACTGGAAAAACCACGTTGGATAATTGTTGCATTCCATCAAGGTAAAAGGTACACCAAGTCAGCAAGAGCCGGAAATTTTGATCACATTAACATCAGAAACCTTAAAGTACATCTGAATTGCGAGTATTATCCCTATGAAGCAATGCATTTGAACTTCAGTACTAACCAATACATACCAGCCTATCGCAATTTTTGAAACTCCATGTGATACTATGGTGAAGATGATACAGATGCATTATTCAACTATTCCAATTCAAATCATGTCAAGTATTTGTGATAGACTGCTATAAACAAAATGAATCCTTAAACAACTCAACAGTAGACATCAAATTGGAAATGGAATCTTTAACACCTTTCGATAGTAGAATAGTTGTCTATGATCTTATTCTCCACGATGCTATTGTGCAGTACATCCACTCACTGGAAAAGTGAAAAATTATAATATACATTGTATGTCTGGTATATAAATAAAAATGATGTAATTATTCGTTTAGTTTTATTTCATCCACCAAAGATGAAAGTAATTGCTCAGAAACAAAAACTTCTAATTCAAAATCATGACATTGATGAGAAAAAGTCTAGTACTCCAAAACACGACGATTTACTTCCTAATACTATACGTGTCATTATATGCGGTCCCTCCATTTGCGGCAAAACAAACGCAATGATCAGTTTGCTTACTGAGAAAAATGGTTTGAAATTTAAACATGTATACGTATACTCTAAGTCATTGAATCAAAACAAGTACAAGCTTTTACAGGAAATCTCACTTCTAATGAAGGATATAGGTTACTTCACCTTTAGTGATAATCACGATGTGATTGAGCCTAATTGTGCAAAATCAAACTCTTTTTTCTTCGATGATATAGCTTGTGAAAAGCAAAATAACATAAGGGCATATTTTTCTATGGGTAGGCATAACGATATTGACTGTTTCTATTTGGGTTAAACTTACAGTAAAATTTTAAAGCAACTAATTCGTGATAATGCGAATCTAATTATATTATTTGAGCAAGATGAGTTATACCTAAAACGTATCATATAATCGCCGCCATAGGCATCAAATTGTTTCGGGGCATGTCTTCAATGTACTGGATAGATCTGTTTGGTTTCATGGCCATAATTAAGGATGCTGAAGTGAATAATGGCGCTAATATAATACCTTAAACTGCTTTCAGTTGTTACCCGTCTAGGTATTAACAGCTATCAGTTCAGGGTAAACTGGTACCTGTTCCGTGAACCCGTTTTGCTACAAACGTTTAATGAATGACATATATATATATATATATATATATATATATATATATATATATATACGTTAAACTGCTTTCAGTTGATTAGTAGTTACTGATCAGTTTAGGTATTAACAGCTATCTGTTCAGGGTAAACGTGTATCTGTTCAGTAAACCCCCGTTTTGATAGAATGGATAACAAGAAGATCATATTAAAGAAAAAAATTATTCAGGCTCGTAAAATAATACAGCAGAAGTACAACTGTCTTAAAACTGCTCGCATTGATGACGAAAGAATATTTGAAAGTACTGATAAGCCCCTAATAGAACTTCTGAACTGAAATAGTAAATAAAATCGATCCTGATAAAAAAATTAAAACATCTAAAAATGAGTCTATTGACGTTAAACCCAAAAAACCACCCTTATTCGTATTTCCAAGAAAGCATGCTACTACCCCCACTACCTCGCTAGTTGCAAGCTTTACTTCACTGTCAATAGGTGCTGCTATTCCACTAGCTCAGATTCAGTTTTTTCAAAGAAGTCTTCCTCCAGACCTTCGTACACCATCTTTCTTAGATACAGCTGTCATAGGAGAGATTAATACTGAGGAAGTAGAAGAAGAACCTCCTAGTACCGCAGATGGAGTCTATTATGATACCAAACAGACAAATGGACAATTGGTAATACACCCGTTACAATTACAAGTAACGATATGATTATTAAAGGTGTCACATATAAAGGGACTCGAGGTTTATATGATATGCTTATTATGAACGAACCCAATTTAAATCTAGTAAATTCAAAAGATAGAAAGAATTATAAAGGTATTTTAGAAGCTACGAATGTTGCAAGGCGGGCTTATGATGTAAGTGAAAAGATTCGAGGAAGCCGCAAAAAGTATACACAAATAGTCAAACCCTTAATATCTTCATCGCCCACAACCAAGGGAGGTGAAGCTATGATAAGGATTTAACAAACAGACCGATTGTATAAATATTGGAATGATATACATGAACTAATTCATGATCTAGAGGTATTGTGGGGGAAAAAGTTGGTGGGAAATACAGATGTCGTAAATGACATAATATCGATTGTAGAAGAACTATATGAGGATGGATACATTGAAAAACCAAACATTTGTTTTCTAAACAGTATAAATGAGGATGGGTTAATGTCATCATATAATAACTAAAATGCCCCTTGACAAATTTGGACGTTCACATGCCCAGTATGAATTCAAGAAATTAACCCATTAGTTCAAGCTGATTGATGATAATCAAGTTGATATCGAGAATAAGAGACTCAGCAATGTTGCTAATCCCATAGATCTTCAAGATACCATCACTAAGCAATACTATTTATCGACAAGGTTCAATTTTCATGGAAACCGTTTAACACAGTTGGCGGATCCCGAAGGAGATGGTTATGCTATAAGTAAAGGATACTTGATTTTTGTCTAGAAGCAGTTCAGAAAGCTTTTAAAGGAAACTCTAACTCTTATCTAGTGTTGTAGCAAAAACTCCATCAACTTAAAGAAATTGTGGATAAATTAGTGCCATTTCCAAATTACAACTCGTCAAATAATTGCACCAACACGCAAGAACAAATTTTAAATGAAGGCGAACAATAACTAAAGGTTTTGATAACCTTTGGCAAGTAGGTTTAGCCGAATTTAACACATGCCAAACAAAATAAGGGCTACAAAGATATATTAGAGGTTATCGACTATTTTTCGAAATACTTGTGGACTAAAGGATTAAAAACAGAAACGGGCATAGAAGTTACCAAGGCAGCAGACAATCTTCAAAAGGGTCGGAAACCTACCAATTTGCAGACAGATGCAGGAAAAGAATTCTACAATGAGCATTTTACTAAACTAATGCAGCTTTATGGAGACAATCATTACTCCACTCACAAAGAAGGCAGTAATTGCAAAACATGTTATCTGAACCATTAAGTCTGCTATACATGAGCCGTCTAGCCTACAAGGTAAATACAAATGGATTGATATAATTGATACTGTAACAATGGAATACAACAATCGTAAGCATAGAACTACAGGAATGAAACCCAAAAATGCCGGTAATCATACAAATCTGGAGGCTTACACTCACATGAAAATATTCGATAGGAATCGGTATTGTGTGGGAGGTAGAAGGAATCAGTATATTTAAAAGTATTTTTGCTAAAGGATACACACCAAGTTGGTCAGTAAACTATTTAAGATTGTGAAAGTTCACATTACTAACCCCACCACATACATGTTGGAGGACATGAAAGGAGCACCTGTACTGGGAGGCTTTTATGAACACGACTTACAGAAAATAAAGTATCCTGATGTGTACCTGATGGAAAAAGTGCTTCGCACCAAGAATAATAAATTATTCGTAAAGTGGTGGGGATTGTATGAAAGATCATGGATCAATAAAGACGATATAGTTTTATACGTAGACATTTAACTTTTTGAAATAAATTACTAGCTATAGGAATGGTTTGTAACTTTTAGATGAAATAAAAACGAACAAACAAATTATTGTATTTATTTTAAATATTCACATAAACAACGTATTTTATAAAATTTTATCATTTTATATAGTAAATTTAAAGTTTTTTATAATCATTTAAATTACTGGATGGCCATATTTCCGAATCTGGTCCACATGTCCATCCAAGCAGGAATTTGTTTGTTTCACCTTTTCGATGTTTTCTAATCCAGTAGTAAATTTTGTTCTGTTCCTCGTTTTCCCACGGTTGAAGCTTATATTCGATGTTTTGTTCTAATAATATCAAAATATCGAGGCACTTGTAATTAGCATAATATGCTGCTTTCTCAGTACATTCACTTATAATAGAAAAAGTGTCTTTAAACAATATTTTCTAACTAGATTTAACATTTTGTTGAATCATCAACCCATAGTCAATATATAAGTATACATACATTTGAAGCGGTATGTCACTTAGTAAATTCATATTGTCTAAGATCCTATCCACTTCATTAGAAGTTAATGAATTGTAACCTTTATCGGTACATGACTTCATAAAACTTTTAATGGTTTTGTCTAAGTTAATTTTTCTGTCAAATAATGTTTTAATACTAGCTTCATTTGCACACTTTGAGTTTATAGCACACCAGTCAAAACACTCATCAGGAATATGTTGTAATATATTCAGTACAAATAAATTGCTTTCAGGGGTGGATTTTCCCATCAAAGAACGCTTCAGGTACTTTCTGTAGATTTTATCACTAATGCACCCCAGTTCTTCCTGCAATTCGTTTTGAAGACTACTACGACTAGTCATAATGAATTGTTTTCTGAAACAGAAGAGAAAACTCTATGTAAAGTTATATCCCCAAGATCTAGTATCAGTGAAATTAAAATTTACTAATCGTTTATCGTCTTAAGGTTTAAGTATTACTTTATTCTGTTTGATTGTAAACACATAATGTTTCTTTGATCTTATCAAATGTTGATATCGCCTTATTACGTCAACATCAAACAAAACATGTTTATAATCATTTATCGTGATCTGTTCATACTTGCTTAGATAGAACCCTTTGATTTTTACAAATTTTCACCAACCGTGTAAGCATACATTTTTGCATGAAGTCCTACAAATTCTAACATAATTTCGCCATGATTTTCGTCTTTCATTATCGATGTCTTCTTTAATGCATTCATAGATATCGGGAACTGAAAAGGCATATATGAGACTATCTGTATCCGTGTACAAGAGCTTGGCATTATTGCGAAGGTAGCGTGTTGCCATAATAAAAATTGTATAAAAAAGTTTTTGAAAGGTCTAAAACGCTGGCGCCTGTATATACATGTTTGTTGAAATACTTCTAGGCTATTCATTTGAATGATAATCATATCATTGCTAAAAATTGTACAACTATGAAAATTTGGTTTTGATATGTAAGCCTGTATTGTATTCAGGGAAAAAGTATATTATTATTTGTGTTAAGTGAAAATCGAAATAGTGACAGGGAGCCTATAAATATTTTAGTAATTTCTACTAATGATCAAGCCGGGGATGTTATTAATACAAAAATAACACTATATATCATTTCACGTGGATTAAAAATGTCAGCACTTGTTTATAAGCAACTATCGAGTAGTATGTGCAAGAAATTTATGTTACCGATGCTTAAATCATATTTATTCAGATCGCCTTCTACAAAAACATACCACTCACTGTTATCAACTTAATCAATGCTCTGCTAGGCTGCCTACCGAAGCAGAAATGAATTTACAGATGAAACACTTTGAATTCCAAGAAAAGGTACCATTTGTAAGTTATGCTGTTTTAAATAGTATGGTCCGTTTAGGTATTAACAGCTATCTGTTTAGTGTAAAGAGCTATCTGTTCAGGGTAAACAGCTACCTGTTCAGTGTTCTGTTTAGTGTAAACAGCTATCTGTTTTCTAACAAGTATATTTCTTGCGCTCCCTATTCGATAGTTGTTTAGAAAAAGAGCTAACATATTTGAAATGATAAACAGTAGTAATTTTTTGTATTAATATCAGCGGCTTGATTATTAGCAGAAAGTACTAAAAGATTTATAGGTTCCCTAACACTATTTTGATTTTCACTTAATACAAATGGCAATATACTTTTGCCTCAAATGCAAAACAAATTAATAGAGAGGCCGTTTAATTTTTCGAATTTTTTCATCTAGTTTAATGGAAAATTGAATAGAATGATAATTCAAAACATCTCTAAAATGAAAATAACTTTGAACCCTTTCGGTATGACGTCGCGCGGGATATAATGATGAAAGAACAGCCACAGGAAGCAATACGTCGTCTTTTTTAAGATTCACGACCGCATGCTTTATTGCTATGAAGTAGGAAACTTTAACGTAAGTTGAAAGACCACCTCTAAATAGAACATAGCTATTAATGTTCACCTTTAAATGTAACACTTCATGTAATGCCCAACCGGAATCCCTTTCGGAAAACTGCTCTATTTTTTTGTAGCTTATAATAAAGCACACACGTAAATAGGTCGCAATATCGATGACGTAATTTTTTATGGCAAAAATCTTCAACTCGATAACTTGATTTTGAGGCTGAATAAAATTGCAGGCTAAAAGGACATTGACGTTTAGCATCGATTGTCTTAGCATTAGTTTAACCTTTCGTGGAAAACTATTGACTATTATTCTCGTAAGCAATCTACCATTAAAGCATGAATCTAGAGAAAACCAACCAAATTTGCACTACCTGTTTTCCCGAAGCGTTCTTGAACCGTTTAAGTCTCACAAGATAACACTTTAAGGTTGATAAATTGCTTTCGGGCTTAAGCAAATTTTTATTTGCCTCCAAATAAGTTTTATTTTTAATTATATCTTGCAATAGCTTAACATTAGGGCTAATTATTCGCGTGTACTTTACAAATTCATATATCCATATAAACCCGCATTCAAGACCAAACTGGTTATAACTTGTTGCAAGGGCCTCAGACATATGCATACATTGCACTTTCTTTACTTAGAATATATATTGCTGTTATCACGTCTGCTACTCATGATTGTGGAATACCTTTCACACGCTTTAGATTACGATGCAAGAGCTTCAGACAGACGCATACATTGCACTTTCGTTACAGATAATATCTATTGCCGATATCACGTCTGCTACTCATGATTGTGGAATACCTTTCGCACGATTTAGATTACGCTGCAGTAGCTCCAGAGATGCATACATTGCACTTCGTAGCGTTTACTGACATCAATACTTTTCTCATGTCTTACGCTGCGTCACCCAGAGGTCATTTTCTCCCATAGCAAAATGAGACGCAATAAAATAAATAGTGAAAACCTGTTACGCATTTTAGAGGACCTAACGATTTAAATTAGTGTATAGTTTTTAGGAAATTGTTGTTTTTAGATTAGTTACAAGTGAAGAAAGAGGCTTAACTGTGAAATTTTCATTTAAAACATATAATCTTATATATCTTACATTTTGTGTAAACAGTGCGAACATTTCAAAACTTTTAGCATTTTTTTAAGGTAAATATATGCATAATTGTGAACTATTGTAATAAATAACTCACACTTTTATTGTAACGCTTTATTTACTCATCGTTTTGTTTAAAAGTGGAATATTTTTTCCCCGTAAAACATTTCCATTATCCTAAAAATGTTATACAAATGTGTATCCTTGTGTTATTATTATTATTGGAAATATACATACATATCTCTAGTTTTAGCGAAAACAATACATATACATTGAAACTATTTAACAGTTTTTAAGTGTAGTTGTTTAATTAATAATAGACTACCTGTACTTTTACATTAATACAAACTAAATTGTAACTTTTAAGACGGAGAAAGCGAAACATAATTTAGTTTTATATATAGACATACCAAATATATTGTAATAAATCATATTTTCATTGCAACGCTTTACGATAAACAATATTTTGTTCAATCTACCTCATGTAATGTGAAAATGAAACTATAACTGAGTCATGTGCATTCGGTACAAAGTTTTTGCGAATAATTTGTACTTAATCCATTTATAAAAAACAATTAGAATTTAATTATTGTGAATATCAAATTCTCACACCTTTTAACAAAAGATTACGAATTGGTACAGGATAGATGGAGGCATGTCCCAAATTCCTCCCCAACTAAATCAGAAGCACTTATAAGAACAACCAAAGGTAATTCAAAATAGCGATAAAAACATGAGTAAGCATTACAACGGGTACTATAAACAAGGCGAATCGACAGAGAGCAAAAATGAAAGACCAAGGGCAAATCCCAGTAGGACAATGAGACAGTGTTCACCACATCCAACGGTAAAGACCAACAAATTTTGGAGCTAGTTTAGCGCTTGAAACTAGAGTACGAAAAGTACCCATATGAACTTAAATTTTAATCAATTAATTAGTAGGGACATAGGGCCGGTTCTGATCCACATTATACGAATTTTGCATTGAAGGCCAAATCAGTTAGTCCGTCGTGCACGTGCGGACCCCCTTGTTATCATATTAGGTCGATACTGATCCCCATGAGGATGATATAGGTGATACTGACCCACTCGAAAAGTGTGTGAGGAAGACATTTCAGTAAGTGTGTGAGAGAGAAGAGAGTGGGCCGGTTCTGATCCAGCAGTACTGCTCTATGCTATAGTGGTTGAGTTATGGTCGAATAAAGTTTGTGTGTATCATATTACAATTTTTCCTCTTATATAAACCGCAGCAAGCTGTGTTGAGATCAGTCAGTTAGCAAATATGGAGTTAGCAGTGTTAATCCAAATCATTTATTTCAATCCCTTTAAAAATGTGTGTGACCTTGAGCTATCGAAAAAGTATAAAGTGATAAATGTGGCAGTAATTAATACGAAGTATGGTTAACGTATAGTGCTGGAAATAGGCGATTTTAAATGTGCATTACCTCAGCGCTTTTATGAGTATTTCAAACAAGAAACTCGAATTGAAGACTTTAAAATATCAGGATAATGATGGTAGTAGTAGTAGTGAAGAGAAAGGAGATGAAGGTTATTCTTTTCCTAACACTGACTGGCCTCAAGGTAACGATGAAGTGTATAAACAAGCATCTAACGAATACTTAATCGATTGTGCTTATTATGAGCTATCGAACGCTACTCATGCAAAACATATTGAAATTGAATTCAGTACAGACCTCAACCTTGCACCAGTCGTGCATGGGGTGTGGCAAGTGCGATCAAAGTAATAATGTAGTGTTAGACATGAAGGAATGGAATGAACTTCTAAGATGAAGACAAAACAAAATTGTTCAAGCGTAAACGAAGAAGAAGAAGAAGATATAATTTATGATCAACATTATGAATCTCTATCTAGCAATCTTGGTATTTATTACAATTGGGAATTGTTTAAGGGATATGACAGAATTTTGAAAACTGTTATGATAAAAAACCGCAACTGATGTTCTTGCACATTCAATGCTCATAATGTAGAAGAACTATTCAATTTAAAGGATATAATAAGCTATAGAGTTGTTGGCTACCGTCGTTTTCGTGAGCAAGAATTCCGTGGTGGTGATGATGACATTTATAACGAGACATTGATGATGTTATAAATGCCAAATATAATACTAATTCACATAACGCTGTATGCTCAATGGAAATATTGTACTATCGTCCTGCTTGTATAATGTATCGCATTTACTTATATTAATAACCTTGATTTGTTTTTGTATGATCTCGATTTAGGTATAAACACACTGCTTTATCCATCGAGGTAAACAATGTTAGATAAGAAGCGAAATAGTGCAGGTGGTGGTCGTTTAGTGAATATTCTAATCAATGAACTTTCCATTGAATTGCATTTACCTGGCTACCAGTATTGTGGTCCTGTTGCGAAGTTATAGAAACGACTCGCACGCGGTGACCCCGGTATTAATCAATTAGATGCTCAGTGCAAACTTCCTTATATCAGTTACATAGATTACCGAGATTTAAAAAGTAGACATAAAGCAGATAAAATTTTAGAAAAAAAAGCTTGGAACGCTTTAAATCATCAGACGCAACATTAGGTGAACGAACTGCAGCTTTAGCAGTCAGTACACCATGAAAGCAAGAGAAAATTAGGAATGGGGTGAAACGTCAACCTAATCTGAAGAAGTAGAAGTAATGCAATAGTGGAAATTTATTGCATTTACAAAAAACAATAGCTAAATAAATTAAACCTAACGGAAATTCCACAGACACAATAAAGTCGGCGCTTTCAACGGCAAAACGTGTAGTAGAAAGTTTGAGAGGCAAGAAAAATATTAAGGTTCCTAGAGTAATCCCTTACCTAAACCAGGAGGATTTTTACCACTTCTTATTCAGTTATTCGCAGGCTTATGGGCAATCGGTGCTTTAGCTGGTGGCGCATCGGGAATTGTTAAAGCAGTCAATGATACAAAAAACGCCAAAAATTGCAAGAAGAGACCCCGCGCTATAACCACATGATGGAATCGATCGCTATAGGCTCCGAGTTGCACTTTCTCTAACTCCACACAAATCCGGTGGTGGTAAGACCGTTAACAGATATAGATTTAAAGAAATACATCAAAAATGTTCTCTACTTTAGGGATATTTTTATGAGAGATAGCGTGCCTAAAGTACCATGGAAAAATAAATCTGGAATTGTTAACAGAGATAGCCAAAGCGGACCAAGTACGCAGCGGGTTTGCTACAAAAAGCGAGGTATAAAGGAATGGTTTTACGATAGTTCCGGTAATCTACGACCACCAATCGAAGTGATTAACTGCTTTTGGGGGATGTAAAATTTATTATAATTACAACCAAAATCAAGAATTTAATACTATTATTTGCGAACACCTATGCCCACAATTTTTATATAAAAAATCGATACAACGTCAAATTTTGTCAGTTATGTCTACAACATTCAGTTTAGAAGGTGTTTGTAATACAGCTAGCTACAACTTCTATCCACCGATAGAACTAGATTTGGGGGATAAATACGTTATCGGATTGCTTGGATTTTACGGCAGCAACAGCATTAGAAACATTTACACAGGCAACGATAGATTTTATTTTAGAACAAATCCATCTCACCTGCGGGTGATTAATATTCTGCACGGTGCATATGAGTTAGATGAGATTAGCGATTATCTAAAATCTAAGATACCTACAGAAAAGTTGATCATTAGAGCAAACAACGATACACCTAAGTGTGAGATAAACAGTTCATTTGAGATTGATTTTACTAAAGAAATAGCATTGGTCGCATGCTGTGGTTTGATATTAGAAACCAAATATTTTACATACTCTGCGTTAGACATCCAAATAATTAAACACACTAATCTACACGTAGAGTGCAACATTATAAAGGGATCTTATCGAAATGGGAAACCTGCAAAAGTATTATATGAGATTGACGTTTCAGTCCCACCGATTATAATTAGTAATATAACAATCAATTTGACTAATCAAAAGGGCGAATTAATAGACTTTGGCATTCACAGTACGCTTAGAACTAAAGAACATGGGTCTGAGAATTAATCAGGACAACTCCAAAATTCATATAAAAGACATCATCCTACAGTAAGTCATTAATTAGTCATCAACCTTCATTGCGGTTAACATCTGCAGAGAAATACTTTTTAACGTCAATTGGTTTAGAAATTCCCCGCGACAATTGCCGAATCATTAAACGTCTTTTAAAACGTACATTTTGATGATACTGTGATTAAATCAGGTATTCACACTTATTATTAGATGGATCATATAAATATGAACCTTCCGAAGAAATACGCATCTTAATTGAAATCAAGATCTAATTACGGCTACTTACGATAGTTTTCTGTACTAGAAGGTAAACTTGAGCTCAAAAAGAAGATGAAAGAAAAGCATGCAACTTAACCAATAATTTCCCAACTTTCTTTTCGAACAAATTCGTTCTGAGTTAGGTGGTCAAGGAGTGGACGTTTGCCGAAATCTGGGCATAACATCCACGCTGAAGGAATATATTTCTTATACGGCAAGCAAGAGCAAAGCAATAAGCCACTTGGGGTGGTCGCCAAAGAATGAAGAACCATTACAAGTAGAATTCGATCAGCAAGATGGCGAAAAATCATTTACAGTATGCATACCATTGAACCACTTATTTAGAATAATGGAGGATTATCGCCAAGTAATCGTGAATATGCGTCAATAATTGATTTTAATTGGATCTAGATGCGATACAAACTGCTAGCATGGTGACGTTGATGCGGCAATAACCCTAAATGAAATTCAATGGAAAGTACCACACTTAACACTTAGTGATACCGCGAAACTGAACTTGTTTGAAGGGAATCAATAAGAATACTATTATTACTGTTCCTTTTCGTCAATGGGAGTTATATGAATGACCTGCTTTAAAACAAGCACCCTCAGACATATGGCCAATAAAAACATCGACGCTACTGGAAAAACCGCGTTGGATAATTGTTGCATTCCAACAAGGTAAAAGGTACACCAAGTCAGCAAGAGCAGGAAATTTTGATCACATTAACATCAGAAACCTTAAAGTACATCTGAATTGCGAGTATTATCCCTATGAAGCAGTGCATTTGAGCTTCAGTGCTAACCAATACATACCTGCCTATTGCAATTTTTGAAATTCGATGTGATACTATGGTGAAGATGATAAGATGCATTATTCAACTATTCCGAATTCAAATCATGTCCAGTATTTGTAATGGACTGCTCTAAACAAAATGAATCCTTACAAAACTCAACAGTAGACATCAAATTGGAAATAGAACCTCTAACACCTTTCTATAATGGAATCGTTGTCTATGGTCTTATTCTCCACGATGCTATTGTGCAGTACATCCACTCACTGGAAAAGTGAAAAATTATAATATATTGTATGTCTAGTATATAAATAAAAATTGTAATTATTCGTTTAGTTTTATTTCATCGCCAAAGATGAAAGTAGTTGCTCAGAAACGAAAACTTCCAATTCAAAATCATGACTTTGATGAAAAGTCGATTACTTCCTAATAGTATACGTGGTATTACATGCGGCCCCTCCAACTGCGGCAAAACAAACGCAATGATCAGTCTGTTTACTGAGAAAAATGGTTTGAAACTTAAACATGTTTACGTATACTCTAAGTCATTGAATCAAAACAAGTACAAATTTTTACAGGAAATCTTACTTCCAATGAAGGATATAGATTACTTCACCTTCAGTGATAATCAAGATGTGATTGAGCCTAATTCTGCAAAATCAAACTCTATTTCTATCTTCGATGATCTCGCTTGTGAAAAGCAAAATAACATAAGGGCATATTTTTCTATGAGTAGGGGTAACGATATTCACTGTTTCTATTTGGGTCAAACTTGCAGTAAAATTTCAAAGCAATTAATTCGTGGTAATGCGAATCTAATTATATTATTTGAGCAAGATGAATTAAACCTAAAACATATCATATAATCTCCGCCATAAGCATAAATTGTTTCGGACATGTCTTCAAAGTGCTGGATAGATCCGTTTGGTTTCATGGTCATAATTAAGGATGCTGAAGTAATAATGTAATATAATACCTTAAACTGCTTTCAGTAGTTACTGTCTAGTTATTAACAGCTATCGTTCAGGGTAAACTGGTACCTGTTCCGTGAACCCGTTTTGCTACAAACGTTTAATATATATAATATATATATATATATATATATATATATAATATATATACGTTAAACTGCTTTCAATTGATTAGTAGTTACTGATCGTTTAGGTATTAACAGCTATCTGTTCAGGGTAAACGGGTACCTGTTCAGTAAACCCGTTTTGATAGAATGGGAACAAGGAGATATATTAAAGAAAAAATTATTCAGGCTCGTAAAATAATCAGCAGAAGTACAACAGTCTTAAAACTGCTCGCATTGATAATGAAAGAATATTTGAAAGTACTTATAGCCTAATAGAACCTCTAACTGAAATAGTAAATAAAATCGATCCTGATAAAAAAATTAAAACATCTAAAAAGGAGTATATTGACGTTAAACCCAAAAAACCACCCTTATTCATATTTCTAAGAAAGCATGCTACTACCCCCACTACCTCGCTAGTTCCAAGCTTTACTTCACTGTCAATAGGTGCTGCTATTCCACTAGCTCAGATTCCGTTTTTTCAAAGAAGTCTTCCCCTCCAGGCCTTCGTACACCATCTTTCTTAGATACAGCTGTCATAGGAGAGATTAATACTGAGGAAGTAGAAGAGAACCTTCTAGTACCGCAGATGGAGTCTATTATGATACCAAAACAGACAAATGGACAATTGGTAATACACCCGTTACAATTAAAGGAACGATATGATTATTAAAGGTGTCACGTATAAAGGGACTCAGGTTTATATGATCTGCTTATTATGAATGAACCTATTTAAATCTAGTAAATTCAAAAGATAGAAAGAATTATAAAGGTATTTTAGAAGCTACGAATGTTGCAAGGCGGGCTTATGATGTAAGTGAAACAGATTCGAGGAAGCCGCACAAAAAGTATACACAAATAATCAAACCCTTAATATCATCATCGCCCACAACCAAGGGAAGGTGGAGCTATGATAAGGATTTAACAAACAGACCGATTGAATATAAATATTGGAATGATATACATGAACTAATTCATGATCTAGAGGTATTGTGGGGGAAAAAGTTGGTGGGAAATACAGATGTCGTAAATGACAATATCAATTGTAGAAGAACTATCTGAAGATGGATACATTGAAAACCAAACATTTGTTTTCTAAACAGTATAAATGAGAATGCATTGATGTCAACATATCATAACTAAAATGCCCTTGGCAAATTTGGACGTTCACATGCCCAGTATCAATTTAAGAAATTAACGCCTCAGTTTAAACTGATTCATGATAATCAATTTGATGACGAGAATAAGAGACTCAGCAATGTTGCTAATCCCATAGACTCCTCAAGATATCATCAATGAGCAATACCATTTACCAACAAGTTTCAATTTGGTTGGAAACGGTTTGACACAGTTGGCGTACCGCGAAGAAGATGGTGATGCTACAAGTAAAGGATACCTTGATTTTTGTCTACAAGTAGTTCAGAAAGCTTTTAAAGGAAACTCTAATGCTTATGTAGTGTTGGAGCAAAAACTATATGAAATTAAAGAAATTGTAGATAAATTAGTGCCATTTCCAAATTACAACTCGTCAAATAATTGCACCAACACGCAAGAACAAATTTTAAATGAAGGCGAACAATAATTAAAGGTTTTGATAACCTTTGGCAAGCAGGTTTAGCCGAATTTAACACATGCCAAACAAAATAAGGGCTACAAAGATATATTAGTGGTTATCGACTATTTTTCGAAATACTTGTGGACTAAAGGATTAAAAACAGAAACGGGCATAGAAGTTACCAAGGCATGCAGACAATCTTCAAAAAGGGTCGGAAACCTACCAATTTGCAGGCGGGTGCAGAAAACGAATTCTACAATGAGCATTTTACTAAACTAATGCAGCTTTATGGAGACAATCATTACTCCACTCACAAAGAAGGCAGTAATTGCAAAACATGTTATCTGAACCATTAAGTCTGCTATACATGAGCCTCAGTCCCATGATAAATACAAATGGATTGATACAATTGATACCATAACGATGGATTATAACAATCGTAAGCATAGAACTACAGGAATGAAGCCCAAAGATGCCGGTAATCATACAAAGCTGGAGGCTTACACTCACATAAAATATTGATAGGAATCGATATTGTGTGGGATAGTACGAATCAGTAAATTTAAAAGTATTTTTGCTAAAGGATACACACCAATTGGTCTAGTGAACTATTTAAGATTGTGAAAGTTTCATTACTAACCCCACCACATACATGTTGGAGACATGAAAGGAGCACCTGTACTGGGAGGCTTTTATGAACATGAATTACAGAAAAAAAGTATCCTGATGTGTACCTGATGGAAAAAGTGCTTCGCACCAAGAATAATAAATTATTCGTAAAGTGGTGGGGAGTGTATGAAAGATCATGGATCAATAAAGACGATATAGTTTTATACGTAGACATTTAACTTTTTGAAATAAATTACTAGCTATAGGAATGGTTTGTAACTTTTAGATGAAATAAAAACGAACAAAAAATTATTGTATTTAATTTTAAATATTACACATAAACAACGTATTTTATAAAATTTAATCATTTTATACAGTAAATTTAAAGTTTTTGTATAATCATTTAAGTTACTGGATCTGGTCCACATGTCCATCACAAGCAGGAATTTTTATTTGTTTTCGTTTTCGATGTTTTCTAATATCCAGTAGTAAATTTTGTTCTGTTCCTCGTTTTCCCACGGTTGAAGCTTATATTCGATGTTTTGTTCTAATAATATCAAAATATCGAGGCACTTGTAATTAGCATAATATGCTGCTTTCTCAGTACATTCACTTATAATAGAAAAAGTGTCTTTACAAACAACATTTTCTATACTAGATTCAACATTTGTTGTTGAATCATCAACCCATAGTCAATATATAAATATACATACATTTGAAGCGGTATGTCACTTAGTAAATTCATATTGTCTAAGATCCTATCCACTTCATTAGAAGTTAATGAATTGTAACCTTTATCGGTACATGACTTCATAAAACTTTTAATGGTTTTGTCTAAGTTAATTTTTCTGTCAAATAATGTTTTAATACTAGCTTCATTTGCACACTTTGAGTTTATAGCACAGCAGTCAAAACACTCATCAGGAATAACAATATTCAGTACAAATAAATTGCTTTCAGGGGTGGATTTTCCCATCAAAGAACGCTTCAGGTACTTTCTGTAGATTTTATCACTAATGCACCCCAGTTCTTCCTGCAATTCGTTTTGAAGACTACTACGACTAGTCATAATGAATTGTTTTCTGAAACAGAAGAGAAAACTCTATGTAAAGTTATATCCCCAAGATCTAGTATCCGTGAAATTAAAATTTACTAATCGTTTATCGTCTTAAGGTTTAAGTATTACTTTATTCTGTTTAATTGTAAACACATCATGTTTCATTGACCTTATCAAATGTTGATATCGCCTTATTACGTCAACATCAAACAAAACATGTTTATAATCATTTATCGTAATATGTAATATGTGTAAGCATACATTTTTGCATGAAGTCCTACAAATTCTAACATAATTTCGCCATGATTTTCGTCTTTCATTATCGATGTCTTCTTTAATGCATTCATAGATATCGGGAACTGAAAAGGCATATATGAGACTATCTGTATCCGTGTACAAGAGCTTGGCATTATTGCGAAGGTAGCGTGTTGCCATAATAAAATTGTATAAAAAGTTTTTGAAAGGTCTAAAACACTGGCGCCTGTATATATGTTTGTTGAAATACTTCTAGCTTATTCATTTGAATGATAATCATATCATTGCTAAAAATTGTACAACTATGAAAATTTGGTTTTGATATGTAAGCCTGTATTGTATTCAGGGAAAAAGTATATTACTATTTGTGTTAAGTGAAAATCGAAATAGTGACAGGGAGCCTATAAATATTTTAGTAATTTCTACTAATGATCAAGCCGGGGATGTTATTAATACAAAAATAACACTATATATCATTTCACGTGGATTAAAAATGTCAGCACTTGTTTATAAGCAACTATCGAGTAGTATGTGCAAGAAATTTATGTTACCGATGCTTAAATCATATTTATTCAGATCGCCTTCTACAAAAACGTACCACTCACTGTTATCAACTTAATCAATGCTCTGCTAGGCTGCCTACCGAAGCAGAAATGAATTTACAGATGAAACACTTTGAATTCCAAGAAAAGGTACCATTTGTAAGTTATGCTGTTTTAAAGAGTATGGTCCGTTTAGGTATTAACAGTTATCTGTTTAGTGTAAAGAGCTATCTGTTCAGGGTAAACAGCTACCTATTCAGTGTTCTGTTTAGTGTAAACAGCTATCTGTTTTTAACAAGTATATTTCTTGCGCTCCTATTCGATAGTTGTTTAGAAAAGAGCTAACATATTTGAAATGATGAACAGTAGTAATTTTTGTATTAATACCAACGGCTTGATTATTAGCAGAAAGTACTAAATGATTTATAGGTTCCTAACACTATTTTGATTTTCACTTAATACAAATGGCAATATACTTTTGCCTCAAATGCAAAACAAATTAATAGAGAGGCCGTTTAATTTTTCGAATTTTTTCATCTAGTTTAATGGAAAATTGAATAGAATGATAATTCAAAACATCTCTAAAATGAAAATAACTTTGAACCCTTTCGGTATGACGTCGCGCGGGATATAATGATGAAAAACAGCCCCAGGAAGCAATACGTCGTCATTTTTAAGATTCACGACCGCATGCTTTATTGCTATGAAGTAGGAAACTTTAACGTAAGTTGAAAGACCACCTCTAAATAGAACATAGCTATTAATGTTCACCTTTAAATGTAACACTTCATGTAATGCCCAACCGGAATCCTTTCGGAAAACTCTAATTTTTGTAGCTTATAATAAAGCACACACGTAAATAGGTCGCAATATCGATCACGTAATTTGTTATGGCAAAATCTTCAACTCGATAACTTGATTTTGATGCTGAATAAAATTGCAGGCTAAAGGACATTGACGTTTAGCATCGATTGTCTTAGCATTAGTTTAACCTTTCGTGCAAAACTATTGTATGCATTTTGTAAAAAAGTAAGAGGGTCCTTGATGTTTGCTATATTGACTATTATTCTCGTAAGCAATCTACCATTAAAGCATGAATCTAGAGAAAACCAACCTAATTTGCACTACCTGTTTTCCGAAGCGTTCTTGAACCGTTTAAGTCTCACAAGATAATACATTAAGATTGATAAATTGCTTTCGGGCTTAAGCAAATTTTTATTTGCCGCCAAACAAGTTTTATTTTTAATTATATCTTGCAATAGCTTAACATTAGGGCTAATTATTCGCGTGTACTTTACAAATTCATATATCCATATAAACCCGCATTCAAGACCAAACTGGTTATAACTTGTTGCAAGGGCCTCAGACATATGCATACATTGCACTTTCTTTACTTAGAATATCTATTGCTGTTATCACGTCTGCTACTCATGATTGTGGAATACCTTTCACACGCTTTAGATTACGATGCAAGAGCTTCAGACAGACGCATACATTGCACTTTCGTTACAGATAATATCTATTGCCGATATCACGTCTGCTACTGATGATTGTGGAATACCTTTCGCACGATTTATATTACGCTGCAGTAGCTCCAGACAGATGCATACATTGCACTTCGTAGCATTTACTGACATCAATACTTTTCTCATGTCTTATGCTGCGTCACCCAGAGGTCAGTTTCGCTCATAGTAAAATGAGACGCAATAAAATAAATAGTGAAAACCTGTTACGTATTTTAGTGGACCTACCGATTTAAATTACTGTGTGTAGTTTTTAGGAAATTTTTGTTTTTAGATTAGCTACAAGTGAAGAAAGAGGTTTAACTGTGAAATTTTTATTTAAAACGTATAATCTTATATATCTCACATTTTTGTGTAAAGCAGTGCGAACATTTCAAAAACTTTTTAGCATTTTTTTTAAGATAAATATATGCATAATTGTGAACTATTGTAATAAATAACTCACACTTTCATTGTAACGCTTTATTTACTCATCGTTTTGTTTAAAAGTGGAATATTTTTTCCCCGTAAAACATTTCCATTGTCCTAAGAATGTTACACAAATGTGTATCCTTGCGTTATTATTATTATTGGAAATATACATACATATCTCTAGTTTTAGCGAAAACAATTCATATACATTGAAACTATTTAACAGTTTTTAAGTGCAGTTGTTTAATTAATAATAGACTGCCTGTACTTTTACATTAATACAAACTAAATTGTAACTTTTAAGACGGAGAAAGCGAAAGATAATTTAGTGTTATATACAGACATACCAAATATACTGTAATAAATCATATTTTCATTGCAACGCTTTACGATAAACAATGTTTTGTTCAATCTACCTCATGTGATGTGAAAATGGGGAAAGTATAACTGAATCATGTGCATTCGTGGTGAGATAGATAGATAGTGTGCTAGTAAGATAGATATTCGATGTGTGAGAGAGCAAGTATTCGAGGGTTTGGACGCGCGCCGCCTCTAAAGTACAAGAGTTATAATATTGTAATCATAGAAAAAAAAAACGTTTCAATTTACTCATTAGTAATATAATTTTTTTACGTTTAATCTGAAACAAATGAAAATTTGAAAAAACCTTCTTTTCCAATATATAAAACAATGAAACCGTTATTGTACTATAAATACACGCTATCAGCTTACAAAAATACTGAATTATCTTGTCCGACCTACCTAAGGAAAAAATTACTGCTCATTATGTTCCGAATTGTGCAGTTTAACTAAAGTACGCGTGTTCTTGTGCATTTAAATTTGGAAATTTGCCCTATTTTCAATCAATTTTTTTTAAACATGATCGCTCTTACAAAATTGTGCACACTACTAGTTTTTAAAATTTGAAAGTCATTTTATTTGCGATTACTCGTAAGTAGTTGCAAAATTTAAATATTACCAGTTTTTTTTTTAAGTGTCACTTGTGGAACGCATTCATGCTTTCAAAACAATTTTTTTACTGGAGAATAGAGACAAACAATTTCAGGAGAGCGGAAAGACTGTTTACTCCGTGCTTCAACCTCCCCTAATATCCCTCGAAGCGACACGTCCCACATTCGCTCGTGCTTTGTCACTTTCACTTCCGAATAACGTACATCCCTTCTTCATTTCTCAAATTTACACATAAAGTATTCTTAGCTTCATCAGAAGGACCGCTTGCATTTGCGCAATTCATACTGGGATTCATTCATTCCATATCATACACATACAAAACTATTGGGAATATAAAGCTTTCTATTTTTTTTTAATATTACATATCATTATTATGACGTATAACTATTTATTAATAACATTATTACTACATATCACCTACATACCAATATTTATTAATCATTATTATTATTACATACCACCATAAAACAATGGTTTATTTCGCTTCTTTGCTGTGCTAATATTTTTCAATCAACACCAATTACTTAAATTATCGGAGGACTATCACTATAAAATAAAACTCTGCTTAAAATCGACAAAATAAAGTCCGCGGCCACATTTAAAATTCACTTGCTACGCCAAAGCCCAATCAGTTTTCTTCGCAAATGAATATAATTCTTTCTAGATTTTTTAATATTACAAACATTATTATTATTATATATCACTGTAAAACATTATTATTACATATCACTATAAAACAATGGTTTATTTCGCTTACTTGCTGCGCCAATATTTTTCCATCAACACTCATTACTTAAATTAGCGGATGACAACCACTATAAAATAAAACTCTGCTTAAAATCGGAAAAATAAATGAGTCCGTGGCCGCATTTAAAATTCACTTGCTAAGCTGAAGCCCAATCATTTTTCTTCTCATTTCAAAACAACCTAAATCGAGTTTTATTTTTTTATTTTTTTCAATAATTCTTATAACCGCTTCTTTCTCTCAGCTTCACTTACTACTGCTACTTTTTCTTTTCGCATCACACGTACTAGTTTCGTCACTTCTGTTTACTGAATCGTACATACCTAAGGAAGCCTTTCATAATAAACCGGCATCCTTGAAACCACTAACCACACACAAGCTTTAGATTTCGATCTTGACTCAACCACACTACTTATTAGCATAGAGCATTGAACATTCTCTTTCCCTCTCACACACTTTTCGCTCGGTTAGAATCGGCCCTATATCTTCCTCGTGGGGACCAGGATCGACACTATGTTTAACAAGGGAGTCCGCACGTGCATGACGGACTAACTGATTTAACCTTCAATGCAAAATTCGTATAATGTAGACCAAAACCGGCCCTATATCACTACTTACATTCTACAATGCAAATAGTTAGTGCTTAAATTAAAATTTGTGCATTGTGTTCTTCCACTAAAACTTCAAAATTGTAGAGAAAAGATTTATGCATGGCTCTCAATGGTTTGGCGATCGTACGATGAATTAAAGACGGATGAATAGTTATTATTAAATATATTATTAATCTTTAGAATTTGAAGGTCAGAAAATATATTTCTAGGCAAAAATTATAAGTGAAGCAATTGAGAATTTGCAATCAAAACTCGAACAATTTTTATGTCAGAAATTGACAATCTTATCGAGCCATTTTATTTAAAACCTTATCTAACTGCATTAAATATAGATTATTAAAATATTGCATAATTTAGCACTTCTTGTTAAAATCGACTGAATGCCTTTTGAATAACGACAAATGCGTGTAAAATTTGAGTTTCCACAAGGAATCAGATACATATCGGATACACCCAAGATTCCAGGATTCAGGTTTGCGTTGTTAATTGCGTTTTGGGTAGTAAAAATACTAATAAAAATTATTGTGATTGTGATTCTTTGTAATATAGGTTTTAGTTGTGTTTGTTTTTACTAACACTTAAACCTACTTATTTACGTAAACAACTGAAACATGATATTTATTTATCTTGTAAAGTTGATAACATTTTATTTAACTAAACCTAAAACAAATAAGATTGGTTGTTTGTTTTATAAATATCTATAACGTTAATCCTTTCTGTTTAAAGCTATACTAACGCAATATATTTTGAAGGTGATATAGCAATCAAGCTGGATTAAGCGTACCTCAAAATGTACAATATCTAAGTGCAAATGAAAGGCAATACCTTAAAATGGCATTAATGCTCTAATGCAGTATATTCGTAATATTGCAAGTTCCTCAGAGTATTGTATTTAGGTTAAGCTTGTTTCTCTAATTTCAGGCCAAATTCCGAGCCTAATGCATAAATTTAAATTAAAGCTCTCTTGTCAATAAAAAATACTTTATCTAACAAGATGTTATCATTGTATTAATGGCTTACATGCACTTTAAAAAGAACCTATCAAATAGATAAATTTGTAAATAAACAAATAGGTAGGTGAATTATTATATGTTATGAACGAATAAGTTTAAAAGTAAATATGTAATTTAAAAATTATCATTAATTTTAGTAAATACGTAAATAAAAAGTTTACCTGGAGTAGGATTTGAACCTAAGACATGTACTTTGCTAGAGCACCGCTCTAACATGCTGAGCTATCGAGGTACAAGCCGTAATCTATGCAAATTTTGTATTTATGTATGTAGAACTGATGTAAATTCTAAATATAATGAGATTACTGTCAAATTACTTGTATTAATGAAATGTGAACCTGCAATATCGCAAGGATTCACACATACCAGAGCAAATTGGCGAATATTAAATTATTATAAGTTTTATGAACGAATAAGTTCAAAAGTATATATGTAATTTAAAAATTATTATTAATTTTATTAAATACATATGTGCTTTGCTAGAGTGCCGCTCTAACCAAATGAGCTATCGAAACACAAGCCCCAATCGATGTAAACTTTTATAACAAATCAAAATGTTGGTGGGTTGAGTGGAATATTACAAAGGTAAATTGCACCGCGGTCTAGCTCAGCAAGGTACAAAACTTACGAAACTTACTATAGTTAAGAACTCCTTTGTCAGGTGTGAGGGAGGTAGAGATGTGTCCATAGATCAATAAAGAATTTATTTGTTTTTTCTTGATGGACGTACTCAGTTTTATAGATTTAATAATTAAAATACAACAAAAATTGTGAAAGTTGTACCTACATTAATACCATAGGTAATCTGAATAACAGTAAACAGCTGTATTTATATGTAGTAGTAGTGGTTTATTATTCAAAAGCATACATAATGCTGTAGAATATAACATGGTATAATTAAAGTATACAAATAAATTACTTACAATTACACAAAACAATATATATAATAACAACAATAAAATTATAAATTATAAATACGACAACTTTCTCAATATGTGCACAGTCAAGCAATAAAATCAACGTAAAGTAGGACACCGAGTTTGAAAGTACGATTATTTGACTGAACCAAATTTTGTTTTGATGATCGGACTACAGTGTATCATGTATGTACTCCTGTACAGTATAATATGATTTTGTAATAACATTTTTTTACGGTTTTTGAAAACTATAAATGACAAATTCTTATAATCACTAGAAAGGTGATTATACAGTTTACAACCCTGATAGTGAAGGCTAGTTTCAAATTTACAAGTTCTATGAATAGGATACAGTAAAAGTTGAGAACGTCTGGAAGCAACGTTACAACACTGACTAAATAATCTATACTTATGTTTATGTACAAATGACAAACATTCGAGAATATATGTGCAAGCTAGAGTCAGAATGCGATATTTACTGAAATAATACTTGCACGATTTCCTTCTGGTAGATTTTGATATTATTCTTACAGCTGTTTTTTGATCTAAAAATAATTGCTGAGCATAAGTCGATAATCTCCAAAACATAATACCATACCTTAGAATACTGTGGAAATATGCATGATAGACATATAGTAGACAGTCAAGAGACATTACTGAGATTAATTTTCGTAAAGCAAAATTTGCCTTAACTAGACGTTTATGTGTGTTAAGTACATGTACTTCCCATGTAAGGGCTTGATCAACCTTAACTCCAAGAGTTGTGATAGTGGTAACTCTCCTGATTTCTCCAATTGACTGTTCACAATCAACATTATTAAAAACAATGTAGCATGTCTTGCTCAAGTTTAATTGTATATTATTAATGTGACTCCATTCTTTTACATCCTTTATAGTTTTATCAATGGTACTAAGTAATTCTGATACAGTTGTTCCGGTAACAATAAGATTCACATCATCTGCATACATTAAACTGCAGGCAGATGATATAAATGGCGGTAAATCATTAATATAGATTAAAAAAAGGAGTGGACCTAAAATTGATCCTTGTGGGACCCCAAGATGTATATTTAAATAACAAAAATTACGATTTTAAATCATATCTAAATCAACACAACTATATAAGCTTATAATCTACCTTTACTTAAAATTCAAAATGCAATATGATCAACACTGTATTTAATAATAAAACGTATACCTGACCTATGTGAACAAATATTACAGTTACGATATGTTATGAACTCAAATGTTTTTATTTTAGAAACAGAAGTCATCTGTTTCCTTATAACCGTGTCAAAACAACACCATACAGATTTGTTATTTCCTTAAAATTTATTTTGCTTTAAAAGGATACGTACTTACATTTCTCATCATGAATATAATGTATTAACTTTATTTTCAAACGAACTGCAAGTTTAAGAACTTCATTTTCTTTCTATAGGATAAACATACGGTACGGTAGGCTAAGGCAATCTCACTTGTCTTCATTAACGTACAAACAACATAAACGAAATGTGGACCAGACTACAAAAGCAGGGAAATTAACAGCATGTGGTAGTGATACAAAAGTATCCCCTGTCTTCATTTTTCAAGACAAAAATTGCAGCATCATGCACGCCATTTTATGCATTTTTCGTGACGCCATTCAGCAAGCTTTTGGACGATACGAAATAACAAGAGCTTTAATCTACCACAATCGGTTTTTCTCAATGTAGAGGCGTACCCTTGTACCCTATTAAATATAATATATACAAAAATGTAACTAAAAGCCTGTACATACCTTATACAAGAGAGTAAAACTTAAAAAAGACATATTAAACTGGACTGAACGATATAAGTAACCAAAATGAATTAAGTGGATTGTGTTCGCATTTACGCACAAAACATAGACCATAATATGTATATATATATATATATATATATATATATATATATATATATACAGGGACATTCGTAATTATGTACACTAAAGAGAAAGTATCGATATATACCAAAATTTAATTATTGAAAGAAAAAGAAATGCCTAAAGATACTAATGTAATGTAAACATGTTTATCAATAGTAATACAAATTTCGGAACTTAAATTAAGGTAACGATAGCCAAGAATTGATACGTTACACTTTGTCTTTATGTATGTGGGACGAATGTAATATATAAGATTACAGTCAAATTACTTATATTAATGGAGTGTAAGCCTGGAATGGATAAATGAGTAATATCAGAGCACATAAAGGAGTGTGACTTATAAGAATGTAAAGTAACGGAACACCCGTTTGTCCACGTTCTTGGATTTCTACTTTCAATACTTCTGAATATCGGGATTAAAGATTCCCACAAAGCGAGAAGGGCTGGTAAAAAAAATATTTCCAAAACACTTGTTGTTCTCTCAAGATGAGACTGCTATTAAAATGTTAAAACAGAAGACTTACCTGAAATGAGCACTTAAATTAATAACCACACGTTTATAAAAATATTAAATTGAATGAAAATGATCGATGGTTTCGTAGTTTAAACTTTTGATACCAAAAAGAAGCAATGATGTACATAAATAATAATTTATAAAACGATATACCAATTGAGAACGCAAAAACTTTTATTCAAATTATATGCATAAATTGTTAATTACTAAACTTACAATCTGCAAACGCGTACGAACTTTCATGTAAAAATTAAGAATGAAATAGTAGTTCCTACAAAGTCTATAATTTCGCAAGCAACAGAAATGGATCAAATACGAGAAGCAGCGGTTTAGTCCTTACTGACAAAAAATTGAAGGAATGTTTACTTAGATAAAAAACAATTTATTGCGATAGATACTAATCGCAGAATTATAAGCTTAGTTAATCCGTCATAATAGTATATCCAGAAACTAGTTTCATATGATGCGATTTTGTGTATGAGTCCAGGTTTAAATAACGAACCACGCAGTGGGCAACTTTCTAATGGACGAGTGCCTTAAAACACTTTATGAAGAGGGCGTTTTATACCACGTTTCCTCTTTTGCGTATTTACCTTTTTTAAGAAGTAAATTCTATTTGCCACCCCAAATGCCAATTTGCACAGTTTTGTATATAGGTTTGCAACATTGGTATTTCGTCATGCCAGAGGAGAGTCATACACATTTCATTTGTGTTACGTAGGGTTCCTCATTGAATACGATTTCTTCTGTTGATTTTATTCCCCAGGAGTTGATTAAAACGCAGATTGCTACTGGAAACGTAAGAAAGATAAACATATGAAGCAAACTTAGTTCTGTTTCCTAAATTTTACCCGAAATAAAAATAAATGGTACGAATTTTTCAAGGAATGTATGTAAAATGTATGCATGTAAAAAAATTATTCCTTTTAGTTATATACATTTCTGTTTAGCACATTATCTAACATCTAACATGAACAAACGACTTCTTTGGAATATATACCCACATTAAGTAATATAAATGGCCATTTAAGAAACAAGCATGTTAATAGAGGCGACTCAAAATCGAGATATTTTAATATGTGAGCGACGCTAACGCCAATTAACATATGAGTTGGTAACTATATTTTTGATTCACGAAATAAATGAACGTTTATAAAATTTATTAAAATATTTCAAAAGCTCGTGTCATTCTGATATAATTAATAATGTTCAATGTTTGAACGATTTATTTATTTGTAAAAAAGGTTGTGTTTCTGACTGCCACATTTCTTTAGTACAAATTGATAAAAGCAGTGTTGCATACGTTTTGTAGACAACCTGCTAAAGCGTTATCCAAAAATGCGTTGTTACATCTTTTATAACTTACTTACAGGTAATTATTATGATTTTCTATTCAGATTAGAAACTAACCCATTCATTACGATAAACCAGCTATGGTATAGGTATAGACAAAGCAAAAATGTAAAAATTAAATACATATCTGACAGATTGTTTTAATCTGAGAATTATGTATAAGAGAAACGAAGACGCAATACGGAACATTCAAGAAGCAAGACGAAAGACGCAAGACGCTAGATGCAAGACGAAAAATCCAACGCGTAAAACTCAAGACGCTCAATGCGTAGGAAGAACATCAGATGTAAGGCGGAGGATGCACGATGCACGACGCAAGATGCAAGACTCAAGACGCAAGATACAAGACGACTGACGCCAGACGCAGAACGCACGGTGCACAATGCAACGTGCAACACGTAAGACGGAGCATACAACATGCATAGCGTAAAGCACGAAACGTAAAATTCATATCACAATACGCAAGACGACAAAATACGAACGACGCACGACTCAAGATACAAAACGCAGGGCCGAAGACACAAGATGCACTACGCAAGATGCAGGGCGAAAGATCAACCGAAAGACCAACGGCGCAAGATTCTAGACGATCATGCAAGATGAAATGCGTAAGCAAGAAGCACTGCGCAGTACACAAGGCATAACAAGCAATGTACAACACGCGCGACATTGTAATAAGTGTCCTTTTGGTGTTAAATAACACTCAACACATTCGTATATTTAATAATTATAGACTTGAAACTCTTGTCTCTCATCACATTAAAACTCCTTAACCATAGCTTATCACAACAACAGCTGTCCTAGAGCTATTTAACAATATTCTTTCACTTCTCGAGCATCAGTATATATTGCTTGCAATTTTGCGTTTTCTATATTACTTCTTTGATACGCGGTAGGTTTCAAAAATTCTTAACTTTAACTTAACATAATCTTTCTTAAATCAGTGTCTAAGAATTTAAAGAAAACGAGAAATTAATTGGTACACATAATGAAAACATAGAATAATAGTCTACAGTAAAATTTAATAAAATAAAAAATCGTTGAATCAATCAAGGTAACAAAAAAATATTCCTACTAATCATATTATTAATTGTAAATAAAATATTAGCACTATTGCCACGATAAAACTATTTAATAAACTAAAGTGGGCCGCCTCGAAATGCTTGCTACTTAAGTAGCAAACGTCAACAACTAATTAGGTTACCAGGTTAAATGAGAACGTATTTGAATTAACGCAGTCGTACTTAAACCGAGAGCTCAAAGAGTTCGTATCTAACTGGGTTAAAAATATAGTTACACCCTTGTTATCAGTATACTAACCGACAACATGCGCAACTCTGTATAAAATTATTTAAAAATTTATTATTGAAATAATTATGATTTTGGCGCAATCTATAATAGCTTTTACAGGAAAAGGAAAATTTAAAACACAAAAATCGTAGGTTAGTAAGTCACAGCCACTACATCGGTGGCCGAGGATAAAAGTAATAAAGATAAAATAAAACGATTGATCTTAGCTTCGGCAAAGGAAGTGATTTAATTACTACCTTACACTACGGAAGCGAATAACTCCAGCCAGTTGTTAAGGTCAACATGAACACATCAAATAAAATAATTTTCCGTTATAATCAAAAGGATCCAAATAATTCTTATCGGTTTTGAGAATATTAAAAGAAAGTTTAAATAGTTACGGTACTAGTTGTATTAATACTATTTTCGCGATAAAGCTATCTATTAAACGTAAAGTGAGACTCCACAAAATACATATTGCTAAAATAGCACAACCCAACACCCAATTAAGTCACTCGATTGATTGAATAGTTAAAATTAGCCTAAACAGTCGTATGTAAAAAGCACGAATAACAATTTTTACCAGTACACTTACCCACCAAGTACGCAATTTTCTGTACAAAATTAATTGAAATAATTATTATTTAAGTTACTATGATTATGGCACGATCTGTACCTATTTATAGGAAAAGGGAAAAATTAAAATTCTTGAATAATAGTTTAATTGTATAGAATTTGGTAGGATAAATTCAATATTATCGGCAGGGAAAGTGGTATTTTTACTACCTTAGACTACAGTAGCAAGTAACTGGAGACGGTTGCTAGTGTCCAGGTGGACTCGTAATAACAGTACACCAAACGCACACAGACATACAAAATATAAGGAAACGTAGACGGTTAAATTCTGCTGCTACCAACTACGCAATAGTCTTAAAAGGGTAGATTTGAAATTGCAGGATTGTTTTAAGGAAGATAAATATGTTGTTTATACTGAAAGCATATGTTAAAAAGGTGGCTAATTGTGCAAAATCTGGAGCACTGGATCTGTGGCAGGAACAAACAAAGTACACGTACCACACAAAATTAAAAAACTCCGAACGCGTTTCAGTAGCTAAGCTATCATCATCAGCTCATTAAAGTTTGTTTGTTTTTGAAGATCTTTAAACTTTCATTGCCATCGTATTCGTATTTACTATTAACACTTTTGATTAAAGATGACTTATTTACTGCATGAATTTTATCAAACATTCGCAGGGGTAACGCATGTTTGTCTCAACGTTTGTATTTGATATGGTCTGAGTGTCTTCTAAAGCAAATTTTGAGAGGTCGTTTGGTTTGCCCTGTTTACAATTTTTACAATTTATTTTATTACTTCCCGACCTACCCTGCTTGTGCTTATTATAACCATCCTGCCATTAATTCCCTCCTAACCTGCTTGACATATTTCCTGATCTCTCGATATCCTAGTTCCAGTTATCAGAATAATTATCCAGAAACGTAAGCACCTATTTACACCTTCTTGGTGTTTGTACCACGAGGAGTAATAAGTAGTTACCCAGTAACGTGTTTCTACTACTGATGGCTTCGGCCCCAAGAAGTAAGACTACTTCACGAAGCGCCCTTTTCTCTTTAACCCTAGCCTCCGAGAAACAATTTCAAATCTGCCCTATCGATGTACGTACCTCGAAGGGTAGATAAAGATTATCAATAGTATTACTTTATTCAAAAAGGAAGACGTTGTAAGGTATTTGTAGGTGTGGCAACGTGGCCATCCCAGAAGCCAGGTAGCCGACACAAGAGCCACCAGTCTGTCATCTTATGTAGTAACCGTTGTAATAAACCACCAAAAATCACAACCATGTTTAATATTAACAACGCCTACCTAATAATAATAAAACATGGCGCTGCAGACAAACTGAAGATAAATAATATTTAATACTAAAACTTAAGAATTACTAAAACTAATAAAAGTGAATACAAGCGGAAATGGAGTTCAAACCACCTAAAAATCTAATACCGGAAGGTGATATTTAAAATAATTGGAAAAGGTTTATGCAAAGTTATAATATGTATATAAGTAAAAGCTAGTGGCAAAGCTGATGATCCTACAGATAAAAAGGCTGCCATGCTACTTAATTTTATAGGTGAAGATGACCTTGAACTTTATAATACTTTCAGTTCCAAAACGGAAGATGAAAATGATGACACTAAAATAATAAAAGCGTTTGAAGACTATTTTAAACCTAAAAAGAATATCATTTATCATAGATATGCATATTATAGTAGATCACAAAGTGAGGGTGAAACATTCGATACATTTTTAAAGGACATGAAGTCATTGGTAAAGTCTTGTGAATTTAATAAAGGAGAAAATAATATGCTGAGGAATAGAGTAGTACTGGGAACTAAAAATCCTGATGTTCAAAAGAGACTTTTAAGAAATCCAGAGTTAACATTGGAAACAGCGGTCACTATTTGTCAAGCAGCAGGGATAAGCAGTCAGCAAGTGAACAATCTTCATAATCTTAATACTCACAGTGTTAATAAATACATAAAAACGAAATCCCAAGTTAATAATTGTAATAAGAGTGAGAATACAGAAGTAACAAATAATAAGTATCAATGCAAGAAATGCAACACACTGCATAGTCCACGACAATGTCCGGCATTTGGAAAACTTTGCAAAAATTGTGAAGAACCAAATCATTTTACTATTGGCTGCAAGTACAAGAAGAGTCACCATCGACAACACAGAAAAGTACAGGAAATAAAAGAAGAAGATATGACTTTATTTTAAGGTGATGGTGAAAATAACTACATCGAGACGGAGTCGCAAGTCAGTTCAATGGAAGAAGAGACATGGTATGAAAATATAAAAATCGAGAATACAGACAACATTGTTGTTAAGTTGGACACTGGCTCACAGGTAAATCTGTTACCTATTAAAAATTATAATGACCTTAGTTTAAGTAAAAATAGAATTAATAGTAATATAGTTTTAAAAGCTTATGGTGGCTCCAAATTGTATCCATTATTTAAAGTAAAATTATTAGTTGAAGTTAATAATAATCAAGAAGAATTAGAATTTTGTAGAGTAATTTCGGCTAATATGGAATACCATTTTTATTTTTCAACATAAATTGAGGTGGAAGACAGTTATTGCTCTCAAATCTCAGAATGAAACAGCCCATTGTATCAGCTATGACTAAGACTAAACGAGATTTGGCATCGAAAGAAAAAAATAAGTTTATATATTTTTTAAAAACCTAATACATTTTTGTGTTAAAAAAAAAGTGGAGGACAATATGGAATACATGGGTAGTGTAATATGGAATACAGTAAAATGTGTATGAGATGAAATAAAATAAATGAAAACTATTTTTAAAATATATTTGTTATTATCAGTAGAAACGACGGGATAGTCAAAAATAGGCAAAAGTGTCCTTATTTGCAAAAATCGCATACATACACCTCCCCTTCACCACAGGTGCAGACCTCATGAGCCCATTCTTCACAAACAGCACATTGCACCCACACCTCTTTGCTCTTATTCCTGATGAATTTCTCATGGCAGAAAATTCAATTCATCGTTCCCTATTGGTGGTGTATTTTTTACAATCGAGGATAGAGGACGATCGTGATCAGAGGAATTGTCTTCAATAATAGGTTTAGATTATGAAGTTGATGTTGAACGTTCTTTAAGTTTTTTTTTCTATTAGGCACCTTCATAGAACTCGGACCAGCTTCATCTGTTATCTTTCTGACAACTTATTTACGTGAACAATTACTTTCGCACGTCCGGATTTTTTTCTTCTAGTCCCAGCTTTCTTCTTTATCTGTGGAATGGGTTCGACGTTTTGGGGAAGAACTGTTGGTGGTTGGTGGACTTCCGAATTGTCAGTGACGTGTGGAACAACCTCTTTCTGTTGTTCAGTTAGGAAGTCTTCGTCAGAAAAAATATCCTTTCTTACTGGATTAATCCCAGTTGAGCTGTAACCCTTTATTGATCTCTCTACAGTCTGCACTGTTGTAGAAGCTCTTCCAAATAGCTCACATACATCATAAGGAGTACCGGCTCTTTTCTCCACCCACAGAAAAAATTTAATTTCTTCATTGTAGAAAGTTCTTAATGCACCCATTACTGATTTATTTAACGCTTTCATCTTGTGTGGGTATACGGTGGTAAGCAAATTATTTTCACAAGGTTCTTCCTTGCACTAATAATAACATCTAAGTTTCGGGTCCAGGCCTTGTCTTATCTAAGAAATGATTAAACCACTTTGTAAGTAGGTCGGTTTGTATCCAACCGGACGAGTGAAATGAAATTATTGCACCTTTCTTAAGCGGCTCACAGGACTTCCTACATAGAAAAATAGTCATGCGCGGCACAAATCCATGCGCGGCACAAATCCATGCGCGGCACAAATCCGTCTGCGGCATTCACACATAGAACTACAGTCAGCAGAGAACCCCGTTCATCGGATGTTAGTGCATCCACCTGCCGTTTTCCTTTTATGGATATTACATCTTCGCCCTTCGATTGAACGATACACAACCCCGACTCGTCGACATTGAATATCATCAGGTGGAAAGTTCTTCTCGGACATTACTTTTTCAAGAAGATCAAAAAACTCTTACGTTTTCCTTATTGAAGCCGACAGCTCTAGCTACTGAGGTTCCAGTTGGTTTCCTGAACTTAACATGCCTTTATGCCTCTTCATAAAACTGTAAACCCAGTCATTTCCAGCAGACTGTCGCAAAAATGAAAATGGATACTTTAAATGATTTCGTCTAGCCAGTTAAAATGCTATAGTCCTTATATCTCGTCGGGTCAAGCTAAAATACTTATAATCCGTGGTCAACAAATACGGAACAAGTTATTGCTCCTTTTCCGGTGGTAAAACTGTTTTTCTGCCTAAAACAATGTGGCAAACGGTTTTCGGTAATGCATCTCAATTGCATAAACGAAAAAAAGTCGAACGAGGTGCATTATGCCGAAAAGCGTCATTTAAATAACCTAAACTTTTACTTCTTACTAGTTCTATAGCTTTTGCATATTATCAAGATCCCACTGCTTCCTATTTTTCTCCAACATGATATCTGCAAATGAAAATTCAGTTTTTAAATATTTTAAATGAAATTTAGATAGGTTAAAAGAAAATATATTGTCGCTAGCTAAAAATGGACAGTAATATGAGATACCTTTCAGGCGTAAAATGTGGAATACCCCATAATTCCCGAAACACTTGTTGCAAAAACAAACTTCGCCTCAATATTTATTTCTGAAACTACTTCACTAGTTTTGATGTAAATCTACCATGTAACACTAGCACAAACTTACCTGATGAAATTAATGGTATCTACAAACAAATAATACCACTATAAAACTTTAAACCTCAACGGTCAAAAACTTTGCAATCACAATATATCTAATTACGTACTCTGTCAACTTGAGAACGCAGAATGGCTAAACTAACTGCTATTACCGGCATTAGGGAGCCTATATTATGTTAGGATAGGTATTGAAACACAGACGTAAGCACTCATCCTTGAGATACACGGCTATTCCACATTACCCCACTAGTCCATATTAAAGTATATTTGAAGGAATGGGAACATTTCCAGATAAATGTAAAATTAAAAATTAATGAAAACATTGATGGCATAATAAGATCACCACATAGGTTACCAAAAACCTTAGTGAGTGAATTAAAAATTGATATTCACCAGAGGAATTTATAAATTTAAATCAAAAATGCTTTGGTAATATTGATAATGTTAATATTGCTATATATTTCAATAACACCACCAGAATAAAATTCACTAAATTTTATTTTATCTAACCTTAATATTAGAAGTTGCGGTTTAGCCGTGAAAGTGTGAACACGTTAAATTATGCCGGCTCCTAATGGTTTAGTAATAGTGGTGTTACTTTTAAATACAAATATATACATAGACATATAAATAATTCCTTAACAAAGCAAAATCTGGTAAACTTTACTGATAAATTCCAAATTAAAAAATAAAATCAAGAATAACGTAAATTTTGCAAATCTATTTATATACGATATCGCAATTAGTTGTCACCAAACCTGTACCAATTATAATTACTAGACAATCAATAAATTTATTAAATATTTGAATGAACTACAATAAACAATAATGAGTGAGTTACATCACCAAATTCAAAAACTGGAACAAAACTTTATATCTACAATAAAAAATTATGAAGATACGTTAAAAAATTTACTGCACATCAATTTTATTCAAGCTATATTTTTATAAATTCTACAGAGTCATCATATATCCGAAACCTAAAACAAAACAATAATGAACACCAGTACACGTGCCCCCGAAGGGAAGGACCTACGAGTTGGATGGGTTTACACTCTCAAGAGGGAGAACCTTATTGAGGAAGCAGACAGATATCGCCTAGACACATCTGGTACAGCCGATATCCTCCGAGCCATAATAACCAGATATTTGAGGACCGGTGAAGGACAAATCGTAATACCTACAGTCACTGAACCTTCACCTCGTCCCGAAATAGAGGCCAGGATTATATCCACCCCTAGCACATCTACAGCAGCCCCTATAGTAACCCCCAGCAGACAGGCAGACACGAGTCCGCAAGTGGGGATCAAATTATGATGGTGTCAGCGATCCCCTATCGTTTCTGGAGAGACTCGAAAACTCCAGGCATGCTATCAGATCCTAGATGAAGATCTGTTACTAGCACTACCCGAACTCCTAAAAGAAAATGTATTATTATGGTACAGAAACAATCGTGTATTATGGACTACCGGCACAGATTTCGTGAGGGACTTCAAACGGCAATTTCTCCGTCCCAGATATCAAAGCAAGTTAGAAGAGGAGATACGGAATCATGTACAGAGACTCAGAGAAAGAAGAGTAGATTACGAACCACCTTGCTAACTCTAATGAGGAGACATGGAGAGATGACAACAAGTAGCCAGCTCGAGAGAATCTACGATAACCTGCGGACAGAATAAAAATATTACATCCAACCAAGGGATTTCTCTACAATACCTGAGCTGCTAGAGATGGCCAGGCACTTCGAGACGTTACCACCAAGAATCCAGAATCCTGCGCCTGTTGTTCAACCCAGTCGAGTTCACCTCAGCGAACTGGCACCTGCCTCGACATCCCACTCTGTCCCAACTTGACCTGAAACAGAGATATATTAAATCAGATATCTCCCGCGAAGAATGGGACCAGTGGCTACAAAAGGTAAAGGAATTTACCCAACCACGATCAGCACCAACCATAGTACCTACCTCATCGGATAACAGATTACTCATCACCCTTCATGTTTTCGACAAACCCATACGAGCCCTACTCGACACAGGTGCATCCCGGAATTACCTCGGGAGAATCTCCATATTCAGCACTCGGTTTACCCCGAAACATTGGACAGCGAGACAGTTCACGGATAGATGGAAACGACAGTCTTCCGTTTCTTGATACTCCGTTAACAATAAATGGGTGTAAACAATATATATATATATATATATATATATATATATATATATATATATATATATATATATATATATATATATATATATAAACAAACAAATTTTATTCTGTAATGACAATCAAGGACCTTTAGGCTACTGAGAACTTACTTTCACCAGACATGCAACGAAGCTTTTGTTAAAATAAAAGAGATTATTCTGTTTTTTTTTCTTTTGAAAGGTTACTTATGTTAAATTCAACCGCAACAGATAAATGGTGACAAAAAATTAAACAGGCTTACCATATTGGAGTCGCTTATTCTTACACCACATTGTTAAATAATGAAGCCGATAGGAGCACACATTTTTACTACAAACGTATCGATAAATTGATATTGTTGTCTGAAGTGCTAATTTGCAGTAATCGACCACGATCTCCTCTTACATGCGCCCCCCGCCGCTTTTCCCGTATAGTCCCATTGTCACCAATTAGGCATTTTCAAATACGTCTCACCGACGTCACAAGCTCCGTCTCTAATCTGATCCTAGACAACTTGTGTTAGCATATAACATATCATAGTCAAAAGTGCCTTATCTCGAATGTAATTCTTTAATTTGACGAGTTTGATGATAACTAACCTAAAAATCGCACGAGCTTTTCAATATTATGCTGGATAATTGTTCACTTCATTCACGTATTTCTGGTGATTTGTATCAATACGATTCTCATCTAGAAGTATTATCACAGAAACATTTTCACCGCCTACGATTTTCGATAAAATTGTCAGAAAATAATCACATTCCATAAGAACGTGTGTTAAAATTGTCCAACATCAGGAAAGGTCACACGTTGTGTGAATTGAAAATTACTCATAGACACGCGTAAAATACGAATTGTAATTGATTCCTTAGTTTACGGTCGATGAAGCCGTCTCCTCTCTTGGACCCACAAAACCGGGCGAGAAATATTGTGCCACGTACAATAATTTTAAAGAGTGGTGCAATTCAAAGAATGTAAATACATTTGAAGAAAACGTGCTTCTAGTATATTTCACCCAATGGCTAAAGAGAAGAAATGGAAATCATCGACCATGTGGTCGCGATATTCCATGATCAAATCGCAATTAATAATTAAATATTTAAAGCTACGGGCGTTCTTGAAAAAAGCAAACGAGGGATACTCGGCCAAAAAATTCAAGAATCTTTTCGAAGGAGCAGTTGTGTGTTACTATTTTAACATTTCCATGGCAACACTTTTCCCTGCATGGAGGGAAAGGGAAAAGTAAAACTGCCGCGGCGGAGAAGTAACATTTTTCGCAGTCAGCTCAGTCAAATTATCACCTAATTATTGGAAGTTTTAAGAAAAAAACGGTTAACTAATGGTAGACGAAACATTCCGACCACCTAAGATGTAATATTTTGCCCATTAAAGCTCAAAAAAGTATACTTATATAATTTTATGTATTAGTATTTATTTATGTAAATGCTAATTCTAATAAAGTTCATAATAGAAGACCTATACCTTTAATTTATAAAATAAGCCCATAATAACTATAAAAATTGAAAACTAACTAACGTAGCCATAAAGTTTTCTTTTTATGATTAGAGAAAAAAACTATTCCATAGGTAAGGGACTTAATTTGGAAGCGGGTCACTTTAACTCTCCCTTTCCAGCTCTCATCATCACCACCCGGGTAGTACCTTCTACGCCCGGATCAAGACCGACAACTCTCCCTAAACGCCAACATAAAGGAGGCAACGTCTCATCTTTCATCAGGTGTATTGAATTCAATAGGTTTAGTAGGATCATACCATTTCCTAGATTGTGTAAGGGTACGAACATATTCCGCGTGCCAACGCTTCCAAAAGTCTTGGTGCATGACTTGATTCAATTGCTATTGCAACAAACGTCCTAATTTTACGTCAGCCAAATGTTCTTCATGAAAAGTATTTAAGGGGTATAAAGTCAACAAATGGTTAGTAGCCAATGCATTTAAGTCATTCTGATCAGAACTTAGGGGTACCATGGGGCATGCATTTAATATTGCCCAAATCGAGACAAGAACTATGTTGAATTCTTCATATTTGAGTACTCGCGTACCAATAACTTCCAGAATATGCAGTTAACCGTGGTAGGGGGATTAAAATGCCATCTAATTGCTTCTTTATCACAGGCGGAATGCATGTAACTGTTTAATTCCCTCCAACCCCTGAGAAATTAGTGCACAATCACTGTATAAATCTGTGGTGGCACCACCTCGAGATATAGATTTTTATACGACAGTGTTAATTAAACGACTCAATTACTTCGTCGATTCAACGGGTATTTACAGTTGTGTACATCGACCAAAATGCGGCAAATATTTTGGCCTTGCGGAATTCTTGAAAATAAATAATCATAAATAGATGAAGAAATGAATGTAATGAAACAAACCGGATTTTTTTCTTGTGAGATAGGTTGGCTGATATGGTGACACTCCTGAGGTGACTGACAAGGCCAATATCTTTATCTGTAAAAGAAAAAATCCGCTCACCATTTATTTTCCATAATTAGTTCAGAAGCGAAAAGGCCAAGGGTAGCACAATCTTCTGGACTTCCGGACATAATTCCAATTAGCAGGAGGTACCTTACTTGAATTTGCGTAACTCTCTAACCAACAGATATATGCATTTATGTGGGGGATTTAATCCACGTCAATGCGACCATAAAGTCATACTATGCAGTTACTGACGCAAATTTTATATTACCTTCGTCACTACTATAAGCAGCTTTTATAAGATTGGCCAACATAACTCTAATCGAGGAGTAGAAGTTATTTTAAGGAAGCTACTCGAGTTTGAGAACAAATTAAAATAGATTTTATTTCATTAGAGGAACATGCTGATCGAAAATGAATTACTGCTGTATAACCCTTTCCGAACTGTCACAAAAGCCATGAAGTTCATAAGAACATGGATCACAACGATTTAGGAGGGCATCGTATGCTCTTGAATAATTGGAATCCGAACGCAGATTACATTGCACTAAACGAAAAACGGCACCTTCGAGTGAGCTAAGTAAATAAGTACATTTTTCAACATTTGACAGTGATGAATTTTGGTGTAGGTATAAGAGAATTATAAAGATCAATAAGTTGAGCATTAAACTTAGGAATTTTTATTTTTGGTAATTTAACATTATTTGAGGTATTGCTGAAAAAGGAATTAGCGTTATTATTAGAGTTAGATTCAAACAATTCTGCATCAATGGGTTCAATTTCATATATAATATATATATATATATATATATATATATATATATATATATATATATATAGCACTTATTTTAACACCACAATGTTAAATAATGAAGCCGGCCGGTCAACCAAAAAGCGCACTTTTTACGACAAACGTACCGATAGGTTGAGTGCTAATTTGCAGTAATCTACCCCGATTTTTCCATATAATCCCATTGTTACCAATAGACACGCGTAAAAAGAGACGCTAATTATAATTGATTCCACTTGCATGTTTTTCACTAATTGCTACATTATCAGCTTAATAATAGAGAAGAAAAACAATTAACTCATAGTAATGGTCTCATAAACTTCATAATAGAAGACCTATATCTTCAATTTATAAAGTAAGCCCATAATAACTATAAAAATGAAAAAGTAACTAACCAACATAGTTATTTTTTATGTCTAGAGAATAAAACTATTCCATAGTTAAGGGACATAATTTGGAAACGGGTCTCTTTAGCTCTCCCTTTCCGGCTTTCACCGTCACTACCCGGGTAGTACCATGTTCGCCCGGATGAAGACGGATAATTCTCCGACCGGTTAACCTTCTTACTACAAACGTACCGATAGGTTGAGATTGTTGACCTTTGGAGTGCTAATTTGTAATAATCGCCCCCGTTCACTTTTTACTTGCACCCTCCTCATTTGCCATATAGTCCCATTGTCACCAATATACATGCGTAAATAGATATGCGGAAAATACGAATTATAATTGATTCAGTTTACATGCTTTGCACTAATTACTATATTTTGAACTTAATAGGAGAAAAGAAAAAATAAATAATAATAAAGACGAAACAGCATTACTCTCTGATAATATCAATATTTTTTAATTCGTCCTAGTCGACCGCTAATCATGATAATTTAGCTATTGATTTTAATTTTTGTGTGATACGAGGTTCTTTTTGTTCGACCTTCTGTTGGGGGCTACTTGGTAATGGTTCGAACGTTTTGTTTTGTAACGGGTGTGTTACCTGCGATATCTACTTTGCTTGTACACCTGGTTACAAAGAATAATATTTGAGTTCTTTATCAATCTTCTACAATTTCTAAAATCATTGAGTAAAAGCTTTTTATTGTTTTTATGAAAATGTGAAATGATTCAACGATAACGAAATGATTTTAATTTATAAAGATAGCATTCATTAACTAAGCTTTACTTTTATTGCCATCACCCTAATAATTACTCAACAAATTCCTTTTTCCTTTTATCGGGATGCCCATCTGCTTAATAAGTGATAAATGGTTATTGTTGTCATTCATTAAAATTATTCTCAATCTGATGTTATTAATTACCCGTACTTTGGAATTAATTGAACTTGCTTTCTTCAGTTTTTACACACGCAGTGTTTGTATATGCTTTTAAGATTTGTAACAGTCAATAATAATGATAATATTTAATTAAGCCAAATTTTAAATGCAGACTGTTTTGTTTACAATATTGTATATAAAACTCAAACCTATAATGTAAAACAATATTCTTAAAACTAACATGTAAAATAAAATAAGAATTAAACGATCGTTTTTCGTTTAATTTTGATATTCAAATTCAAAGTTTTTAGAAAATGAAACACATAAATGTTTTATCTATTCACACAAGCAAAAAGGGTTCTTACTTGTCATTTTCGTTGAAAAACTGATTATGTAATGCTTGTGTTCCTTTGACCGGTGACGAGGCCTCAACTAGGTTGTGTGTCCTTATCTCTTGGTTATAGGGGATGCTCCTAACTTTCATTCCACAGTTTAATTACTTTTTTCTAAATAACTGCTTGATATATTTACAGCGTCCAGTTTTTACTTAATAGTTCAGTTGAACTACAAATAGCTTACGCAACAAAATGCAAGTTATTTACAAATCGCGAATGCTCCCTTTTTATACATCAATCAATTCGAGTTATTGTTCTTTATACTTTGATTTACCACTTTGGATCGATTAGTGTCTATTATATTTATTTTTCACTATTTAAACACAATTGATTATGGCTCTGATACATAAAAAACGCGTTATCTTCACTTACTACGTCACTTTTAATACGTATTTTAAATTACTGTGCAACCCTTTTTATTTCCGCCAATTCAATAATTACAGTTTTTATTATTTTAGCTTTTCCTCGCATTAATACGGAAAATATCATTTATATTCTCTTTACACAATACTAACTGAGTTTTCGTTATAATTACAAAATATTACTTGCAGCATACATTGTAAGGTTGCGTTGACGCACCATGTATGTAAGATGTTATAATGACGTGTATTACGTATTTTGAGTACGGATATATTGAGTTTGAACGAAAAAAAAAATGTTTGTGTATATGCATAATGTATGTGGGTGGGTGATACGCCACTGGAAATTTAGGAGAAATATCATTCAGTATGTAGATACGTGTATTTGAATATCATAGAGACATTGGTGTTGGAATAAATAGATTCTGATGAATGTAAATGTGGAGAGAAATTTGTCGATGGGACGATAATGGTTGCTACTGTTGACTACCGGGTAAGGAATGGAATGTTGGAAGATAAAGGAGTAATCTTGGCCAGAAGATGTAAATGTATAAGTGTAGAATGTTGTAGAAAATATGTAGAGAAAGATTTGGTATGTTTAATTGTTGATTATAGAAAGTTCTCGTAATGTTGTGCAATCGTTTTGAGAATACATGTACGTATATGGAATTTGAGACCATAGACTGTACTTATTTTTGCAAATGTTGCGGAAGGAGGACGAGCGCATGTGAGAGACAAACGTTGAAAGTTGTGTAATGGTCCAGAGTGGCCACTGAATGAATGTGATGACGAGAAATGGCTTCTGGATAAAGTAATTGTAAAATTTACAGGTAAGAACAAACATGGCGATGTTTAGTAATTACAAGCGTGGTTGTGCAGATGGTAGCATCTGTCGGCACTAAGAAAGTTTGAATGAATACCATTGGTGAATATAGCGAGGAAGTCGGATGGCTTAAGGTATAAATAGGAAAGTCAGAGATTGACGTGAGCTTTTTGGTTGTTGGTTGTTGCTTTTTGGTGAGAGCTCGGTGAGAGACACGCGCGCGAGGTGAAGTGTGAAATCAGAATGGGTTGAGTTGGAGTTATATTTGTGAATAATATTGAAGGCAGTCATTGTTTACACAAGTGCGTAACCCGAAAGGGGATGAATCGTATAAGACATTCATAAATAAAACAATTAATAAAATTGAGATTGAAGATAAAATCAGTTTATTTTTCTTCAAGAAAAAGTGCGTAAGCAGATTTATAAAAAAAAAACGTAACAGTTGTTACGTTACAGCGTTGAGTGCGGCGCGTGTACTTGTAATGAGCCTTAGTTAAAATTATTTATGGGACCACCTTTAAGTGAACGAAATTTTCGTAGTAAATTGAGCCAATGTTAAAGTAATTTTATATGACATTGAAAGTTTATTTGTGTTAAGGAAGGGCTAAATTGTCCTAAAGGTTGCGAGAAACTTTAAAGAGGCAACCAAACGTGTACAGTTTATTACGGTTAGTGGAGTAATAACCTCGTATAGTTAGACTATTTGCGAGTACCGAAAGGAATAAGTGTTTGTGAAATTGTGGAGTACTTGTTATGTGCCGTCAGGCAATCTAAGGTATACAAATGGACTACAAATAATTGGTTTACGGGAAGAGAGAAGAAAGAAGAGCGAAGGATTAATGGACAATTTTTTAAGTAAGAATTACATTTAAGAACCTTGACAATTCAGTTGAGAACGATTATCTTTTCTTTGGTTAGTTTATTTGCGTATTGTTGTGTAAATTTTTATTTTAATTAATTAGTGTTGAAGCAAAAAGGTAATCGATCTCGAGTTATGTTGTATTGGCTGTTTTAGTAGTAAGAATTTTTGCAGAAACGCAAATTTGTATTGACTGTTTTTCAACCACGCTGTAGTGTATGTAAACATTTGTTTATTATTTTATGCAGGACAGTATATATTTATCGTTAACTTTTATTCTGTTGTTTATTTAGCCAGTTATGAGATACATTTGTGACGTTTACTTAATTGGTGACCTAGTTTTTGACAAGTTAAATGTAGACTTTGCATATTTTGGTTTTAAGATTAATGAACAACCTGAAAGGTTATATTTGCCAGGTTAATTTCAAAAATTTTCATGTTAGTTTCATTAACGCAGTACACTAATGACGGATCAGCTGTTGATTTAAAACTTTCATTAAGTATAACTATGAGATGGAGTTTTGAGAACTTAAATATTTACGAATGTTCTATACGATTCAGAGGTATCATAAAAGAACAATTATTAAGCCGATTACATTGATTTTATTTTGGTTAGGAATTTTAAAAATTAATTATCGATCATTAATTGAAGAACTATTTTATTCATTAATAAGTAGAAATTTAACTTTATATGTATACGAGGGATACGTAGAAAATATTCAGTTAACGTGTTATAACTTTGGTATTCTGGATGTACAGGGTACAATCAGGAAGTTTGTGACGACCGGTGTATTTCAGTTTTGTTTTTTTATAACTGTTGGTTACGTGAATGCAGTTAAATTTGAGTGATAAATTTTGTTGTGGAAATTTTGGTATACGAGGTGTATTCAAGAAGTTTCTAATAACCTGGGTAGTACTAAATATATTTGAGTTTGAGTTGAATTGTTTGGGACGAGTGTTTGTTTTAGAACCCTCGTGTGAAAGTTTACTGAGTAAGCACAATCCTACTTTCCACAATCAAGTAGGGTTAATTAACACCCAGCTTAAGACAATTATTTTAGCAAAGTTTCGATTGTGGTGGCGCCTGGAGACATATTTTCCCGGACTGAGCTGTTTGAATATCGGTGTAAGGTGTTTGAGCGTATTAATCATTCATTTTACTTATTATTTCGACCACGCCCATCTCCCTGTTAGCTGGATTGGCAACCCGCTTACATTATTAAGCATACACGACGCCTAGTGCGGTTTGGACGTGTAACAACATCAAGCTGCAACAATCGCTTTTCAACCAACTCTCAACACTTACTAGAGGCGACTCCTTCTGATCGCTTACTTCATGCGACTGACTAACAAATACACATCATTATAACGGCGATTCTACTTGCTCCCTTTTACAAAACAGTCATTCCCGCAAATTGTCGCGTATGTTTAAAAGCTTCCCAATTTATTATACAAATACTCGTCGAAATAAGCTCAAGCTTTTTATCTTAATATTGATTATGTTCAAATACAAATAACCAATAACCACTTAATGTCATATAATGGCGCGAAATTCTAATTTCTCATGCCTCCATTCCAAGGTGTATTTTGTTTGTTAAACGTAGCTAAAATTGTGTTATTCACTTAGTATTTTAGGAAAAAATTAATAAAGTGTCCGAACACAAGTTCCTTGCGGTAGTGATAGATTGATATTTGTTTATTTACTACATCCTCATGTAAAAGAACATTTTGTGTATTTTAAATGTATAATAGTTTAGAAAACATTTATTTATCAATATAGAAAAGCTTAACCAGAGGCGGCGAGAAAAACCAGGAGCATGCGTTATAAGTTTTGACCATGTAGCAAGTTTTCCAGTAACGCGTGAGAGTTGGATATAAATAAATGCAAGAAAATGTAACGCACGCACAAGCAAATTTTAACGCGTTTCATAAATCTCTTGTTACCTACAATTTATTTCTATATTCTAAGTATGCTTGACTTTGTGGCCGTATCGAGTTACTAATTCTGTAAGTTAATTATTTGTTAATTTATTTGTAGCATATCTTAATAAGCATCAAGTTTACAATGATTCTACAAAATCGAAATATCTGTACACGTTCTGTACGTCTCTTGAGGTCCACATCCAAGACATTCGTTACCATTTGGGTCAGTACCCCAATTGTTTCCTAAATAATGCGTTATTCACAATATTTTAATAGAACATGTACTTACCCGACCTATACTGCCACCTGAGTACGCTGTGTTGACTGCTTAATCCTTGAGGCAATTGAAGATTATATGTAAAGTTGGCATTTCCAGGGGGCAAATAAGTTTTATCACTTCCATTGTCTAACAATAGGGGCTGGAAACATTCTTCTTCTTCTTTAGAATTATCCAAATTACACAAACTAAGTGTGTAAAATTAAAACATTATATAGTTAAGTACATTTTCGATTTACCTAAATGTGAAATATCCTTTATGATTTTGGTCAATTTGAATCTTAACGGTAATAACACTTGCAGGCTTAAAATTAGCTACTATAATGCCTTGTCCATATATTCCACCTAATTCATTTGCTCGAGGTCTTGGGCTACTGTAACTGTCACCACAAATACCACACAGTCCACCGTTTTGATCCCATTGAACCTGAAATAACATAATTAACTAACTTTTAATCATACCATTGTAAATTTACCCCAAATCCGCCACAAAATAATTCATTATCATCATAATTTATGGGAGCGCTTTCATCATACCTCCAACGACTACTACGATTAGGAGGATCTATCATCATCCCGTGTCCATTGACTTTCTCTTGTAAAAATGCAAGATAAATCAAAACAAGTAATAATTCCTTGCCGTACATGTTTACTAAAATTTTTCTTTGTTCAATTGTTCTACATTTTCACTTCAATTTATACAATAAATTAATCTTATCGTATCTGGTCTATAAAATATGAAAGTGTTTTTAAAATGATTTAGATTGATACGTGACATACTCCAAATAGTCAATATAGCTATTTACTATTTTCACCTAAATCTAAATTTAGGTACTCTGAATCTACAATTGAACTTTGAAGGCCAACGTTAACGTGATTAAGGTATTGCACCATAAGCTGTATGAAAATATCCGCAATCCTTACACCTGTTTCTAAAATGACTTTCTTCATTAATTATTTTACCGATATCTTATCCTGTACCTTAACCTCTATTTGCATCCATGAAAGTAGGTCGGTTAGTAATGTTTCTAAAATAGCTTACTCATTAACTCTTTTACCCATATCTTAATCTGTATCTTAACTTCTATTTGCATCCACGTAAGTAGGCCGCTTAGTAATGTTTGCCATATTTCTTCCTGTGTTAGCCAAAATTATCGTAGATGTTTTCGTCAAACCAATATTCACCTGTTGGACACTACATTTCCTCCATTGTAACAAACAGAAATAATCCTACTTGATACGTTTTAGTGTAAACCCGTGTTGTTTTCAACTTGTACTGGATTTGGAACATCATCAGAAGCAATAGTAAAAGATCACAGCTTTGTAATTCCTAGCGTCATTGATTTTCCTCTTGATATCATTCGATATACAATTTTAAAATTGCCAACATAATCCAATTGGTTAGAATCTCTTAAATTATATTGATGTGAATGAAGCTTGCAGTAGGTATTATAATGTGCTTTCTACTTTATTTGTTATAAAGGTCCACGTATACAGACGTAATGGTAAGTGAAAGATTCCTCCATGGCTTGCGCCAGAAATTATTAAACACATCATCCTTCTCCTGTATATTCTCCCCCTCCGGTGCGTTCCTGAAATATTCTTCCCATTCGTTTACTTGTATTCCCTGTTGTGTCCATTTTCTCCTCTTTTCTTTCTTTAGATATTTCCATACGTCCTCTTCACTTTTTATATTCCTAATCTGTTCATTTTTCTATTTGTTTTCTTCCTTGTTGCTCCCGCATATTTTCTTGCATTTCTGTACTGCTTCTTTATATTCCTCTTTTCCTACTTTTCCTGTCTTCCACTGTCTTAGTGTTCTTCTTGCTTTCTTCTTGGCCTCCTTGCATTCTTTGTCCCACCAATGCTTCCAACCCGTTTTCTTCCCCTTCCATCTTTTAAACTTGACTCCCTTTTGCCCGTACCGTCTTGGTTGAGAATTCCTCTACTTTTCTCATCTCCTCTCCTGCTCTCCCTTCCATTATCATTTCCAAGGGCTGATGATCCGATTCGACCCCCTCCCTTACCCTATATGTCTTCACCTTTTCCTTCACTATTGCATTCGTTATTTTATAGTCTATTATTGATTCTCCTCTTGCTTTTATGTACGTTTACTCTCCCCTCTCTCTTTCCTCTCTATTACTATTCATTATTTTCCACCCCTTTTCTTGCACACTTCTAGCAGCTCTTTTCCTTCAATCTTTAACACTTTATCTTTTGTCTGTCTTTTTATCGCCCCTCTCGTCTCTTGCATTCCCCTTTCTTTCCCTATTCTCGCGTCAATATCCCCTTCTATTGTTATCATCCTTTCGCCCCTCTCTTCTATCAACTCCTCTAAGTTGTCCCTTGGCTCTTTCATCTTTCTACTGTATACCGTCACTATCTTTATTTTTTCTTTCCCCACTGTATATTACTTTCTACCATACCTCTTCCTTGTTGCACTTTCTCTTCTTCTTTTTGCCAACAATTTTTTGTTTATTTCCACCATTATCCGCCCCTTTGCTCTTCCTTTCCTGTTCCTTTCCGCCTACTATACCACCCATGAAAATTTTCTTGGCATTTCCCTTTCCCACCAATCCCGATCTTTTCTTCTATCCATGTCTCTTGCATTCCCACCACGTTCTACTCCTTAGCAAACTCCCAGAAATTGTGATCCAATCTTCAGTCACGCCACGTTCAAGAACTTTATCTTTAGTTGGTTCCTCCCTTCCTGTATTCCTTCCCTACTATTTCTTTGTTCCCTTTGTTGTGTTTTTCCATTTCCTTCACTCATTTTTCCGTTATACTGCCGTTTCGTCTTCCTTCCCCTTTCTCCCTCACTTCTTTTAATTGCTTGGCCTTTGCATATCCCTTCTCCCCCCTCTCTCTGGTTAACTTTTTAGTTCTCTCGTTCCATACGTATGTTTCTACGTCTATCTCCATTTTTCTATATCCTCCCAATACCTTCTTTCCCTCCTCTCTTCTTTCCGCCGCTCGGTTCCTTATTTCTTTTTGTACTCTCCTTTCTTCCCTTGTTAGGTCGTGGTCTGTGTAAATTCCTGTGTTCCTCTGTTTTGTCTTTTCTGTCATAACCTACTGCTTCTCCTCTCAGCTCTCCATTTCTGACACCACCATCTCATTTTCCCTCTCCGTGTTTATCACCGTCATTTCGACTTTTACCTTTAGTTTCTCTTCCATCATCGCTCGTAGCTCTTTATGTGGTTTCTTGCTTCTCCGCCCCTTTATTACGACATTATACTTCCTTTTCCTTCTCTCCTCCTCTGGTTTTTTTTCTATTCTTTCTAGCAATTCTTGGTTTTCTCCCTTCGGTTCCTTTTCCCTTTCTTGTATTTGTTCTTTCATTTCTTTGGTGTCGTTCCTTATTCCCTCCATTTATTTCTCTTCCTCACTTTTTTCGCTTTGCCCCATTGCGTTGTAACTGCCTTTTTCCTCCGCTGTTTTTTTTATGTCTGGTGATCTTATTACCTTCTTCCCTTTTCCAAATACACTTTGCCTTTCCGCCTCTTCTTCTTCCCTCTCCTGTTTATTCGTTCCCTCCTTCTCTTGGCTTTACATGTCTTTTCTTTCCACGTCTATTTCGTTCCCACTTTTAGAAATGCTTTATTAAGTTTTGAATTACTAAATAACGAATAATTAAGCATCTTTTCGCTAAACTAAGGCACTTAATCACTTTATGCACTTTACCAAAACGACTAAATAAGGTTTTTAGTTTTAAACCACGTATTAAAATCGAAAAAATGAATCAATAACTACGGCGCTTTTAGATCACGTCTACTCTCTATAAAATTGTGTACAGTTTACAGTTAACCACCATGATACCGTACGTTATAAATTGATATGTGATTACGAAGGACTTTCTTGGAGAGCAGCTCGATTGGGATTATAACTTGATTGGAATAATGGCATAAGTCTAGTTATACTAGGTGGGTACAATCGTGCGGTCGTACAAAAATAAACATCCTTCGACGTAGGCTGCTTGACTACACTGACCGACCAAACTGACTGGCAAATGGACAGACACAGACATAACGACGCCACACTTTGTATATGATCAAATGCAATTTCATCATAGCGATGGTAGAATTGTCAGTGTTCCATCAAATGTCGAGGACGATCACCTATTACTCCACTACAGAGCATCTACCATCCACACCATATTGCGCGTACGCTCAATTACATGCACCACCTCCACGCAGGTGTAATGAATCAGAAGTGAAATGGACTTTTTGCACTTGTGCTGAATCAAAATGTTCGTTTATAAAGTAAACCGTATGTCTGAATAAATACGCTTACATGTAAGAAACTTATTACACTTGTCCAAAATCAAACTGTTTTTGTTCATAAAACAAACCGTATAAATAGATACATTAACATATCATTTTGCCTATTTTTACTATTCTATGCCAAAGAGTTTAGTGTGTGATACAACCTCAGTTACAAGTTGGGTGTGGTAGACGTTCTATATCTCACATTTTGGATTCTGCGACGTTGATATGTTTTAATTGCGTTAATGTGTCAACTTCTAATTGTATGTTCCTGGTATTGTGTGACCTTGAGAATTTAGGACCTTGTGTTCCAGAGCTCTCCAATCTTACCATATAACCTTGTTTTGTGGATTTCACAATGGTTTATGCGAAACATACAAACTTACATAATAAATATAAAGAGTAATTTTTTGCGAATTCCACCTTTATCGATAGCATTTGGGCATTCGATGTACATAAAATATCGGCTTTATCAAATTGTGTATTTATTTATGTTATGGTCATGAAATTTTTTAGGTAATATTTATTCGCAGAAAGGTCATCTTGTTATAATAGGTTCCGCAGGAAGCGGTAATTGTATTAGTTTTGGAAACATATAGATTCGCTGAGAAGTTTTTTCTCATTCACATTTATATTCATATTTGCGTTTTCGGTTTTCATATTTCACAAATTAGTTTGACATATTAAATAAAGATACTAGCACTTACTAAGGACGATAGCCATGATTGTTCTCAAAACGTATAAATTTATATAAAGATAAATATAAAATACACGTTTAACAGTTAAAAGATAAGTATTTTAATTATATGCATTTTCAAATTAGTAGTATTCATCAAAATCGCAGTTACGAAGTTTTAGAAAGTTAAAGATAAAGATAAATAATTCAAAAACTACTTAAATATGCAATAATGTAAGAAATTTTAATAACATGAACGTGTTTGTAACAATCGGCAAAATGTGCATTTACATCCCCGCTCAAATTCACGTAGCCGATACTCGTGTTAAAATGGAACATATTTTTATACAACGCAAGATATGGAAATACAACCAGACCCTAACCCTAGTTATTACCATTAAAGCAAACAAATTTCATAAAGAAATATCAGTTAGCATATTTTTTTCTTGGTGGCGCTACTGGTTTCCAGAACTAATAAGAAACAACATGTTATACTGAGTGGTTTTGAAACAGATACTGTGTTTTATGGATTAGCCAATGGTAACGCCTTAGAGAGTAGACGTATCCATGCACAGTGTTACCCAAATAACCGCTTGCCACGTTCTGAAACGTTTATTAAACAGCATCTTCGTTTACAAAAGATAGAACTTTTGCAAAATCAAGAAATATTATTGGAGGTCCTAGAACTGCGAGATCTCCACAACTTGAAGGCCAAATTCTTCCTAATTCACCTAAGGCCTGTCCAAGAGATTAAGAAAAATTGCAAACAATCTCAATTTTGCCGCGACTGTTTTGCTGACAGATGAAGCTAACTTCTCAAGACATGGAATTATAATTTTTTATAATATCCACATACGAGCTGATGCAAAATTTACATTTTGAAACGGTATTCTCGACGATTATTTAATTAGACCATTTTCCTTCCTCAAATATTGACCGGTGATACAAATCTTCATTTTCTAAAAAAGGAGCTTACAATACTTTTGGAAGATATACCTTTCATAATTGTAAAACGTATGTGGTTCATGCATGACGATGCTCTACCACATTTGACAGTAATCGTACGAGAGTTTTTAAATAACGTTTTTCTAGACCGTTAGATAGGACGATGATCTCCATATTCATGTTCTCCAAGGTAACATGAACAATCCTCTGGGTTTTTGTGTATGGAGATATTTGAAATTACTCGTTTAGAGAAACCCGATCTTAAATTTAGAAGATCTTCAAAATCGCATTATACGAGGCGGTAATGTTATTCGCAACACTTCTGGCTTTTTCGAACGTGTTCCGAAATCCATTAGACGTCGAGTGGATGCTTGTATTTTGGCTGGAGGTGCACATTTTGGACATCTAATATGAAACTTACTTCTTTTATGTTTCTGTTAATAACAATGTTACTGCTTCTGTTAAAACAATAAAAACATTGAGCATCCTGTAGTTCATTAAATACAAAACTTATCACACATGTTCCCAGGAACTTTTCAGTAGATATACTACTCCATTCCTGTCCCACTTTTGTCACTAGATTTGTCACCAGATTTGTCACCAGAAAAGTCACTAGATTTCTAGGTTGGTAACATTGCTGGGTGCTAAGTCAAGGCCACGTTGTTGGTAACGGGGCTACGTGTGGTAACCCTGCTAAGTCAAGGTCAAAGGTAAAAAGTTGCAAGGTAATCAAAAATAGTATTCAAGATCGAAGACTTACGGTGGTGTCATATTTCTTAGAAATATAAAAAGGTGAAAAGCTAAAAATAGAAATTGCTAGGTAATCATAAATAATTTTCAAGGTCAAACTTTTTAGCGGGAAATTTTTGGAGCTGATCATCATATTTATAGTCAAGGTTAACAGTAGGTATTTAACAAGTTTAAGCATGTTGTAATATGTAGGACGCATATTTCTTATATAAATTGCAGCGAGCTGTATGTTGAGATCAGTCTGCAACACATAATTGTTAAATATGGAATTAACAGGGTTAAACCAAAGCACCTATTGCAAACCCATTAAAAATGCGTGCGAGCTCGATATATCGAGAAAGTATAAAGTAACGAATATGGATATAATTAATACTAAGTATGGTGAACGTATAGTGATAGAAACGGGTGATTTTAAATGTGTATTGCCGGAACGCTTTTATGAGTATTTCAAAAAAGAAGAAACACGAATTGAAGAATTTAAAACACTCCTAAACATGAAGGATGTGTTTATAAGTAGTTTGGGTGCAGCTGGCAAAACAACAAACATAACATTTTCTTTTAATAGTAGCACCCCACCATATGTAAAATTGAAATACTAGAATTATTTTCTTAAGCGTTTAGTCATAGTGAAATTGTGGGCAAGTAAAGTCATGCAAGTAGCAATAAAATCATTTCTGGAACGATCCAAACTCAGAAGTTCACCGTTATATATGGATACCTCACATCATTGCAGTAACGATCTGAATAATTTAACATTTTGTTGGTGCTGTCAAAATAGTGATGGTAGTAGTAAAAATGAAGAGAAACACGATGAAGGTTATTCTTCTGCTAAGGCTGACTGGGCATCATCATTTCAATATAAGGATGAAGTGTATAAACAAGCAGCTAAGGAATACTTAATCGATTGTACTTATTATAAACTATCGAACGATACTCATCATGCAAAACATCTGGAAATTGGATACAGTACACACCTCAACCTTGCACCAGTGGTGCGTATTGGTGTGTAATTGTGATCAATGCAATAATGTAGTGTTGGATATGAAAGAATGGAATGAGCTTCTAAGATGGTATTCATATGTAGAATTACAATTTTTCCGATCTCAAGAAATTGAAAATGAAATTGATTGGTCAAATGTAAATGAAGAAGAAGATATAATCTATGATCAACATTATGAATCTCTATCTAGTAATCTTGGTATTTATTACAATTGGGAATTAATTAAAGGATATGACAGAATTTTGAAAACTGTTATGATAGAAAACTACAAGTGCTGTTCTTGCACATTCAACTCACATAGTATAGAAGAACTATTCAATTTAAAGGATATAGTAAGCTATAGATTGGAATTTCTTGAATCTTACAATCTGGTGTGTTTTATGAAAAGTTCATACAGCAAGTTGTTGACTACCGTCGTTTTCGTGAGAAAGAATTCGGTGATGATGACATTTATAAAGATATTGATGATGTTATAAATGCTAAGTATAATATTAATTCACATAACACTGTATGTTTAATGGAAATTTTGTATTATCGTCCTGCTTATCTAATGTATAGCATTTACTGAATAAAGAAATAACCATGATTTGTTTTTTCTCAATTTAGGTATAAATACCCCCTTCTATCCATCCATGTAAACAATGCTAGTTAAGAAGCGAAAGAGTGTAGGTGGTGGTGGTTTGGTGAATGGTCTAATCAATAAACTTCCGTTTGAATTGCATTTACCCGGTTACCAGTATTGCGGTCCTGGTACAAAGTTAGAAAAACGACTCGCACGCGGTGACCTCGGTATTAATCAATTAGATGCTCAGTGCAAACTTCTTGATATCAGTTACAGAGATTACCGAGATTTAGAAAGTAGACATAAAGCAGATAAAATTTTGCAAAAAAAAGCTTGGGAGCGCTTTAAATCATTAGACGCAACGCTAGGTGAACGAACTGCAGCTTTAGCAGTCAGTACCATCATGAAAGCAAAGAGAAAATTGGGAATGGGGTGTAAACGTCGATCTAATATGAAGAAGAAATGCAATGGTGGAAATTTATTGCATTTACGAAAGACAATAGCTAAAAAAATTAAACCTAACGGAAATTTCACAGACACAATAAAGTCAGCGCTTTCAACGGCAAAACGTGTGGTAAAAATTTAGGAGGAAAGAAACATTAAAGTTCCTAGACTAATTCCCCTACCTAAACAGGAGGGTTTTACCATTTCTTATTCCGTTATTCGCAGGATTATCAGCAATCGGTGCTTTAGCTGGCGGTGCATCAGGAATTGCTAAAGCAGTCAATGATGCTAAAAATGCTAAAAATTGCAGGAAGAGACATCGCGCCATAATCGCATGATGGAATCGGTCGCTATAGGCTCCATGAATAAGAAAGGCAGTGCACTATACCTAAAACCAAACAAATCTGGTGGTGGTGCATTATACTTAAAACCGTTTCCAAAAACTGAATAGATTACCCGAAAGACCGTTCACGGATACTGATTTAAAGAAATACTCCAAAACGTACCGTACTTTAGGGATATTTTTATGAGAGATAGCATGCCTAAATTGCCACGGAAAATGAATCTGGAATTATTAACTTAGATAGTCAAACAGGGCCAGGTACCCATTGGGTTTGCTAAAAAGCGTGGTAAAAGGTATGGTATTACGATAGTTTCGGTAATATTCGACCACCAAACGAAGTGATTAACTACTTTCGGGGGTGTAAAATATATTATAATTACAACCAAGATCAAGAGTTTAATACAATTATTTGCGGACACCTATGCCTACAATTTTTATATAAATAATCAGCACATCAAATTTTCTCAGTTATGTCAATAACATTCAGTTTAGAAGGTGTTGGTAACACAGCTAACTACAATTTCTATCCACCGATAGAGCTAGATTTGGGGAAGAAATACGTTATTGGATTGGTTGGATTTTACGGCTGCAACAGCATTAGAAACATTTATACAGACAACGATAGATTTTATTTTAGAACAAATCCATCTCATTTGCAAGTGATTAATATTCCACACGGTGCATATGAGTTAGATGAAATTAACGATTATCTAAAATCTAAAATACCCACAGAAAAGTTTAGCATTAGAGCAAACAACAATACACTTAAATGTGAGATAAACAGTTCATTTGAGATTGATTTTACTAAAGAAAATTGTATTGGGCGCATGCTAGGGTTTGAGTCTAAAATATTAGAACCAAATATTTTACATACATCTGCGTTAGACATCCAAATACTTAGACACACTAATCTACACGTAGAGTGCAACATTATAAAGGGATCTTATCGAAACGGGAAACCTGCTAAAGTATTATATGAGATTGATGTTTCAGTTCCTCCAGGTTATCGTCTAGATAAAACTCCAAGCAATACTCAATATTTAGAAGTAAACACTGACATTATTAGTAATATAACAATTAATTTGACTAATCAAAAGGGTGAATTAATAGACTTTGGTGAAAGTGAACCATTCACTGTACGCTTAGAACTAAAAAACATGGGTCTGAGAATTAATCCAGGACCAATTCCATCTTTCAAAAACTCATATAAAAGACATCATCCCTACAGTAAGTCATTAATTAGTCATCAACCTTCATTGCGGTTAACATCTGCAGAGAAATACTTTTTAACGTCAATAGGTTTAAAAGTTCTCAACCACAATGGCAGAATCGTTAAACGTCTTTCAAAACGTACATTTTGATGATACTATAATTAAATCAGATATTCACACTTATCTTCCATATGGATCTTCTAAATATGGACCTTCCGAAGAAATACGTATCTTAATTCAAAGTCAAGATCTAATTACGGCTACTTATGATAGTTTTCTGTACATAGAAGGTAAACTTGAGCTCAAAAGAAGATGAAAGAAAAGCATGCAGCTTAACCAACAATTTCCCGAACTTTCTTTTCGAAGAAGTTCGTTATGAGTTAGGTGGTCAGAGTGGATGTTTGTAGAAATCCAGGAATAACATCTACGCTTAAAGGATATATTTCTTATACGGCAAGCAAAAGCAAAGCACTAAGTCATTTAGGATGGTCACCAAAGAATGAAGAACCATTACAAGTAGAATTCGATGAGCAAAATGGAGAAAAATCTTTTACAGTATGCATACCATTGAACCACATATTTGGAATAATGGAGGATTATCGTCAGGTAATCGTGAATATGCGCCAAGAGTTGGTGTTAATTCGATCTAGAAGCGATACAAACTGTTACTATGGTGAAGTCGATGCCGCAATAACCTTAAATAAAATTCAATGGAAAGTACCACACTTAACACTTAGTGATGCTGCGAAACTTAACTTGTTTCAAGGAATCAATAAAAATTCTATTATTACTATTCCATTTCGACAATGGGAGTTGTATGAATTGCCTGCTTTAAAACAAGCAACCTCAGACATATGGCCAATAAAAACATCAACGCAACTGGAAAAGCCACGTTGGATAATTGTTGCATTCCAACAAGGTAAAAAGTATACAAGGTCAGCAAGGGCTGGAAATTTTGATCACATTAACATCAGAAATCTTAAAGTACATCTGAATTCTGAGTATTATCCATATGAAGCAATGCATTTGAACTTCAGTGCCAACCAATATATACCTGCCTATCGCAATTTTTTGAAATTTCGATGTGATTACTATGGTGAAGATGATAAAGATGCATTATTCAACTATTCCGAATTCAAATCATGTCCAGTATTCGTAATGGACTGCTCTAAACAAAATGAATCCTTAAAAACTCAACAGTGGACATCAAATTAGAAATGGAATCTCTAACACCTTTCGATAATGGAATCGTTGTATATGGTCTTATTCTCCATGATGCTATTGTACAGTACAGTCCACTCACCGGAGAAGTGAAAAATTATAATTATTATTGTAATATAGTTTAATATATAAATAAAGATGTTGTAATTATTCGTTTAGTTTTATTTCATCCATCAAAGATGAAAGTAGTTGCTCAGAAACAAAACTCTCAATTCAAAATCATGACTTTGATGAAAAGTCTATTACTTCAAAACATGGTGATTTACTTCCTAATAGTATACGTGGTATTATATGCGGTCCCTCAATTGCGGTAAAACAAACGCAATGATCAGTCTGCTTACTGAAAAAATGGTTTGAAATTTAAACATGTATACGTATACTCTAAGTCATTGAATCAAAACAAGTACAAACTTTTACAGGAAATCTTACTTCCAATGAAGGACATAGGTTACTTTACCTTCAGCGACAATCAAGATGTGATTGAGCCTAATTGTGCAAAATCAAACTCTATTTTTATCTTCGATGATATCGCTTGTGAAAAGCAAAATAATATAAGGGCATATTTTTCTATGGGTAGGCATAACGATATTGACTGTTTCTATTTGGGTCAAACTTACAGTAAAATTCCAAAGCAATTAATTCGTGACAATGCGAATCTAATTATATTATTTGAGCAAGATGAATTAAACTTAAAACATGCGTATGAGGATCATATAAGTCCCACCATAAGCATGAAATTGTTTCGGGACATGTGTTCAAAGTGCTGGGTAGATCAGTTTGGTTTCATGGTCATAAACAAGGATGCTGAAGTTAATAATGGTCGCTATAGGAAAGGATTTGATGAATATATAATACCTTAAACTGGTTTCAGTAGTAACCGATCTGTTTAGGTATCAACAGCTATCTGTTTAGTGTAAACAGCTACCTGTTCAAGGTGAACCGGTACCTGTTTGTCGCAACAGCTACCTGTTCATGGTAAACGGGTACCTGTTCATTAAATCCGTTTTGGTATATAAGACGAATATATATATATAATACCTTAAACCGCATTCAGCAGTTTAGTAGTAACTGATCTGTTTAGGTATTAACAGCTATCTGTTTAGTATAAAAAGCTACCTGTTCAAGGTGAACCGGTACCTGTTTGTCGCAATGGACAACAAGGAGAGGATATTGAAGAAAAAAATTATTCGGGCTCGTAAAATAATACGGCAGAAGTATAACAGTATTAAGACTGCTCGCATTGATAATGAAAGAACATTCGAAAGTACTTATAAGCCTTTAATAGAACCTCTAACTGAAATAGTAAATAAAATCGATAAAAAAACACCTAAAAAGGATGAGGTCATTGATGTTAAACCTAAAAAACCACCCATATTGATATTTCCAAGAAAGCATGCTACTATCCCCACTAGTCCGCTAGCTCAAGTTCAACGGACCCCACATCTCACTCCATTAGGTGATTCAAGTAAGGGTGCTACTAGTCCACTAGCTCAGCTTCCGTTTTTTCAAAGAAATCCTCCCCCAAGTCTTCCATCTTTCTTAGAAACATCCGTCATGGGAGAGATTAATACTGGGGAGGAAGAAGAAGAACTGTCTAGTATCGCAGATGATTCCCATAATGAACCCATCTCGGAAGAATTTCTCGAGCAGTACAATGAATTGCCGCGTATATATGTAGAACGTATTTTGAAGAATGCTGAAGGTGATATTGATCATACGTATGGAGTCCACTATGATACCAAAACTGATAAATGGACAATTGGTAATACACCCATCACAATTAAAGGAGACGATATAATTATTAAAGTGTCACGTATAAAGGGACTCCTGGATTATATGATCTGCTTATTATGAATGAACCCGACTTAAGTCTAGTAAAGTCAACAGATAGAAAAAAATATAGAACTATTTTAGAGGCTACGAATGTAGTAAGGCGAGATTATGATGTAAGTGCACAGATTCGAGGAAGCCGCAGCAAAAAGTATACACAAATAATCAAACCCTTGCTGTCATCATCATCATCACCCACCACAACCAAGGAAGGAGGTGGAGCTATGTTTTTTAAGGAATTAACAAACAGACCCATTGAATATAAATATTGGAATGATATACATGAACTAATTCGTGATCTGGAAGTATTGTGGGCAGAAAAATTAGCGGGAAACACAGGTGTTGTAAATGACATAATATCAATTGTAGAAGAACTATATGAAGATGGATACATTGAAAAACCGAACAACCGCTTTTTAAACAATATAAATGAGAATGCATTGATGTCGACATGTCACAACTAAAATGCCCCTTGACAAATTTGGACGTTCATATGTCCAGTATCAATTAAAGAAACTAGCCCCTCAGTTTAAACAGATTGATGCTAATCGATTTGATATTGAGAATAAGAGACTCAGCAATGTGGCCAATCCCATAGATCCTCAAGATGTCATCACTAGGCAATATTATGTATCAACAAGGTTCGATTTGGATGGAAATCGTTTGACACAGTTGGCTGACCCTGAAGAAGATGGTGATGCTATAAATAAAGGATACCTTGATTTCTGTTTACAAGCAGTTCGGAACACTTTTAAAGGAAACGCCAACGCTTATCTAGCGCTGGAGGAAAACTACATCAACTTAAAGAAATTGTGGATAAATTAGCACCATGTCCAAATTACAACTCGTCAACGAATTGCACAAACCTGCACGAAAAATTTTAAACAAAGGCGAACAATAATTAGAGGTTTTGGTGATCTTTGGCAAGCAGATTTAGCTGAATTTAACACATATGCCAAACAAAATAAGGGTTATAAGTATATATTAGTGGTCATCGACTGTTTTTCGAAATACTTATGGACTAAAGGATTAAAAACGAAAACAGGTCAAGAAGTTACCAAGGCCATGCAAACAATCTTCGAAAAAGGTCGGAAACCTACCAATTTGCAGACAGATGCTGGAAAAGAATTCTACAATGAGCATTTTACTAAACTAATGCATCGTTATGGGGTCAATCATTACTCTACCTATAGCACAAAGAAGGCTGCAATTGCTGAACGTGTTATCAGAACCATTAAAGGTGCTCTATATAAGTCATTCAGCCTGCAAGGTAAATACAAATGGATTGATACAATCGATACCATAACTATGGATTATAACAATCGTAAGCATAGAACTATTAGAATGAAGCCCAAAGATGTTGGTAATCATACAAAGCTAGAGGCTTACACTAACATAAAAATATTCGATAGGAATCGATATTCTGCGGGTGACATAGTACGAATCAGTAAATTTAAAAATATTTTCGCTAAAGGATACACATCCAATTGGTCTAGTGAACTATTTAAGATTGTGAAAGTTCGCATTACTAACCCCACTACATACATGCTGGAAGACATGAAGGGAAATCCTGTACTGGGAGGGTTTTATGAACATGAATTACAAAAAACGATGTATATCTAGTAGAAAAAGTGCTTCGCTCCAAGAATAATAAGTTATTCGTAAAATGGTGGGGATTGGATGAAAGATCATGGATCAATAAGGATGATATTGTTTTATAACATTTAACCTGTACTTTGTGAAACAAATTACTTATATTAGTTATATATAGTTTGTAGAAAAGGATGTAGCTCTTAGATGAAATAAAACACACAAAAAATAATAGTATTTTATTTTTAAATATTACATTTATTTTTAAAATTTCATTATCTTATAAAGTGAACCTAAAGTACTTATATAATCACTTAAATTACTGGATGGCCATATACCCGAATCTGGCCCACACCTCCATCCCAAGCAGGAATTTGAATTTGTTTCACCTTTATTGATGTTGTCTAGTATCCAGTAATAAGTTTTGTGGTGCTCATCGTTTTCCCACGGTTGAAACTTATAGTTGATATTTTGTTCTAATAATATTTCAATCAAAATATCGAGGCACTTGCAGTTAGCATAATATGCCGATTTCTCAATACATTCAGTTATAATAAATACAGTGTCCTTGTAAGCAATATTTTCTAACGTAGATTTAACATTTGTTGAATCATGAACCCTTAATAAATTATATAGATACATTTTAAGCGGTATGTCACCAAGTACACTCATATCGTCTAAGATCCTATCTACTTTATCAAAAGTTAATGAATTGTAGCCTTTATCGGTACACAATTTCATAAAACTTTTAATGGTATCGTCTAATTTAATTTTTTTATCAAATAATGTCCTAATAATAATTTCATTTGTACACTTTGAGTTTATAGCACACCAGTAAAAACACTCATCAGGAATAACAATATTTTGCAATATATTCAATATAAATGTATAGTTTTCAGGTGAGGTCAAAGAACGCTTCAGGTACTTTTATAGATTTGATCACTACTGCACTGCAGCTCTTCCTGCAAGTTGACTTGAAGACTGCTCATTGTTTACTGAAAGTTATACCCCATGGTCTAGTATCAGTGAAATCAAAGTTTACTAAGCGTTTATCGTCATAAGGATTGAGTATGACTTTATTTTGTTTAATGGTAAACACATCATGTTTCTTTGATCTTATGAGATGTTGATAGCGCTTTATTACACCTCCATCAAACAAGACCTGTTTATAATCATTAATCGTGATCTGCCTCACGCTTGCTTGCGTAGAACCCTTTGATTTTTTTACAACCTTTTCATCAACCGCGTAAGCATACATTTTTGCACGAAGTCCTACAAATTCAACCATAATTTCACCATGGTTTTCATCTTTCATTAAGCCGGGGACCTTTTTGTTTACTAATGGGAGTCCAAAGATGTTGTTGGGACTATAATCAGATGTATCGAATTTATCAATGTCCTGTTTAATACATTGATAGATATCGGGAACCGAAAAGGCGTATATGAGACTATCCGTATCCGTGTACAAGAGCTTAGCATTATTATGGAACTTGGGTAGCGTGTAGCCGTAATGAAAATTATATAAAAAAGTTTTTGAAACGTCTAAAACACTGAATCCCGCATATATAGGTTTATTGAAATATACTTCAAGCTTATTCATTTGAATGATAAGCATATCATTGTCAAATATTGTACAACTATGAAAATTTGGTTTTGATATGTAAGCACGAGCACCATAGCGACCCTCCCATTTCGTTACTAGCCGTATGTCCTTATGTTTACTACATTTTCCATCAGCTTCCCGAAAACACTATTAATCATTAATTTATAGAAATTTTATCGAATTCATTTTGAGATTGCTGACGCATGGTTGTATTTAAATCTATATATTTTTTTAACCACGGAGACTGTTTAAAACGTAATATACGGTGTACTTTCACCAACTTCAATCCATATTTTAAATATACTTTCAAATTTCTGTAATGAATTACATAATTACGTTTTGGATACAAGGTAAGCAGTAATTTTTTCATTTTGGAATCAGACGTGGGTGGAACCATATGTTCGGGTGCTAGCGGTAGATCACTGTGACTCTCATGTAATTCTATAGGATAGTCTAAATCACACTCGACTATATAACCAATTTCCGAATCATCAGGATGGTTTATTACATCTAAAGTTTCAAAATTAGCTTCATCAACAAAGAAAAATCGCCAAATGGTAGAAATTCTGACATGGCAGCTCCATATAAATTATTCACGTCGTAGTACATTAAATACACACTTTCAGAGGTAGGATCAATTTTTCCCCATGTACTTATTGTTAGCTTTAGCATACCGATTTGAACATTGAGCTACACCACCTCTAATCCCTCTTTCAATAAACATTAACATATCAATGTCTGTAAATAATTCTAACTTTGCTTGTGTAATTTTAAGCATAGCATCGAATGCTAAACCGGGAGCTGTATAATAGTGTAGAGGATCAAGCTCGTAAGTACTTATACAAGTTTGCCGAAAGTTCTCGAAAATATCCGCTAAAAGTAGAACGTCTGTTTTTAAATACAAATCTGAGTATTCTCCTAACGATTTAATACTAAATTTGTTCCAAACGTTAACCGCATGCTCAAAACTCTCATCACTGATTCCCTCATTATTAAGATGACTAAAAAATGCTTCTTTAGGAGGGAGCGTGGTCTCGTTTAATTTCTCCCACGTATCAATATACTCATAAGGAAACACACCTTTGTGAACTAGTAAAGAAAATTCCTCATCATTGTTACAATTAGCTCGGGTAATAACTTTTTTACTATTTTCCAAATAGTTTGATAACTTTTCAATACTACTACTCATAAATCTGAAAGAGTCAATAAATCTAAACTTAATTTTACTACCTTCTATTACTTTTGTGAAAGAGATATATCTTTCTTTGTTTATGGGCAGTAGTGAAATCGAACCGGGAACACTAGCCAATTCTCTAATGATGAAATGAGAATCATAACCCGATAAATTATGGAACACAACTGGCAGAATGTTGGAGTCTGTATAGTTCAGGTTACACGCCTGGTGCGCTGCCCCCCGAAATGTCCCTGTAAGATGATTATGGTCTCTAACTTTTATATCAGAATTAGTAAATGGTTTTCGACAAATGTGACAAATTGTGGCGGTATCAAATTGCTCAACCTGACTGAGACTTAAAGTAGCCATAGGAATTATTTGATTGATTATTTTGGTAGCCCAATGTGCAATACTTTGAAGCTCGTTAACAAACCATTGAATGCAATCCTTTCCTCTATAAAGCGTAAATCGGATAAAGAATCATCATATGAACACTTCAAATAGTAAGCAATGCTGAAAGGTGTATGTTTGGAGTGAAATAAGTATTACTTTCGATACCATTTGCACACTTCTCTAAAATACTTTCTAAATCAGCATAAATGACAAATGGCACCTTTTCTTGGAATGCAAAATTTTGAACTGTAAATTCATTTCCGCTTCGGTAGGCAGCCTAGTAGAGCATTGATTAAGTTGACTGCAATATGTTAAATGTTTTCTAAAGCTACATCCGACCAAAATGATTCAAACACCGGTTACAAATTACTTTCTTATGACCATCCTTTGATATCTGTTTTGAAAATAAAGCTGACATATTTTTAATCCATGTGAAATGGTGTACAGTATCATCCCCGGCCGAAAGTATTAAAAGATTTATGGGTTCTTTATCGCTTTGCTGATTACTCAATACGAAGGTAAAACTTTTTCCCATTTATGCAGTACAAATTAATTGCGAGGTTGTTTAGTTTCTCAAATTTTTTTACATCATCCAGCTGAATGGGGAAGTGAATTGAATCAAACTTCAAAACATCCAGAAAATGAGGATAACTAGAAGTTCGGTCTGATTTTTGTGAAGCAGGATATAATGCCGAAACAACAGCCCACAGGAAGCAAAACTCATCGTTATTTTTAACATTAACAACAGCATGCTTTACTTCTATGAAGCGTGGAACTTTAACATAGGTTGAATGACCGCCTTTAAGTGGGACATAGCTATTAATATTCACTTTTAAATGTAAAACTTCATGTAATGCCCAACCGGAATCCCTTTCGGAAAACTCCTCTAATTTTATCCGTAACTTATCATACACGTTTTCATTGTACCAGACACGTACATTGGTTGAAATATCAATAACGCAATTTTTTGTGGCAAAAGTCTTCAACTCAATAACATGATTTTGAGGTTGCATGAAATTGCATACTAAAATGACATTGACCTTTAGCATCGTTTGTCTCAGCATTACTTTAACCTTTCGCGCAAAACTATTGTATGCATTTTGTAAAATAATAAGAGGGTCCTTGATGTTTGCTATATTGACTATAATTCCAGTAAGTAACCTACCATTAAAACATGAATCTAGAGAGTACCAACTTAATTTGCATGTACGCTTTTTAGTAACATTTCCACTACCTGTTTTCTCTGAAGCGCTCTTTAACTGTTTAACTCTTATAAGATAACACTTTAGAAATGATAAATTACTTTCGAGTTTAAGCAAATTTTCGCATGTCTCTAAATAAATTTTATTTTGAATTATATCTCGCAATAGCTTAATATTAATGTTAATTATACGGATGTGCTTTACAAATTCATTTTGGGTTTTCAACAATGGAATAATATTTCTTGTTAAATGAACGATATCACTACTGCTGGGTATACCGTTACTCATAGTTACCTTCAAAACTGTATCCAACACTACAAGAAAATATGAAGCACACGCGCTGCTGCTTATATAGTAATGAAAACAAATATATTTATTATAACTGATGTGTAAAAAAATTAAAAAATTTAAGTAACTATAGAAGTACTTTAGGTATACAATTGCAATTCTAGTCGGGAGTGCAATATACTGACTGGTACAAAACTGTTCTTTATCTCCTTATATAGTAATATAAACCCAGCATTCAAGGTCATTGCTTACGTTGGAAGGGATGGGTGTGTGATGTTTTTTCTTTTCATTGTACAAAATAAATGTAAATTGTTTTTATATTTTTATTATTATTTTTCGTGAATTATTCTCAATATCCAAAAAATTTTACTACAGCTAAAAAATGTGAGTGATAGTACAAGTTGCGCTAGAAAAGTGAAATGATCTACGTTAAGGAAAAATTAAAAAATCTGGAAGTCTGACTCACTCATGCATAAATTTCTACATCAAAGTAAAGCAGTCCTTTTGCAAATTTTAATTGCATGTTACGTTACAAATTTATAACTTATAATACGTTAAGGAAATAATTGAATCGTTAAGTCTTGAATACAAAATGTTACTTTCAAATAATTTCGTAATTATAGAAAATGATAACTTAAAAATACACTAAGAAGGTTATTGCAAAATATCATGCATATAAAGAAAGTGTGAAAATATAATACAGTTAAAAGAAAGCTTGCATTAAATAAAAGTCAAAACAGTTCTCAAATGCATGTAAATCTGAAAACTTTACGCCATGTATTTATGCAATACAAATGACACAATTGCATTCATATTTTTACAAATCCTGTTTTAAAGTTGTAATGTAAATTGATGATATAAAAATAGAATGTTCGCTAAATGCTTTCACAGCAAAATAACTGCGTTCATTATGCAATTATTAGTATTAATGTATGAATACCCACGCTGCATCGAAAATTACAAGTCATGTTTTAAGTGTTGTTTTAAAAATTGGGGTAATTTAAAGAGCATTTAGATACATTAAACGGATAAATTGCATGCATATGTTTCTTCTGAGCTTACGTAAGTACAAAAAGGTGTGTTTTAAGTGCTTTTTGTTGTTTCAAAATGGGATTGGCTAATTTAAGTGTAATTTTTTCATATTTCGAAAAAATTATTACATCAAATGATAGATTGTCACTTCTAAAACACAACTGCGCTGAAAAAAAAATTTTTTTTTGCTCGGAATTAGGCGAAAAATTTAAATTTTTACGAGCGCATTTTTCTAGGACTTTGGTTGTAAATGTCATCATCACCACCACTGAATTCTCTCTCATTTTACATATGGTGGGGGTGCTACTATTAAAAGAAAATGTTATGTTTGTTGTTTTGCCAGCTGCACCCAAACTACTTATAAACACATCCTTCATGTTTAGGAGTGTTTTAAATTCTTCAATTCGTGTTTCTTCTTTTTTGAAATACACATAAAAGCGTTCCGGCAATACACATTTAAAATCACCCGTTTCTATCACTATACGTTCACCATACTTAGTATTAATTATATCCATATTCGTTACTTTATACTTTCTCGATATATCGAGCTCGCACGCATTTTTAATGGGTTTGCAATAGGTGCTTTGGTTTAACCCTGTTAATTCCATATTTAACAATTATGTGTTGCAGACTGATCTCAACATACAGCTCGCTGCAATTTATATAAGAAATATTACAACATGCTTAAACTTGTTAAATACCTACTGTTAACCTTGACTATAAATATGATGATCAGCTCCAAAAATTTCCCGCTAAAAAGTTTGACCTTGAAAATTATTTATGATTACCTAGCAATTTCTATTTTTAGCTTTTCACCTTTTTATATTTCTAAGAAATATGACACCACCGTAAGTCTTCGACCTTGAATACTATTTTTGATTACCTTGCAACTTTTTACCTTTGACCTTGACTTAGCAGGGTTACCACACGTAGCCCCGTTACCAACAACGTGGCCTTGACTTAGCACCCAGCAATGTTACCAACCTAGAAATCTAGTGACTTTTCTGGTGACAAATCTGGTGACAAATCTAGTGACAAAAGTGGGACAGGAATGGAGTAGTATATCTACTCTTTTCCTCTTTTTAAATTAAATCACGAATCGCTCACAATAATATTTAAGTTTACTTTGGAAACAACCAGTCTAAAAAAATAGCAGAAACAAATTGTCACGTTTCAATATAATCGACACTTTAATTAAAAATAAGAATATAAGTTATATGAAAAACATTTGTATTGCACCTGGTTTTGCAAATTACAATTTAATTCGTTTGCCCTATTTTCGACTCTCATGGCGAGTTCATGCTTGCTACTACCTTGGTGTTTGTTGGGTGGCCGATCCTGTAAATTAAACTTTGTTGGTTTATAACAAATTTATTAATGCACAATAACATAAAAATAAAATGATTCTGGAACAGGAAGTAGTAAAAATAAATCAAATTAGCTCTACTGGATTCAACAAACAAATATAAACTTAAACTGGAAATTATTCTGATCCTGGATATGTGCAGATAACAGACGTGACGCCACTGCCTGGACTCTCCGGGGTGTCCTCTGTGAATAACGTTTAGAAGTATACAATTAAATGTTGTTTTACGCAATAATTCTTAATTGTTTTGCACTTGAATATATTAATTATGTGTTGTGTAGATACAGGATTCTAAGGAAATTAATTATAGGTGTGTATTAATTTTATTCTTATTACATTTAAAAGTTAAGGTGTTCTTAATGAACAGCTGGTTCACAATAAAATATTTCTTTAATTGAATGATTTTGTAAGATCAGGCAATTAATAATATGTAGTAATTAGAATTGAGTCCTTTATGAATGAAATTATAAAAGGGGAATGGAATTCATACGAAGTGGGAAGGTGTTTATAAATTCAGGTGAATGATGTGTATTTATGAGTTATAGATGTTTGCCGGGAGTATTGGTTATTTATAACGCAAACTATATCTGGTTTATAGGATAAATTGTACATAATGTAGCTAACGGGGTGAATATGTGGATACTGGATTATAAATCGAGTGTTGTAAAATGAAGTCAGTATAAACATATATTCGAGGGGATTACAGGGAGTTTGGACATAAACAGGTCAGGTAAATATAACTTCTAATTTACTTTAATACTCTTTTCGGAGTCGTAACTACCGTCGAAGGTATTAATATTTCGGATTCTCAAGAGAATTAATTACAGGTGTGAGCAGTGATTAATTGTTCGAGACGTAACCACCATCCAACCAATAACGTGTCTCAACAGCTCTGAGACACTCTCCTCGGGGCATATAACACCACCAAGTTTACCGCATTTAGGGTTGTGCCTTATTCGTGGTTGATGAAGGAGTAATTAAGTTTTGGGGCCGTAAACACCGTCAACCTGAAGACGTCTCGTCTTGGCAAACTTTAGGTATTTCTCTCGCGGCGTATATCACCACCAAGAGGACTGCACCAAAGAATGCTTGTAACAATATGGGAGTGGGGTATGTGATTGTGTCTGGTAACAGGTATTCAGGTAAATGGGCAATACTACTAATTGTCGGGATGCTGGTTGAGATGCTAGTTCTAATAATATTAGGAATATTAAGAGAAGGGAACTGTACATGGTGCTGGTCAGGTTATTTAGGATAGGTTAATGATACTGGTCAAGGCTGGTCAGGTTAATAATAATAAAGGTACAAGGTAGAATTAAAAATTATAAGTCAAGTCGAAGCATAAATCAATGTCTAATGCGGGCGATCTAGTATTTATAGGTAATTGGTATGGAGTGGGAAAGGAGCGTACAACTGATATCATTTATTAACTATGATAAAGCAGTTGTGGAAGGAAATAGGAAGTACGTTTTGATAAGAATTATTTACAAGGATAGGAAAATTTATAGTAAGGATTTTCAGGATCATTACACATTTACTCAGTTAACGCAGAACAATACAAAATAAATACATACCTCTTTTGTACTTTTTATAAATATCAAAAAAAGTAGCTCACATATTACAAAAGTACAAGAAATATAGAATATCATTCGAAACTAATACCGATGTTCTTAAATATTTATGTAACCCCAAAGATCCAACTAACATTTTGAAGTCGGGTGTCTATAAATTATACTGTACTATTCATACTATTATATAATCACCTTATGACTTCACAAAGCAACATTAAATTTTTACATTTTTGTAATAAAAAATGCAGCGTAAACCTTTTAGTATCATTCGAAACGTATAAACATAAACAGAAAGTACCCTTAACTCACCGTTAACAGATTTACCACTTACATCAAGTTTTCTATTTTACCTTAACGATTGTTATTATTCTACCTATATGTTTTCTCTTGATAATGGTGCACGTTGTATTAAAACGCTGAGATATAAACATTTATAGTAAAAAAAATTTGGAATTGTATTGTCTTGCTATTCCACAAAGCCAGGTTGCAAAAAATAAATTTAATTGAAGTATTCTTAATTCACTTTTATGACTATAAAGAAAAAAATACACTAACTTACGCTGCGTTATGTCTTTTGCTTTTCACGGTTGAGGTAGAACACGAAAATTTTCATAACGTCAGATTCTACTCATTTATCTAGGTATGGTAATTAATTACATATCGAAATGATAAATATTTCTCCTTATGTTCTTACAACTACAACGTATTGAAAAACGTTGCAATTATCTGACGTCACAAAACAAACCTCCCTAATATAATTTCTAAAATAACAATTTTTTAATGAGATAATTCTGTTTCAAATGTTCTTTAATCAAATGCAAGTTAAATTTGCAATGGTTTATTAAGTAAAATAAGTGACAATGATAGATAATTTACACTAAAATAGCTATATCGGCGCAGCTTCTATAAACTTCCTGTGGTCCACAACCAAGGCAAGATGTGCCATCTTCATCCGTTCCCCAAGTGTTAGCTAAATAAAAGAATCCAAATATAGCATTCCCAACATTTACCTGAAATGTGTACTATACCTGTTTTGTAATGCCATCGTAGTACGCAATGATCACACTTCCTGTTTGGCAATCTGACTAGGTAGGTGAAATCCTTATTTCCTGGCTCAACTGGAGCTTTATCTGATCCATCTGCTAAACGTAGTGGCTTATAGCATTCATCCGTTTCTGGTTTTGTAATGTCTTCCAATTCGCACAAACTAAGTAATCAAAACTATGTCATCATGGTTTAGGTGCATTAGCGCTACGCGCTACTTACCTAAAGAAAAAGTTTCCTCTGTGATTTTGTGTGAGACGAACCGTTACGTTGACAACTCTTCCTTGATAGTATCTTGCTACAATTACGCCTTCTCCATAAGTTCCGGTATTCTCATTGTTTCGAGGAATTGGATCTTGGTAGTTGTCTCCACACGGCCCACATTTTCCACCATTAACGTTCCAATGTATCTGTTAAAAATAATTAGTAAATTAGTTACTTCTATAGTGCATACTTACGTCAAATCCTCCACAGTCCAATGCATTGTCATTGTAATTAATTGGAGCAGTATCATCAAACCTCCAACGTGTGCTTCGACCTACAGGATCTATCAACATCCCATGACCAGAAACGGCGTCTAAAAGAAATAGAGCCGAAACTAAAATAACTGCAAGTGCCATTATTCAAGAAAATGAATAAAAGCGTGTCAGAATGGGTTTGGTTTTATACCCGGTTGTATAATCTTATCCGTTTGAAGAGGATCTGCAGTTTAAGTATTATTTTTAATTAATTTAAGTCGAAACCTATTGTGTATGCTTGATAATCTGAAATTATTATTATGTATTATATTATTGTATCTGCGTGGCATAATTTTATTCAAGTGTTTAAAATCAAATGTATTACATAAGACGTAAACCCACAAGTGAAAAATGGCATTTCATGTACCACTAATTTGTGATTTTTGATTAAACGAAGTAGTAATGTAGCATTGTTAACCAAAATTATGTAAAATTGGAATTTTGTAATTAACATGTAGAACAAATGTGCAAAGCACGAGTTAGCAGATTAATACATTATCAAATTGTTTAACATAATTACAATGTAGAAATTGCATAGTAAAGAAGGCAAGGTATGTGCCCGGAAAATGGCCAGTGATTATTTCTATATAAGTAGGGTGGATGAACCTCCGAAACTAAGAAGGCAGTTCTGCGGTATAAGCGAATAAGGCACTACCACCTAACTGATAAAAGTTGTAAATTATGAATCATACAAAAAGTTGCTGCTCGTAAACCGAAGTTTAACTATACACCTTAATTACCTAGATAGATAGGGAGATGGAACTTAATTACACCGCCGATAGCGCCAAGCGAATCCGTATCACAGATGACAAGATGTTACCAAAGAACTATTATCCTCACCAGGAGTGTATATCGCTATGTCATCACATACAATCATATGGTGTAATATGAAAAACATGATTAGAAAATATACCCCGAGATGGCAGCATTTAAAGCTGCAGAATTCCAAAATACAATTACTTATTTATTGTGATTTATTTTGTAAAAATTGCAACTAATTTAGTGTGTAATAAATGATGATTAAAAGAAGTAAATGTAGTGAATGAGTAAACAATGATAAACAGGCAAATGGAGGTTATATAGTAAGTACTACTATATTTACCAAATGAGAATTAAATTCATTTGCCTATAAAAGAAATTGATGTTGCGTTTATAAGTTTATTCTTTCTACAACATTTGCTTATTCAATACCGAATGTCGATTTCGTCAAATGCACAAGGAATATTCGCTATCCTTATTTAATTCACTGTTTTATGTGGAAAGACGGTATAAACAAATTGGATAGCTAAATTCATAAATTAAAGACATAGCGGTAAACACTCCTGGCGAGGATAATGTACAAATCCGTTACACTATTCGTCACAGAACTGAAAGTAGTAGCAATGAAAATGATACGACGATTTATAAGAGGCAGAAAAAAACGAAAAATCAGCACATACCTCTGAATCCATTTTAAATAGGACACCAACAGGACATTAAGAAGATCAGTATTATCAGGATTAACTTAACTTAACCTTTACGCCATTCCCTTGCGGGGTAGGCAAAACAATCCTTGCCTCTTACCTATGTTTCGTTCACAATCCTTCTCCATGCTTTCTTATCTTCGCATACCTCCCTAGCTTCCGCAAGATTCAAACATCGTCTATGACATGCCCTTTTATTTTTAAAACTCCTTATCTTTCTTTCATTTATCATACATTCAACTAAATTCACGCGGCCTACTAGGCCCAGCCTTTCCTCTAACCCCTCACATATATTTGCTTCGTTAATCTTGCGTTGTTCATTCTCTCAATGTGACCGAAACAACGTAATGTACTACTTTTACATGTATCCACCATCGTATTTTCCTCGTCACACTCCGTCATTATGCATTCATTCCTTATCTTGTCTCTTCTCGTCTTACCACATGCGCTTCTTAGTAATCTCATACCCACGGCATTTAATTTTCTTTCGTGCTTTTTTTGACATACCCATTCTCACTTCAATACAGTACTGACGGGACAAACACGCCATTATAGATTGCTCGTTTCGCAGCTAGGCTTATGCTTTCGTTTCTCATTATCGTCCACATACTGGCAATCACTTTCCTTTCAGCATTGACCCTTCGTCCAATCTCACCCTCTATTGTACCATCTGCAGTAAACATTCTATCGAGATATACCAGCTCGTCCACTTGTTCCACAATTCCACCTTGCAGGGTAAATACTCTCCTTTCCACCTTCCCGATTAAACACTACAATCTTGGGTTTGTTCACGTTCACATTTAGGTCCATGCTCTCACAGACTGTATCAAACTTCCTCAGTGGTTTGTAGCTTATACGTACTGTCACTTAATAAGACTGTCATGTGCATACACCAGAAGTGGCACATTTACGTCTCCAACCATTACACCGCTTATACGCTACATGCTTGTCTAACATATTTATCCATGTATAGATTGAACAACCACGGTGACATCACACAGCCTTGTCGCACTCCTTGCTCAATATTAAAGTATTCACTCACACCTCCCCTGACCCTAGCACATGCCTGACCACCGTTGTGTACTGCCCTTATTTCATTTATTAGACCTTCATTTACGCCATATTCATTCAATATTTCCCACGGCTTCTCCCTATTCACTCTATCGTATGCTTTCTCCAGATCTACAAACGCACAGTACAGCTTCCATTTACCCTTAAACACTTTACAGGAGAGCAATAATCTGATCAACGCATTCTCTCCTTGGCATGAAGCCACCCTACACATCCCAAATCTTAGTTTGTCCAGTTTCTCCCACTCTATCTATCAGAATTCTTCCAAATACTTTACCAGGCCTGGTAAAGTCTTATCATGATTGATAAGGGACATTAGAGTAACAATAGAAAAATCAGAAGAAAACTCTAAACAATAGGAGCAGTGTAACCAAGTGCTAAACAGAGCTTCGAAATGATTCAGAATACGTAATATTGAGAAAGTGGTGTTTGCATTGTAAAATGAACAATCTGACAACCCAAACATATGGAATATTAAGAAGCAGAGACTAAAAAGTACAGCTATTTACCAGCATACACATAAAACTACGCAAACGAATGAAAATTCATCTAGAAGAGGAATAACGTCCCTCTCCCTCTCCCCCCCCCCTCTCCCTCTCCCTCTCCCTCTCCCTCTCCCTCTCCCTCTCCCTCTCCCTCTCCCTCTCCCTCTCCCTCTCCCTCCTCCCTCTCCCTCTCCCTCTCCTCTCCTCTCCTCTCCCTCTCCTCTCCCTCTCCCTCTCCCTCTCCCTCTCCCTCTCCCTCTCCTCTCCTCTCCCTCTCCCTCTCCCTCTCCCTCTCCTCTCCCTCTCCCTCTCCCTCTCCCTCTCCCTCTCCTCTCCCTCTCCTCTCCCTCTCCCTCTCCCTCTCCCTCTCCTCTCCCTCTCCCTCTCCCTCTCCCTCTCCCTCTCCTCTCCTCTCCCTCTCCCCTCTCCCTCTCCCTCTCCTCTCCCTCTCCTCTCCCTCTCCTCTCCCTCTCCCTCTCCCTCTCCCTCTCCCTCTCCCTCTCCCTCTCCTCTCCTCTCCTCTCCTCTCCCTCTCCCTCTCCCTCTCCCTCTCCTCCCTCTCCCTCTCCCTCTCCCTCTCCCTCTCCCTCTCCCTCTCCCTCTCCCTCTCCCTCTCCTCTCCCTCTCCCTCTCCCTCTCCCTCTCCCTCTCCTCTCCCTCTCCCTCTCCCTCTCCCTCTCCCTCTCCCTCCTCCCTCTCCCTCTCCTCTCCCTCTCCCTCTCCCTCTCCCTCTCCCTCTCCCTCTCCCTCTCCCTCCTCTCCTCTCCTCTCTCCTCTCCTCTCCTCTCCCTCTCCCTCTCCCTCTCCTCTCCCTCTCCTCTCCTCTCCCTCTCCCTCTCCTCTCCCTCTCCCTCTCCCCTCTCCCTCTCCCTCTCCCTCTCCTCTCCCTCTCCCTCTCCCTCTCCTCTCCCTCTCCCTCTCCTCTCCTCTCCCTCTCCCTCCTCTCCCTCTCCCTCTCCTCTCCCTCTCCCTCTCCCTCTCCTCCCTCTCTCCTCTCCCTCTCCCTCTCCCTCTCCCTCCTCTCCTCTCCCTCTCTCCCTCTCCCTCTCCCTCTCCCTCTCCTCTCCTCTCCTCTCTCCCTCCCCTCCCTCTCTCCTCTCCCTCTCCTCTCCTCTCCCTCTCCCTCCCTCTCCCTCTCCTCTCCTCTCCTCTCCCTCCCTCTCCCTCTCCCTCTCCTCTCCTCTCCTCTCCTCTCCCTCTCCTCTCCTCTCTCCTCTCCCTCTCCCTCCCTCTCCCTCTCCCTCTCCCTCTCTCCATCTCTCTCCTCTTCCCTCTCCCTCTCCTCCCTCCTCCATCCTCCTCTCCTTCCTCCCCTTTCCCTCTCCTTTTCTTTATCTCTCTCTATCTATCCCCCCTCTCGCTCCCCTCCTTCCCTCCCTCCTCCTTCCTTCCCTGGCACGTAAATTTGACCTCGATGTTCCCGACGCATCCAAATATTCTCTACATGCGGGTTTACTGGTCGCAGTTACGTCTATCTCCTTCTATCTGCCTCTCTCTTCTTTTTTCTATTCGTGCTCGAGTACTACGGGTGTTCTACCCGGTCTGGAATTCTAATTTATTGGTAAATTGATTTTTATTGCATAAAGGATACGATGTGATTTACAGAAAAGCAAAATAAACTTCACGATGCACTTAGGGGTTTTTGAATAAAATTTGTAATTAAAATTTGATGCCTCTAAAGTTATTGTTTTTTAATTAATTTACAAGAAGGGCTTGTCGATAGTTTTCGTGCTCCGTCGCCCCTGTAAGTAATTTTTCAATAGGTTGAATTTGAACATAACCATTAGAATATAACATTCTAGAGCTATTGAAGCTTTTCTTGAACAGATCGTTTGAGCTCGCCTTAACCTAAGTGACGTAATCGAGTATTGAGCTACGAATTCCTAGTGCTGGACAAAATTTCATTACTTATGGGTGGGTGGTTAATTATTGAACGGTAGAATCCCTTGTATAAATTAACAAATTGTTTCCAGTTATTTTTAAATATCGTCCGTCAGTGAGATACTAGTAAAACTTAATACCACCAGCTAACTTTTAAGGTGTATGTAATAGTTCTCGTTATTATTGGGGTAAACAAAAAGAAATTTACATTGAGGCCCTTTCTCTACATAAAGTTTAACTAATAAGTTGAAGTCAAATTCGGGTAAAAATTAAATGTCAAATACATTTGTAGCGGGAAAAACGTTATGAACAGATCTTAGATTGACCGTACAAATATTATACTCCAGAAATATTTACGCAAAGTTCATCTAAACTTCAGCAAAATCTTAAGCTTTATACAAAAGCCGCAAATATTTCTATAAACTTAGCGCTAAAGTTATTGTCCCAAAAATAACTGATCAAAACTATAATTAATTATACCCTTTAAAACGAAAAATACGTTACAACGAAAACAGCTCATTTTCTAATAAATAACAAACCGCTTACCTTTTGGCAAATCAGGCCTATCAATAATTGTCTAGAATGGGTAGGTCGATTCTTATAAAAATAACTTCAACACATTTTGACTATTCACAAAGCCCTCGTATGCGAAAACAGACAGCTGTTTGGTCAACGGCCGACTTACTTCATATTTACGTTAGTTTATAGCCTAAAACTTCTTTTAAAGTGTCTTGTTGCCAAAATAAAAAAAAACAAACACTCAATTCGAGAAATTCTTATTAGTCATTACGTTAAAGCTTAATGAAATTTCAAAAGATTGCTCAAAAAAACTCGTATAACTTCAATACCATTTGATTACAAACTAAATGAATAAAAAATGTGGGTTGTCGCTGTAAAATTATTTAAATCGAAATTTCTCAAAATAAATAATTCAATCTACTGCAAATCTTCAAATATGTCTAATCTACGTCGGCAATATTGTAGGCTCATTGGATGCAGTCACAATAAATTCGAATCTATTAATAAAACAGTTATAGCATTAACAATGGTCCTATATTAGGGCATTTACATATTAAATTTTAGTAGTATAAAAAACACATTAAATTTCGAAATTCAAAACAAGAAACAGAAAAAAAGAATGATCAAACTTGATTGGCGCTTGCAAGACCATACTATGAATCTTTTAATCAATATAATTTAAATAATAAAGATATCGGTAACATACATTTTTGCATAGTTGCATGAAATAAACTCTCAATGCACAACATTACACAGGTGCTTGTTCTTAAATTGCCAGAAGGGCTTTCCTACAATAACTTACACGAAAGCAAGCGAATGCATCCTCCACATAAACACAAGAAAACACACACTTTATTATTGTCACCAGCAAAATGAAAAGTTTACCTTACGTAGTACCAACAACAACAGAATACTCTTCTTCCTGTGGACTAGAATATGATAGGTCGTGCAACAGTTCCTCCAGGTACTGAATTAAATAGCTGAATTTCTTCGGTAACGTTCTCCAAATAATCTTTCACAAACGACAACTTCCCATTCATAATTACACTTAATAAATTTACGACAGCTAGTTCAACAAAAAACACACAGGAACTAATTTTTCACCTGATTTATCGTAAATGCACAAATCTTTAACCATAATAACGAGCATTGCGTTATTTACAACGCGTTCTTTAACGTTAATCTATTCAATCCGCACTTAAAGCGGCACTATACACAGCACTTTTGTCTTTTATTTGTTTGAGCTGCCCTACATACGTGAAACTACCTCTTCGATAGGCACTCGTTAAAAATAATCCGCACGAACGAAATGCACGAAAACTACTTCTCTTATGGCCAAAAAATATCACCCTTGTACAAACAAAAATTCCATTTATAAGTGTCTCCAAACCCAAAAAAGGGCGATCAAATACAAGCTCGCAAAAATTTACTCTTCTAAATTCGAAATTCAAAAAAAAAAAAAATAGAACAAAGCAAACTATCTACAGTATGATCCTTAAGATTTACACACAGCGTGGCATTATTGGTGATTGTTTTAAATAACATAGAAGCAGAAAACAATTGTGTATTGTGCTCTTTACGATATTCGTTTTGTTTTGTTGAAACAAATGATTTACTGCAGTTGGACGTCTGGATGCTTAAGAAATTGGTACTTGTTGAAAGTTACTGTTTAAATTGTTTGCACATAAAAAAATATAGTTCTTTGACTAATCAGTAATTTATGTTGAAACCACCTGATAGTATTGCACGAGTATATTTTGTATTTAGGTTGTAAACTGGAACTTTAAGATATATCTGAATTAGACTAGTGGTAATAAGGTCTGAATTTCAGTCGCAACTGCGCCTTATGACATTAGACATCGAATTTGAATTGTACATGGAAGTGAGTAAATTGTGAAGCAATTTTTCACATCTTACTACTAGCCACGACCGTTTTGACGAGTTAACTAGGCAACCTGATTATTTTAATACGCTTAAGAGACACCTATGGCGACTCAAGCCAGTATAGTTATGGAAATATACTTTGGTGAACCTTGTTAAACACAACCTCTCGAAAACTTACCACTTAGTTACATTGATTTGCTTATAACCGCTTTGGTAACATCATTTCCCACTCTGTACCATTGGTACAACAGTTCTCGTACGATTACCGAAACAGCATGCAGCATAAAAAGCTACACAATCTATACGTAAACATGCAAAGACGTATATATAGCCAAGGCGTAAACCGCTACAGAAAACACTAAGTTTGGAATAGATTTAACATATGAAAATTAAAACTAACACAGCTAACGTTCATAATAAAAATACCTCTCTGTTTTAGGAAAATGGGAAGAAGTCGTGACTGTATAACAATACAAACACGACAGTAAGTCTATAACCTAGAAGAAATTAAAAATCCCTAAAAAGTAATTGTAAGATAATTGTATTATTAGTAACCACTTTTAATACACTTTTCTAGATTATCAAAAGTGTATCTACGATACAATGACCTCTAATTTAACGTTCTATAACTTTAATTCTTAAAAGAACTCATGCTAATAGAGCAACTACCAACCGTTCCAATTTTATTTGCGTAATGCAGTTTTATGTTCCAACTGCGCTAGGTGTGGTGCAAGCTTATAAGTAAGCGGGTTAACGGCAAAACTCGTAAAAGACGGCCGGGTCTACAATAAGACGTAATGTAGCAGGAAGAATGCTTCAAGGAAATCTTGCACTTACTAGACAATAAAACTTAGAGTTGAATGTATTGAATGTCCAAACGCGCCACTGAATTTATCGGAAAACTTTCATGGGCAGAATACAAGACAGATGCCCATTCGGTAGATGAAGGTACTTTAACTTGGTATGAGTAAGTTCATTAACCTTAATTGTGTTTGGAATAATGGAAGCTCGACATTCAGCAAATTTTGGAGTAAGTAATGAAAACTTTTGTAAACACCAGGTAATTTTTCTCGCATATATGTTGTGCGTGGTTTATTATACCAAAGAACTGTAAATAATCAATACGTTAAATACTTTACATCAAAGAGAACACAGTGGCATGAATTTGTACCAGTTCTAAACTATTCCTTTTTTTTCAGAAATGACATTAATAATAAATAAATATTGACCATTAAATCTAAATGGTATTGAACGACCATTCAGTTCAGATAAAATCTTCAAACCCTGGAATAAATTTACTTTAATTAATAACCGACAACGTCTAAACAAATTTGTTAGGTTATTGATTTTGCAATAAAATCTAATACGTCTATTGAATATTCAAAAATATCAATACAATTTTTACGCACTTCTAATGGTAAAATAATAACCTATAAAAACGCATAATAACGCAACTTATAACCTGTAAACAATATTACATTCGTATTTGAAAATCAAAGAAGGTTCAATAAATTACTAACTCAATAATGACGAAGAAAAAACTATTACGCCGCTTGATGTTCAAACACCGAAAGATAATTTTAAATCAATCACAATCAAGCACCTTAGCATTTCCACGACCAGCCGAAAGGAATACTTCTAGTGAGCGCACTTAGTGGAGAGGTAAGGTATGCTAAATTTTAGAATAAAATGCCTATACCTGCTCGCCATTCCGAGTACTATTTGAATATATGTAACGTACTAGGGAACTTGTATAGAAATAATGGAAGCGACCTTGTCTGGGTCTACTAACAACCCATCCTTTATTCACGACATCTCCCAGGTAAAAACCATCATTTTTACATTTTAATTTTTTTTTCGGTATTGATACACTTCTAACTTTTTTTTTCTTTATCTTTTTGAGGTTCATGCGCTTTCTCGCACACCGTCGCCTGAGGAATTATTTTATGTTTATTCCTCTATCCCAGTTACATCCTCAAGCTCTATCCCAGTCCTCCCACCAACTTCAACCCCTCAGGTTGATGCGATCCCCCGATTGCCTTCGCCTGTGGTATTTATTTATCCTGACTCCTTGATCCCGCTCGCATCATCAACACCTCCCCCCGTCCTCCCACCAACCCTCACCCCTCAGGTTTCTTCCCTGCGGTCATCTATATCCCTTCCTCGTGTCCCTCCCTTATCGCCGTGGGTTGCCAAACCAGTGATGACGACCGTAGTCCTGGATTTTGAGCAGGAGCACGACCTGGATGCCGATACAGTAATATTCGACTCGACCAACGCTGAAGATATCACTATCAGCGACGAACAAACCACTAAACATTTTCTTATCGACAAGACTGATACTGATAGTGATATCTGCAGCGTAGTATCTTCCAGTGTTGTGGGATTATGTTCCTCCTGTTGTGGCATCTAATACCTCAACACTGGTGACTACGACTCTGACGTGATAATGAACCTTGCCTACAGCTACGATTCCGACGACTACGACAATGACGCTCTACTCCAGCAACGCTTACTTACCCAGACCGACCTCGACAACGAAATCATCTTGAAAGGGAGCAGCGATGAGGACGAATACTAAACACGTAACATATACAGACGTGAGGAAAGCGCTCAAGACCTGACCCTACAAAACCGTGCACAGGAAATAGTACCTGATGACATACGTAACGACAACGCTGACTCTGAGAGGGTTCCAGGCGACAATGACGCCGACGTTACTCAGGAGGTCCAGTACCGCAGGCATGACGCTGACAGTGGCCTGCATGGTAGTGACGATGAACGAAACCAGGTATCGTCAACCTGGGTTTAGGATACCCATATTCCTACGACTATTGGCCTCACTGTTCTTCCCCCCGTTTACAAAATCATGTGTGCGATGGCGTCGAGAGCCAGTGCCGCTCAAAGCGTTTCTGATAATTACAGGGTGGTACTGGCTCTTGTACGCACATCGCATAATGTAATGTAATGTAATATGGGAACGTGTCACATTCACGGTACGTATTCCCTTCGTACTATTTTTGTAATAACACTTCTGTCTTTGCAGCTGACGACAATAATACCATTCGTCCGGATTTATGATGTCGTGATTACGGATTACACTAGGCCTATAACATTATACCTTGACTGGAATATTGTTATAAGCCTAGCTGTACTCAGTGGTTATGATCACGCCATTATACATCTGGAGATGATATTGGAAACTGTCGAACAGTTTGCAGGATTGTACGAAGTGATCCACTTTCGTAATGTAGCTCTTCGACAAGTAGTCTTTCTTAGTGATCGAGATAAACATAGTAAGTATGACTGACACAGCTCTCCAAATCTTTCCAGAAAAACGGTGTCCCCAACAATGCGACCGCAGACCAAGCGCAGACTATCTGACTGAGCGCGTCGAACGCTTTACATACAAACAGACAGACCAACTGACAAATGTGAACAACCAGACAGACAGATATACAGACAGACAGACATGATACATTTTATATGCTCCAATAGATATGTCACTACGGTGATGGCAACCATCTGGCAAACCGTTATAGGAGCATCTCCGATGGGCACCACACTGCACGTATGCTCAGTTACTTGCACCACGTCCACGCAGATGTAATGAAACGGAAGTAGAAAGAACCTTATGCACTTCTACTAAATCAAAATGTTTTATTCTTAACGAGAATCATATTTCTGAATAATTCAATTGTACATGTCTTTGTTTATACAGGATATAAATATATTAATATATCGTTTTCTTTTTTTGATTTCTAGAGTGTGTATCAGCTAAGAGTAAGGTAAGGTGAATAGATAAGATACACTGGTAGCGTTGAGTGCGTGGTCATCACAAATGACCTTGCTAATGTATGAGATGACTGGCCTTGGTATTGTGTAAGCTTGTAGGACCTCGAGGAAGTAGGGCATACGAGAGGCCTTCCTGGTGTGTGACCTTGGTAAACTAGGCCCGTGTTGTATAACCTCGGGCGTGTGGGGCTTTGTGAAAGTAGGTCAGACACTGCAATTGTCCGACCTTGGCTTTTATAAAGTGATAACCTTGGAAATGTGGGACCTTGGAATTGTGGTGTGTTTCAAAAGTCTCCAACTTTTACTTTTACCATATGTTCGTTACCTAGGTAAGGTTTCGAGAAGAGGTAGGTTTTGTTTACGATGAAATTTCTCCCCACGGAGTTCGAGTTGATTTGGTGGATGCGCGTACTTATAAAATTTGAGTGATCTTTTCTTTAATTGGCTAATTAAATGGAAGTGGTTTCAAAAACCAATGTAGCGACAAGTGAAATTATTCACGAGAGCAGAGGTGTTTTAGGCTTTGAAGCGTCTAGTTTGTCGTTACATTGACGTGGTGATTACAGCGAAACAACGTTGACTAAGGTCCGTGTCGAATGAACTATCGTGACAAGGTTCTCGTCTCCAGACAGCACATCTAAGGGATATGTAATTGTTCGACCTTTATAACAAATAAATTAAAAAAGTGTTGTAGTTGTTATATTAGAAAGGTAAGGTAAATTGTACCACGGTCTAGTTCAGTGAGGTACAAACTTATAAAACTTACTGAATATGAGAACTCGATCATCAGGTGTGAGGAAAGCAGAGATATTTTCATAGATATAATCAGTATTAGCATTTGTTTATTTGGGCACCACTCAATTTCTAGGTTTAATTAATAAAATACAACAAAAATTGAGAAAGGTTGTATCTCAGAACATAATAGGTAATCTGAATAAGCACTAAACATCTGTAGTTATATGTATATTTAATAAATCAAAATGTCTGATTAATACCAGAATAAAATAACTAAACGATACTTCTTGTAATACCTTACAATCTCTTAAAATCACTAAATTAAACACAGTAGACAAACGTATACTTAGAATTCAAAATGTAATTTATTCAACATATAGGTATTCAATCATGAAACGTATATTGACCAATGTCAACAAATTACAGTTGTGATAGGTTATGAACTCAAATGTTTTTATTTCAGGAGCAGGACTAACTAACTGTTCCTTTTCTTAATCGTATCAAAATAACACTAACTGATTTGTTATTTACTTAACTGCACTAAAAGGATAAGTACTTACTTGTACAAAACAAATATTTTAATCTCGTCTTAAACGAACCGTAGCTTGAGAATTTTCATTTCCAATTCCAATATAATATACTATATACGATAATGTAAAGGTAATTTCCATTTGTAGTTAACGTACAAATAAACGAAACATAAACGTATAACGAAAGCAGCTTCGGACGACGAAAGCTGTTTATAACGACGAACGCAGAATATGTCTAACAGCATATGTGATTGATGCAAAACAAAGGTATCTTCATTTATGTTCATAAAGATGACATTGCATTAACCGGCCATTTTTAACAAAGTAACTGTACGTGACGTCATACCCAAGCCATACAATGATACGTAAATTTACCAAAATAAAAGCTTTTTCTTGAAGATAACTGTATTCTTATTCCTACCTTTGTTCCCTATTAAATATAATATATAGAAAATGTAATTAAACGCCTTTACATACCTTATAAAAGGGAAGCAAAACTTAAAAAAAGATAACGTGTTAAAGGAACGACATGATGTACGGAAATGCCTCAGCATGTGATTTAATTCACGTTGCGCATAGAACTAAAACTGAATGTCTAAAATATATACAGGGACGTACGTAATTATGTAGACTGAAAAGAAAATATTGAGATATAAAAATTTAATTAATGAACGAAAAGAGAAATGCTTAAAAATACTAATGTAATGTAAATATACTTATTAATAATAATGCAAATTTCGAAATTTAAATTAAGGTAACGTCAGACAAGAAATTGGCACGTTACACCTTCACTAGACAAGTTTATCGTTTCATGCAGTTGGCCCATAGGGACTTTTAGGAATCAAGAAAGGTATTTAGTGTTTAACGTTACCTAATGCTTCCATCGTTCTCTAGAGAGGTTTTCGCTTTTGGGGGGAAAATACAACGTTCGGTCCAAAGTTTCAAAAGTAAAGTTTACAGTACGCCGATTACCAAATAATCTGCTGTGAATAAAAAAGGGCTTTTCGTAATTTAAGAATATCAAGAATTATTTCGAACTTCTACATTATTAGAGTAAAGATAATAATTAACGCGCTGTAAATAACCAGCTTTTGTGTATAGTTAACGGAGAATAAGGGTAAGTATTAGTGTACACACGATCAATTGAAATTTTAATCAAAACGCGAGCAGCCACTAGTTAAGTGAGACTGGAAGTTGCGAGCGTCGCCTCAGCCCCAATCATATCGTCAAGGTCACCCTCTCAGTCCATCGTAGGTATCTGTGTTACAATATGGCTTCCCCAAGTAAGATAACATTTCTGTGTCTTTTTATTGTTGTGCTTGACAAAGTTAAGTAAATTCTTGTGTGTATTTCATTGTTATGTTATCTGTATGTATAAGCGTAGGAACGCACCATTCTATTGGAGATTAACTTCTGATTCATCATCCTTCATATGATAATCTAAATTTGTTTTAGTGTTATTTTGGTATATCGAAATTACAGTAATTCTGGTAAAACACAGTTACTGAACCCAGCTGTGGTCACATCCCATATAGATAACTAGGTGCAAATCGCTTATAAACAATAGCGCATCCAATGTTTTATTACTTTTTTACTTTACATATCTTTAGGTTATTGGACTTGTTTTTTTTTTGTTTTTTTATTTAATGTGGACCTATTATTACACAGCATCCGATGACACGCATATTTAGTGTTTATTTTTTTGATGTGCTCAGTAAATTAACATCGTTACCTTGTATTCAGTTTAAATAAACAATTATGGCCGGAAAATTTTCAAGTGATTATTTAATTATAAACGTAACACTTAGCGGGAGATGAATCATTGCATTATTTCCTTTTATGACTTGATTGTTGTTTTTTTTATCAAATTAGTGATTGAATTTTTCGGCACGTAATTATTTAGTTAAGCGTGCAAATGTTTTTGACGCCTTTCAAGTTAGCGAGATTTGCTATTGCCAGTGCCGCCTGCGAATATTACGTTTAGTCAAGCGAGCTATTTGAGTATTTTGAGCAAGCTGTGAACTTACGTAATTAGGCAGCCCCTATCGTGACATTTCAAATATTCTGGCGCCCTTTTCCGGTTTTATGTCCTTTCAATCCCTATTTGGACGTATACATGATAAACTATCCTATTGTGCGCAAAATTTAGTACACCGAATCCATCAAACACGCTGGCTAATTCACCAAAAGCCTAGTTTATTTGTTATCTCGTTTTACTGCCGGTTTGTACCGTATAACAACTATAAAATGAGAAACAAAACTTTCATATGCTTTTCGAAAGTAGGAATCGCGGTCGCAATGTTGCTAAGGTAAGAAAAAGCAGCGATTCTAAGTCCGCTCGAAAAACTCTATTAATTAGACGTTGAAAAGTATCCCGAGAGTTATGTAAGCCAAACATCATTCGTGTAAATTAGTCTGCGATGAGATTCAGGAAAAGCTGTTAATGGCTTAGACCATTCGGAAATAGGATTTGCCAATATGCAGAGGCAATGTCGAGGCTAGATAAAAATTGAGCTCATGCAACCGATCAAGAATCGAAACAATATAAGAAAAAGGATAAGAATTGTACCGGTGTATTTTCAATTTAACAAGTTTGAATCCATTCATTAATAAATAGCAAACTCTTTAACCTTTTAAAATACTTACATTTTTGGGTATTTAATGGAGTATTTTAAATTATACAATCTAAACGATTCGATACACTTACAGTTATCTTCGTCAACATCTTTAACAGTTTTAATAGATATAACTACTGACGGAGGTAACTGTGAGTGTTATCGAAATGTAAATTTAAAACACACCACTAAAAACCCAAAAAAAGGTAAGTATCTTATTGTGTGTAATAATGGTGAAAGTTTACATTTTCATTTTTTTTTTATTTTATTTCGGGTCAGATTTTCCATAACAGATGACTTTAGTAATATCAAATTTGAATTTTATCACAGTTTATCCGCTATTCTTGAGCATTTCGGGTTTTCTCCTCTTTGAAATTCGTGCCGTGTGGTGTGCTTGAATCTGAAAGTTCTGGATAAACCTCGTGCATCCACATATTAAATATTGAATACAGGATTTATATTGATTTCTTTTATTAATTGACACATCTCTTGTGTGGCCGTCCATCAACTCAGGTAACGTTCCAAACCATTTGCTCAAGCTGTTTTCTGTTTCACCCATATATTTTAGGTCACGATTCACTGTTTACTATTTACGATTCACGTTTCTACGTATTTTAATTAATTACTAAATCAAAAACTGCAAATCCGATATTACAATCATCAAATCAAGGCTCTATTTCCTACAAGGTATGCAATTGGTATCAATTCCGTTGTCGTGCGGGTGGTGAACTAAAACCTACACTGTACGTTAAAACGTAGCTTCAATTTAAGTATATGGGTTAGAAAAAGATGCATATGTGCATCGTCATGTCTTTACATAAATGGCAAATACCGACATAAAATCATTGACACAGCGGTACTTCAAATTTGTTTTACTTATATGATTTTCAGAATAAGTACAAACTTAACTAAATCAAATTGAATAATTCTCATTTATTTAAAATATACGTAAATAAATTCATTATGACGACAAGAACAATTAAGTTCCTGAAAGTACCTGAATAATTAAAAAACCATTTCTGATGAGCCCGAATACCTACATAAAATATTAATATGCAATTTATGTAAAATCGTTTTATTATCTAATAGCTAACGATTTATTCCTTTATTCTGAACCTTTAACGTTCAGATTAGAGATTTTCTATGACAGATCTACCCGCTCTTAATGTGTTACAATAATGACGAAACCGGTAGAGCGTTGGTCTTTCGGATCGTTCTTTAACAATTTTTGTTCAAAAACATTTTAATTTTGTTTTCGCCTTCTTTCTGAGAAGTACCTGTATTTTTCTTAGTTTATTTGTTCCCTGTAGCTTAATTTTACTGCTTATTTTGTGTACTTACACTGCTTTTACTACTACTAAGGCCAACACAGTACTACATGTGCATTTGCCTTCACAACAACTTCAAATCTGAATTAATTTATTTTTCGTTTATTTATGTAGCAAAAAATAGGATTTTTAATAATTTTGTTATAAAATTAAATAATAGCAATATCTGCACAACTTCTAAATGTTTCCTGGGGTCCACATCCTGTGCACGTCGTACCATCTTCATCCGTTCCCCAGGTATTGCCTAAAACCAAAATATAAGTACACTATAGTTATTATATGCGCTAAATCAGTAATATACCAGTTCTATAGTGCCACCTTAATACACAGTTGTTGCACTTCCCATTTGGCAGTCTAACTTGATAATAAGAGTCTCCATTGCCTGGCTGAACTGGAGCTTTATCCGAACCATCGGCAAAAAGTAGTGGTTTAAAACATTCTTCGGTTTCTGGTTTTGTGACATCCATCAACTCGCATAAACTGGAGATGCCAGATTACTATAATTTTAGTTTAATTGCATTAACGGTTATTTACCTAAAGAAGAAATTTCCTTTGTGATTTGTTGTAAGACGAACAGTCACGTTAGCGATTTCTCCTTGATTATACGTTGCTACGATTACACCATTTCCATATTTACCGGTGTTTTCGTTGTTTCGTGGAATTGGATCTCTATAATTATCTCCACACGCTCCACATTTGCCACCATTGGAATTCCATTGCACCTATTTCCAAATTAACAATTAATTATAATTACGAAGAATTTTTATGTGTTTACCCCAAATCCTCCACAAAATAGTTCGTTGTCATTGTAATTAACTGGAGCAGTCTTATCGAACCTCCAACGTGAGCTTCGACTTACGGGATTTAACATCATTCCATGGCCAGATACGGCGTCTAAAAGACATAGGCTTGATACTAAAATAATTGCAAACACCATTATTCCAAGTAAATTAGAAAAAGTTTTGGAGTTGATTAGTTTTTATACATATTTGGTTAATCTTATCTGTACTAATTCAAGTACGTTATTAACTTATTTTTGCAATTTAAGTGTTGTTATTGGTTACTTTATGTAACAATTTATCACCTGTCTCTAAAATTTCTAACGATTGAAGCTAGATAGTAAAAGTAATAGTTTTAATTTTTATACCTCACTCAAATCTTAATTGTATTGTCAATCGAGATACAATATTCCCGCAACTATATAGATATAACGGAGATTAGTTTTGCCACTTCTCGAAACTACATTTTTCCGATGTATGCATTTGTTGCTAGACAATGTTTTTGAAACAGATGAGAATCTGCCGTGGCGCAGTTTACAGATGACAGTTTTTTGGGCACTAAAACCCAAGCAGCACAAAGCGATATACACGTGAAAAGCATTTACTAAAACTCTAAACTAGCTTCCCGACTTACAATTAACAGTAAACAGGATAAGCAAACAGGTAAACCTAATGGACGCCCTTCGAGTCAGAGATTGCCACCCCAAAGCATTACAACACACATACTAGACCTACGTTCGATTTGCTGTAGATAACCAAGCTCTCTCATACACTAGAATCATACGAAACCAATTTTTCCCGGTTGCTTCCTGTGAACTCTGAATCTTTAAACTGATACACATACTACTCTACAAAGATACCAGTAAGCTTACTATACAACACGCAAACAAACTTCGTACACCGAATGATATTCGGCAACAGTATCCCTACTACAGAAATCCTTACAGAACTTACAACTACCGCTTTCCTCAATACTCATGTAAGAAATCCTGGGTTCCTAACCCAATTTCTTGATCGTGCGCGAGTGGTAATGCAATCTGCTTAGAATTCGGGTGGTAATGGGTTTTGTTGTCGTTACCGTTTACTCTATATGAGGTCTTTTCAGGGGTTTTCCTCACACACATAAAATGGCATAGTTACTGCGTATACGTACATCGTGTGCGGTTATTTAAGCGAATGACGGAGTAATAACTTCCCCCTCAGAATTAAAAAACTTAATCCTACCATGCGAACACTCTTAATGTATGCACCTATCTTGAGAATTCATCAATGTGGCTGAAATAGCTTGGAAAGTAGCTACCCCCTTGGGTAGGTAGGAAAGCGCGTTGGCTTTTCCTTATCCTTCCACGTCCATCTAACGACGACCAACGCTAAGACCCGGGTAACAAACATGAAAATACCGCATATATCAACACTATCTTTAATCTATTCGGAAACACGCTGCACCATTGTTCAATTTAGAAAAATTATACTTTTTTCTTTGTACTAATACCAAAATAGCAAAATTCATGATTGAAATCAAACCAATATCACACACACACATACACACACTACGTTATACCAACAACGGGCTCTTTTTCTTTTTTATGACACCAAAGTAATCAAAATACATGATTGAAATCATCCCAATACAACAAACACAACGAAATACCAACAAAAGGGGCAGCTCCAGTGCTAAAGGGAAAGACGCCTGCGTCATCTACATTGACGAAAAACTAACGTTACTAACATTGTGACCTACCTTTAGAATTGTTGCGCATCTCCCACTCCCTCTCCCCTATCGACTATGAATGAGAAATCGCACAGGCGGGCGCGGTAGAGGTGCGTCTTATGCCCCGAGAAGCTTAGAATTCTCCAAAAGAGGGGAAATGAAAGGAAGCAAGGAGAGTAGAAGATGGATCGGTTTACTAAATATTAGCCTAGATTTATACTCAGCAAACTCCAAGTACAGTCTTCAAACGCGCAGCGTAAAGGAAGGTATACCGTGAGGCGGTATAGCCCTCAAAACTAAAACTAAAAATCAATGAGCTGGGAGCAACTAACAAAGTCTAAGCTAAGTTGTTGGGATCACAAAGCGTATAACGATTTTGGGTTTGGGTAGATGATTGGGTGTTATCATCCCACATTCACTCATTCATCTAGACATACTGGTGGATTACGCCCCCTTTCCCTATCCCTGACAGACTATAGGTCAGCCGACCTAAAAACCTCCACCTTAACCAAAACCTAATCCCAACCCCTGCACCAGGGATAGTCGTGCTCAGAAACCCACTCAGAGAATAGAAAAAGAGATTCGAAGGGCTCTGATGTTCGAGCAAAGGCTACACTCAAAGAACGAATAGACAGAGGTGACTGTACCCCTAACTAACCTTCCCTACTAGAAAATCCTATCCAACCACCCGAAAAAAGGAATGGGACTAAATATCTAGTATAGTCTTAAGTACCAAGGGTGTTGACAAAATAATAATAGACTCAACGAAAAACTCTTTTCCATATCACATTAAGTCAAAACATATATGCACTCGGTAAATCCCAGTAAGGTATAGCTTCCACTCGAGCACCAAAGCTCAATTCAGAAATGTAAAATAATTTATACTCAGCTTGTACAGAAGTACAAACACGTGAAGAAGGGAAGGAAATAAGTAAAACTCCACCACAAGGATTAAATGCCCCTGTTTGTAAAGGAAATAGAAAATTGATTAATCTGAAATGTAGAAACTTTTCCACAACCGTCTACAATAAAAATATAAAACTATCGTTTCGCCAAAAAATCAACTCAAGATACAAAGGTATACAAAAAGCGCAAGGTAGTTCAAAAATTAGGATTCATTGGCGTCCAAATGGGTAAGTCAGAGGTCCAGTAATTTCTTTTATAGCACAAAGAACGTATTTATGAGTAATTTGCTACTAAATTGTCCAGAAGCATCCGACAGGACAAAGTTTCGTTTCCACACTACGCCGTGAGGTTTAAAGCGAAAGGTGCGTTTCCTAAGAAGGTAACGTTGGAACTAACATCTCTCGAGGTCGATTACCAACGTGTCGGTGAATTTTCGATAAGTGGTTGACATTTTAACAAGTTGTTCACCTGTGTCTAAGTTTAATTCGTCCTCAGTGAGTTATTTAAAACGAAAATAATATTCCCCAGAATTCGGGATAGTCCTGCGTAAGTTTAAGAAGTAAGAAGCTTGACTAGTAACTTCACGTACTAAATTTCTCAACGCATGTACAATTTGGTGAATATGCTCATCCCAAGTTCGATGGTTATCGGCGATGTAAGAGCGGATCGCCGTGTCAATGACAAGGTTAACGCGTCCTACGAAATTTACTTGAGGGTGGAACGCGGCACTGTACCAAATATGAGGTACTTTGTAATGGTCAACCAATGTTCTAAAAGTACAGCTAATAAGTTGCGGCCAGTTATTTACCATAATGATTTCTGGCACACCAAAAGGAGGAATACCACATTTTCTAGACAGGAAGCAACACTTCTAGCAGTAGCACGAGAAACAGGTTTCGCTAAGACGAATTTTGTTACCTAAGCGCAGACAACAATAAACATGGTATTATCATGTGTAGAGGTGGAAAAGGACCCGTAATGTCCACAGATATGCATTGGAAGGGATATCCCCTCTGTTGATCTCCCCATGTGTCCATAGCGACCATCATTCACAGTCTTTGCTCGCTAAGCAAACGTTACATCGGCGTACATAATTAGCGACATTGAACCTCATATTTGGGCAATAATAAACTTCTTTTAATTTAGAATATGTTGTGAAAGTACCAAGATGCGCAGAAGTAGGTTCGTTATGGAACTGTTTGATAAGTTCAGTACGTTTAGAACATGAAATAACTTGCTTCCACTCCACTGGATTGGAATTAATACCATGATCATTAGAAATTAATTTAAAAAATAATCCATCTTTACAGGTCCAGTCTGGGTATTAATTGGGATCAGAAGAAACTTGTTAACATTTTTTGGTACCAATGGCCAAAATCGTTAGGAAAAGTTCCAAAAAGCGAATATTAAGAGGTGCACGCGAAAGAGCATCAGGTATTAAATTGAACTTCCCTTTCGGTGGACAATAATAAAGTTATATTGAAAAAGGCGAAGACTCAATCGAGCTAATCGACTAGTGGGGTCTTTCATGCTCATCAACAAAAGAAGACTATAATTATCCGTTATAACGGTGAATTCAGTCCCTTCTACATAAGGTTTAAAATTTTTAAAATGACGTTATAACACCCTTTTTCTGTTGCACTATACTTACGCTCCGGTTTACTGAGGTCCGAGAAGCATACGCAATAACCCGTTCATCATCACCTACACCTTGTATTAAAACACACCCAATACCAGCATCAGAAGCATCTCATTGGATGTTGAACTGTAAAGAAAAATCTAGGCTAGCATGTACACGTGCAGATGTAAGGGTTTACTTTAATGTGGTGAAGGAGTCTAGGCCTCAGAAGACCAGGTAGTAGGCAGCTAACGAGATCGACCTTTGATAAGTTCAGTTATATGAACAGAAAGTGAAGAGAAGTTTGACACAAAATGACGAAACCAAACAGCTAAGCCCAGAAATCGTTTAATTTCAGTCGAGGTAGTAAACAACATGGGTGAGGCCCATGGAAAATTAGAAGGTTGAAGAATGCCGGCTTCTAGCATACACGCACACGCACACGCAAACGCACTCGCCCACGCACACGCACACGCACACGCACACGCACACGCACACGCACACGCACACGCACGCACACGCACACCACGCACACGCACAGCACACGCACAGCACACGCACGCACGCACAGCACACGCACGCACGCGCACGCCACCGCACACCGCCACACCACGCTCACGCGCACGCGCACGCACACGCACACACAACACTCACTACACACACACGCACGCACCGCACACGCACACGCACACGCACACGTCACACACACACACAAACACACTTCCAGACATTATGAAATGAAATGAAAAGTATATATATATATATATATATATATATATATATATATATATATATATATATATATATATATATATGCTGTGCGTGTGTGCGTGTGCTGTGCGTTGTGCGTGTGCGTGTGTGCGTGTGCGTGTGTGTGCGTGTGGTGTGCGTGTGTGCGTGTGCGTGTGTGCTGTGTGTGCTGTGTGCTGTGTGCTGTGTGCTGTGCTGTGCGTGTGTGCGTGTGTGTGTGTGCGGTGTGCGTGTGTGCGTGTGTGCGTGTGGTGCGTGTGTGCTGTGTGTCGTGTGTGCGTGTGGTGTGTGCTGTGTGCGTGTGTGTGTGTGTGTGTGTGTGTGTGTGTGTGTGTGCTGTGTCGTGTGCGTGTGTGCGTGTGTGCGTGTGTGCGTGTGTGCGTGTGTGCGTGTGTGCGTGTGTGCGTGTGTCGTGTGTGCGTGTGCGTGTGTGCGTGTGCGTGTGTGTGTGCGGTGTGTGCTGTGTGCGTGTGTGCGTGTGTGCGTGTGTGCGTGTGTGCGTGTGTGCGTGTGAGCGAGTGAGCGTAGTGAGCGAGTGAGCGAGTGTGGGTGTGTGTGTGTGTGTGTGCGTGTGCGTGTGCGTGTGCGTGTGCGTGTGCGTGTGCGTGTGCGTGTGCGTGTGCGTGTGCGTGTGCGTGTGCGTGTGCGTGTGCGTGTGCGTTTGCGTGTGCGTGTGCGTGTGCGTGTGCGTGTGCGTGTGCGTGTGCGTGTGCGTGTGCGTGCGCTGGCGCGTGCGCGTGCGCGTGCGCGCGTGCGTGCGTACTTGCGTGTGTGCGTGCGTCCGTGCGTGCGTGCGTGCGTGCGTGCGTGTGTGTTTGTGTGTGTATATATCATCAGCGAGTAACGCTTCATTGCTTATCTCGTGAAAGTGAAAGTTATCAAAGTTTAATGAGTTCTGAGTAACCTCGGTCCTCGATCGTCATCATTCATTAGAATTTATTTATTTTTGAAGCTCTCTAAACTTTCATAACGATCAAGTTCATGCTTATTAGTAACATGTTTGATCAAGAATACGTTATATACTACATTACTTTTGTCAATCATATGTAGGGCTACGGCAAACTTGTCCCAACGATTGTACTTTATATGAGCTAAATGTTCTTTAAAATGATTTTTTTTGATAGGTCGTTTAGTTTGTCCCACATATATTTGTTCATAATTTTATAAATTCCCGACATGTACTGCTTGTCTATTTGCTCCTTTGGATTGCCTAAGAGAGTTTGCGGACTATTTTCTGAAGTAGTGACTTTTTCAAATTAATTTTGGAAAATATTTTAGATAGACCTTTTGTATAAGCAGGATAAGTTGGTAAACTTGCACACTTTGTTTCTACTTGTTCTCTAGCGTTACATAATGTAGTTACATTCTTAACCCTCATCCTATGTGTTTGTCTCCTAACAATATTCTTTACCACTTCATCTGAAAACCAATTGTGCGCAGCAATTTTTTAATAGTGCGCAATTCTTCATTATAATTTTGAACTGAAAGAGGAAAATTAAGCTATTTATGGACAAAAAAACCAAAAAGTTTCTACGAAGTTCTCAACACTACAAATTTTAGTACTAAGAATTAATGTATATACAGGTTGTTTCAATGATATTGGGCCAAACTTAAAGCGGTAGTTCCTCTCTTAAATATAAGATGACAAAATAAATTTCAACTCAAAATGACTCTTTGTTTAAAAAATACAGGGTGTCAAGGTTTAAAGAAATATAGGGTTTTTGGTTATAATTTAAACCGATTTTGATAAAACTTGGCATGAACAATAAACAAAGATCTTTTATTTAACTGTTTCTGATTTTGTACATATCTTCGAGTGGCGTAGATATTCTTGGGTGGTTTCCTTTTTCCCTCCCTATCTTTTACGCCACTGCATTTTTTTCAAATCTAGAAGACTTTTTTAATTCTAATTTAATTTAGAAAAAGGAATGGCTCTTGAAAGCTAGAAGCTTATTTACAGAGAGAAGTATTTCGTTTTGCTAACGGTCCATGGATATTGCAATTTAGAAAAAAAATTAACAGTTGTAATTTTTTTAATACAAATCAAAGATTAAACACAACAAGATATAAACAATAATTTTTTTTAAATAACATTTTTTAATAATAAATTGAGTAGTGTATCCAAAACTAAATTTATTTCTTTATAATGAATGTTCAAATTGGCACCCTTCTGCATCGATACAGGCTTGACATCGTCTTAACATTGAATTGCGAACTCTGCCGAAGATGCCTGGTTTACTTAAAAAAACAGTTTTACAAAACCCCTGAGATAAATTTCCGAAGTTGCATGACTTCAATCTTCAATAACTTGGTTATTTCAAATGCATGCCCCAATTTTCTCGACCGCATCGTGTTTCGAATCCAAAAATCTACAACTTTTGTTAACATTACCCTATCCCTAAACTCAGCCGTTTTTAAGATTTAGAAAATTTTTCCTTTTTAGTTTCTAAATATTTCAACATACGCAAATGTTACCCGTTGTCATGAAAACAAAAACAAATGCTTTGTTTATTCCTATTGATGTCTGTGTTTTCTTTCGAAAATATTATAAATGTCGTAGGTATTTGTGAGTTACAATTAGTTTTATTGTGCATTCGTTATTTATTTAGCATTTTCCAATCCATATATTTCTTAAATTTATTTTTTCATTTGGTGAGTAGTTACGCAGGTATTTTGCATGTTTCATTCTTGTATCATATTAATGTAGTTAATTTAATAAGTATGAATTTCGAAAGGACGGAACTGGTTGACATGATCTTTGTTATGGGATCTGCTGATAAAAATTGTTTACTAACTCAGAGGATGTATGTGCAAGAATATCCTGATAGAAGGCAAACCTCGGTTGGAAGTTTAAAAAAACTTAAAGAGAGATTTAATAGAATAGGCAACGTAAATTATGAAAATGTGAAAGAACTAAGAGGATAGAGAACGAAGATCAATTGAATGTTTTGCTCTCTGTAATTTCGGATCATTCTGCCAGTTCGACAACAATATCCAAGGAAACCAATGTTCCCCGATCTACCGTTAGCAAAATTTTAAAGAGGAACATGTTTCATGACTACAGCATGTCCTTCCATTAAGAACTATTGGGGCCTGACTTGAAAATTAGAAAGACATTTTTCCAGTGAGGGTTGGAAATGGAAAGGACAACACCTAACCTTTTCCGTAAAGTATTATTCTCCGACGAATCAACTTTTACTCAGAGTGGTAGTCCATAATCTTCATTATTACACAACGGAAATCCCAGAAATAGTAATATCAGTTAACACACAGCGGTAGTGAACCGTAAGTGTTTGGGGTGGTATTATTGGCGATTTTATAATTGGGTCACATATCTGACATTTAAATGGTGTGGAATCTTTGCATTTTTTGCAAAATGCCCCAACTTTTACAAGACTATCCTCTAGTTTTAAGTAACAATATGTGGTCACAGCATGATGGTGCTCCAGCGCACTTTGCTGCAGATATCAGAGAGTACTTAAGTCAAGAATTTGAAGGTGAATGGATAGGCCGCGGCGGACCCGTCTTTTGGCCATCAAGACCGCCAGACAACAAAAATAGATTTTTTGTGGGGACACATAAAAAACGTATACTGTAGGTAACGGACCGCGAAAATTTTATTATTTTATTATTGTAATAAACGTTTGTCAAATCGCCATTGTTATCACGATAGAAAAGATAAATAGTTAATTTTTAATGTCTTGATAATACGTCGTAATTTACTAATGTTTTCAAAATATTTTTATTTATATTATCTAAGGAATGTAGGGTTGTTCGTAACTAATATGTATGTAAACACATGTTAGGGCGTGAGTGGCAGGCTCACGCTTACAAATGCTTTACTGAAGGGGCGTAACAAATCATTGGAATTTTTCTTATGCGCGCTCTTGTTGTAAAGATGTCATTGGTCCAATGATTAATTGTGGCGAAAAGGGCCACGATGAAAAGATATCCTAGTTACTGGGAAACTCGAGACACCTAAATATAAGGTTGTTACAGACGAATGCATATTTTTAAAATTAAGATGTAGTGCAATAATTACTATAAAGCTATTCTAACGTAAGTTAGTATTTCTTGTTTTTTTTTATTACTTTTGAAAGACGGGGTAGTTTTTCGGGAGTAGATATGGTTATGTTTTGATGGGGGGGAGGCAGTTATAAAGATCTTTTCAATCGAGCCAGATCGATTTTTGGGTTAATTATATCCCTTCATTGTAAGCGGTTTGTCTTTAAAATAATTCTTGCGTGTACATTCTTCTTTTGAATTCGCCAACACTAAGTTGTCTTTTCTTTCAGGGTTAAACCGCGTCTATTAACGATTTGTGCCTGTGATCAACTAAGGGAGTATTTATTCTAGTGTAAGTATGTATTTTTATATAACTGAAAGCTCGCAGTAAATAGTTTTACCAGTCTAATATATTAAATACCAAACATGGTCTTGTAAAAGTATCTTATTCGTACGCGGACTCATTAAGCTGAAATCGGCTAAAATAAAATGACAGTACAGGTACTCTCTCCCTTTGGTATTTGTACGAATTAGCATTATTTATTGTTGTTTATATTTATAATAGTGTAAAGGTGGCTGGTGAATGGGTATAGGATGCCGCAGGTTATTAATTGTAAAAGGCAATTGCCTGTTGATACACACTCCCAAGCCAGACCATTAAGCACCTCGAATTTTATATTTATTGTTTTTATATGTTGTATAGGTGAATGTGTAACCGGAGAGGGGGAGACACGGTATGTTGCTAACGCACTCAAACTTATATATCGGTGTCGATGTTAGTGATCTATTTATAACGTACCCTTGTAAGGCTTTGTTTTAATGAGTTTCTATTTCAGTTTGTTGAAGTTGAATTATTTGCCTGCGAGCTGATTTCTGTTGTATGTACTTTATTACAATGTGACTTATGTATTTGTGCTTTAGTTGTCACTAAAACTATTGGGTAACTTTTAAATTCCTTGCCTGTTTTCCTTTGATCCTCGCATTTACCTTATTAACTGTGCAATTTTACTGTTGTTGTATTTTATATGTACCGTGATTTGCTTTATTATTTTATGTGCTTATTTACTTAAAGACCGGCATGATTGGTTTTTAAAAAGGCCCACATGCTTGGTGTTACGATTTTTATAATTATATTTATTTTGATTATTTATGACCCAATTGTGAGTGTGACTATATATGTTGTTTTTTTTTCATTGTCTTTCTGTGTAACTAAACTGCTTTTATTCATTTTCTCTTAATGTTATAATTTTGTACGCACATTAACCTGATTTAATGGTGTTTTGTTATATATTTAACCCTTTCATTGTTTTTTATGTGTTATTCGATTTATTAATGTACTTGTGCAATTGCTTATTTATGAATAAAGTGGGTTTTATTGGTGGTTCTTTCCCTCAATAGTAGATTAACGAGCTGAACCATCGGTGCGCCAAGTTCGTTGATTTTAATTTGAATAGTTTTATTTTTTTTTATCTGCCCGCATGGTGCAACATGTACCTCATCCAGACTATCTCATTTAGATAGCATAACGTACCTAACACTAGAAGGCCACTTCGTTTGATCAGGTTTGAGGTTTGCGAGTAATTAAATATCAGACTTGTAAATAAATGCTAATGTTTTAATTATTGCCCGGAAAGTCAAAGTAAGGCAGGCAATTAATTTGAGTAATAGTGACATTATTGTCAGTCAAGTCAAGAGAAATCACTTAGCGATTGTTTGGTTCTTGAATTTGCATTATTGCAAATAAGTTGAAATTACTCTTTTCAAGATAGGATACCTGGGGACGTTACAATACCAAACTGCTCCGACTACTGCAGAAGATGTGAGACAACGCATAATTCATCCGTTTAGAAATACCATAAGTATTGAAATGTTACGAAAAGTAAATAGGTCTTTTCTGGGAATACTGCAAATGTATTATGATCGAAACGGAGGATTTATTGTAAACAAAAATAATGTTGAGAAGATAAATAATAATAATTTGTTATAAATAATATAAAGATAATAATACTGTCATTGATAAAATTAAGGTATATGGTTTGAAATAAATGTATTCTGATATAGTTTTTTATGTAGATTCTGAATATGTAATTAGTGTAGGTGTAAAATATAGAATTTCTTAGATATAAGTAAATTTAGATTTTAAGTTGTCAAAATCCAAAGCTTCGAAGCGATATAGGGCTTGTGAGGTGTCTTTTTATGCGGAAAGTTGCCCTGATTCCAAATCTGTATTCAAAAAGCAAATCCGACTTGTTTTAAAAAAGTTATAGCATAATTTGTATTTTAGTTAATTTAACCATTTTGTTTAGACCAATCAGATGCTTGGATTTTTTGTGTGTAATGTAGAATGTTGAAAATTTGGTATCCAAAAGAAATGTATAAAAGGAATTGCTCCTGATTTCTCACTTTCTGGCCTCTTGCTTTTGAAAATTTTTATTACTAACAAGTTTTGTTTACATTATCGGTTTTGAAACGCGATCAACGTAGAGTCGAGATCTCAGAAACAATTATTTTAACCTATAACAAAATTTAAAATTTAGGTTACCGATTATAAGTGTCGATTATATTGTAGTTGTTTCAATTTGGTTTCGTGTTCAAACATCGGATGATGTGCATTTTTTTATGTTAATAAAATCATTCAATTATTTTGGATTTGATGTTTATTTTTCTTGAAAGTGACGCAGAGTATTAAATAAACTAAATTCCATAACGGCATATAAAACAAAAGTGCAATCAATTAAATTTTATATGAAAATAAAATATAAATTTAAATCCGAAAATGTTAGTAAATATTTAAACCAACATTTAAACATACAATTTAAAATAAAGTGCTTATCTAAAAATATATGAGCATATTACGTTATATCGTATTTACCACGAGGAAGAGTTGTTCAGCACTAAATTGGATTTGGATGAATTATGGAAAATTAAGCAGCACCATTGTGAACAGCAAAGCAGTATCATCGATACATGGGAAGAAGTCTACGTCCAATATTTTAATATGGAACAAGCTTAATGAGAACATTCTTCGGAAAATGCAGTAACACGTGTGAGTGAAATTTTACTATCATAACCCACTATTGCATTGATTATTCTTTTGATATCCTGTATTTTTGTTTTTGCTGATTATGTATAAATGTTTTTACGACAACTTGTTATCAATATCTGTAAAGTAAATGAACCGGTGTAATTATCAATATTATAATTTTATTTTGAACAAAAGCATAATTGTACTCACACATTTTAGATCATTTGTTGAAGTTTTTGATAGGCTACATTTAATTAAGTCTGTTAGGACGCAACGCAAGCGTTATTGTACAGATTCCAATAAAGTCTGTTTCACACAGAAACCACTTATTATAAATTACAATTTATTTGACATAAACATTTCCATGTGTGAAATAAAATTTTGTATGATTTCCCGTTTACATTTTAATGCAATTATAATAATTTAAAAAAATTAGAAGGTTAAAGTTATTAATGATTTTATTTGCCAACAATAAGCTTAAAAGCAATTCGAAGTCTACCCCCGAAGAGATAATTGAGTTAGTCCAGAGCATATTTATATTTAAGTAAACAAGGGAATTATTTACTTTATTTAAGCAATTACAATTTAATATATATATATATATATATATATATATATATATATATATATATATATATATATATATAATTCATTGCTTGGATCTGAAAATGACTATTACACCGGAGCGGAAATGTAGGGTTAGAAGGTTTATCAATATTTGGAGTACCTAAGGATACATTACGTTCTTTAACTGTTTCAGTAATACTTTTCTAAACGTAAATTTAATGTTTGCTTTAATACTAAAAGTTTTTTTAATTTTTTTAGTATTCCCACAATTAGGCTATTATTTAAAGCTAATTATTTTATAATGACGTTTTAACAGGGGTCTAATGAAGCGGTGTTAAATTTTTTTTTTGTTTGTGGATGTGGATTAATTATTTTTTTCCACTTGCACTTCAAGCTTGTACAGAAATGAGGTCGAACAAATCTTGTAATATGTTGGTTTGCGTGATCTGTACAGAATATTGCTTTACAATATAAATGTTCATGTTTTTTGGTTAAAAATGCAATTTGATGTAGATTGATGGGTGTTAACAGATTTAATTACACAGTAAGTGTGAGTACCGTTTTTATTCAGAAACGAATTATTTTACAATAGTTTACATTAGGTAGATACTACTTCCCTTGGGTCTCAAAAACATTAACTTAAATAATAGCTATGTCAGCGCAACTTCTGAAAACTTCTTGTGGTCCACATCCAACACAAGAGGTACCATCTTCATCTGTTCCCCAGCTATTACCTTTAAAATGATTAAAATTGGATATTGTCGTTTTACAATTGGTAGAATTGTGTTTTACCAGTTTTGTAATGCCACCTTAGCACACAGTTGTCGCATTTTTTATTTGGCAATCTAACTTGATAATAAGTATCTCCATTTCCTGGTTGAACTGGAGCTTTATCTGAACCATCAGCTAGCAATAATGGTTGGAAGCATTCTTCTGTTTCGGGTTTTGATTTATCTACCAATTCGCATATACTAAATAAACAATAAGTTTTTGGGTATTTTAATTAATTTAACCGTTATTTACCTAAAAAAGAAATTTCCTTTGTGGTTTTGTGTAAGGCGAACTGTAACATTAGCAATTGATCCTTGAGAGTACGTTCCTACTATTACACCCTTTCCATAAGTTCCAGTATTTTCGTTGTTCCGTGGAACTGGATCTTGGTAGTTATCTCCACAAGCACCACATTTCCCTCCATTAACGTTCCATTGAATCTGTTGTCAACTGTTTAATCTTTTTGTGCGTTTAGGTTTTTGTATATTTACCCCAAATCCTCCACAAAACAACTCGTTGTCATTATAATTTACTGGTGCAGTGTTATCATATCTCCAACGCGAGCTTCGACTCACAGGACTTAGCATCATTCCATGACCAGACACGGCGTCTATAAAAAATATAGCCGAGATTAGAGCAAGTGGGAATGCCATTATTATAAGTAAACTGTAAAAACTTAGGAATGGATTAGTTTTTATACACTGTTTTGTAATCTTATCTTTTCTAATACAAGTATTACTACTTCTATTACTTACGTGTTGTTTTTATTAATATAAATCAAAGCCGATTGTGTAATTTTGATTAGGAATTTGTATTATTGGATAGCCCTACAAACCTTAATGTTGTTATCACCAAGGCCAATGATCGATCGTTGTCGATGGTTCAAGACGTTTGTTAAACTTTGACATTTCAATTGTTAAGTAATAAATTAGAACTGCTTAGGAATTATCACAAAAGTTATGTGTGTTAGTATGTTGTGTGGGTGATGTTACAAACAAATATTGTACACTGTTGTGATCCAACGTGTTAGACAATATCCGGTTTTTTTGATTGAAAAGGATCACAACGAAAATAGTTGGTTAGTAAAATAACGTTAAGGTACACATAAGTAACGTAGGAGTAGCGTAAATAACAATTTGCTCACCAATTTCTTTTTAAATATATCTTTCAAGCTTGTGTAAGTGTTACGCCACTGGAATGCATAAAGATATTGTTTAGTTAGGAAATGAGAATAAAGATACGTGTGGTTAGAGAACTTGATACAAAGTTAGACCCGCAAGAACGGTACTTGAGGAACTATATTGTTTTTGTAAGTGAAGGAATTTTTATTTAGAATTATAAATATTAGAGTGGCGATTTACAGTTTGGAAGTCGGTGTAAAATAATATTTGAGTTTTTAGTGTATGAGTATACGTATACATGGACTTTAACTATTACTCGGCTGTAGGTCGTGCCAGGGTATATTTTGTGACTTTAAAGCCAAAATATTTTTCTGGATGTTCTGTTAATCTAACACTTCATGGCATCTCTAGAAATTTATTTCTAGGTTTAAATGCCAATTTTTTACTTAAATATGTAAACCGGAAGCCGATTGTTTTGATTATATAAAGCTGTGCGTATCCACTCGCAGGAGGAACTCGAGTTCAACTAGATTTTTCCTTTATTTTGATACATTGATAGACAGGTTTATATTGTTTTTGTAATGATTTATGTACGTTTCAAAGGAATACATAAACAGTATAATTAGGCGTTATCTCATAAATCTATAGAACTCAAAAAAAGGTAAATTACTGTGGGCTGCCCACCAAACAAGCCACATAAGTAGTGGAAGCTTGTAATGTGTGTTGGTCGCACACAGAGAAAGCACACCGAGAGTGCGATTTGCAGTATTTGCGACCATACTGAAATGGAAGACAACGCCCACCTATTTCGCTTCCGCTTCGTCAAATTATATGCCCAGTATTTGGTCCATTTGATTAACACCCAGTTATTGTAGTCCAGTATGATGTGAGGCTTCCTGACAACCGTGGCTGTATCCACTTACATGTCATGATGTGGACTTCATAGCAATTGGAATTGTCCGTTTCGTCATACATGAGCACAATATACCTCATTTTGGAAGGCATTATTATTATTATTATTATTATACTCTCCTTAACAGACGTACTGCGCTCAATTACTTAGGAGGAGAACAAGAGGAATCAGGGTTACAATAAACAGGAATGATTATTTACTGCCTGCAGTTTAAGCATTGAGTATTACTCAATGGTTTAAGTATAAATGTTTACCTACATTCAAAAATTTTTTAGGTATATTTCGAATGGGTTGATTACGAGTTCCTAGAGCCAATTTGATCTGCTTAATAGTGCAGTAAAAAATGTCCAGATTAGCTTCGATTGAAGACTACGCCGAGACCATTCTGTACAAAGGTGAATGTAAAAGCACATTAATTCGAGTAGCAGGTGGGTAGAACACATTACTTGAACGAGAAGTAACTCTTGGAACCTAAGTTGGATTATGTTGAGAATCTCTGTGCAGTCGATTAAAGACTTTGTATAAAAATATTATAGAATGCACCTTCCTCTAGCGTCTAACCTTATTCGATCAAAAAACATACATAATAAAAGTTTCGAGGTGGATAGGGGTTATATTTACGAAAAACAAATACTTTAATAAACATCTTGGAACTTTCTCAAGAGAACTAATGTACACAGTGTAGAAAGGAAACATATTCCAATTTTGCACGAACATAAGAATTGTACAACATAATAATGGATTGTACAGAAAAAATCTTAGTATTTCGAACTATGTAGCCTTGGCCTTTATATGCCGAGTTAATAACTAGAAACAACACCACGATCACATACAGTATCAGGTCTACCCAAGACAAACCCTTCTACATTATAGTAAAATATAATATCGTTAAGTTTACGCGAGAACGAAACTACCGAGCATTTAGTTTCATTGACTGACAGATTATGCGAATTACACCAGGTGACAATGCTATCCAGAGCGCCTTGCAGAATTAAAGCATCATGATAATTATTAATTACGTTAAACAACTTTACATCATCTACATACAATAAACAACCTACTGTAATATTGTTAATCAAGCTATTAATGTATATATTAAAATTCAAATGATCCAAAATAGAGCCTTGCGGCACACCTGAGGATTGTATATAGGGAGCGGAGTAACAACCATTGTAGTAAACTGTTAAACTTCGATTATTGAAATATGAATTAAAAAGTTTGGTTAAACTGTCTGAAAAACCAAAATTTCCGAGTTTATTCAAAAACAAACCATAATATATAGTATCAAATGCCTTAAGTAAATCTGTATATACAACATCCACATGCTGCTTATTGTCTCGACTGGGTGACACAAAATAGGTTGGTGGTGGTGGACCGATCGGCATAAAATCAATGTTGAGCTGGAGAAATTTTGTTAGCAACCGAAAACATAAAATGATTGTGTAGAAGGGTTTCGAATGCGGGAGAAAAATTGCATAATAAGAAAACAGGTCTATTGTTTGTAATTTCTGCCTTGGACTCCTTTTTGTGAACGAAGCATATTTTAGGAGTTTGCCATATAGTGGGAGATACGTTTGACCTTAAAATTTTATTGAAAATGGCAGTTAAGCGAGTCACAAAAACGGAAGAACACTCTTTAATTAAAAAAGCCGGTATCTGATCAGGTCCGGACGTTATGCTAATTTGAAACTTATTTAATGAGTTTAAAACTTCATCCTCGGTGAATTCTTTTATGTAGAATTCGGTGTAGGATGAATATTTAGTTAAAACATGCGCAGTTCCCTCATAAGAAAGACAATTAGAAAAATACTCGTCGAATGCGTCACCTATGTATTGGGGATTATGAAGCAGTTCACTGTTAAAATACAGAAATTTTTAGAACTTTTATAAAGATCGCAGAGATTAATTACGGCTTTCTTATCAATGTTGACAGCGATATCACTTTTTCTCTCGGCCTGCGAAGAAACAACCAAACGAAATGAAAATCGAACGAACGAGTAATACACCAATTAGAGATGTACCTGTTATAACAAATAAAAGTGTGTGGTGTGAGTTTGGGATACTTGAAAGGGTAAATTGCACCACGGTCCAGCTCAGCAAGGTACAATACTTACGAAACTTACTGTAGGTTGAGAACTCTTTTATTTTCAGGTGTGAGGGAGGCAGAGATATGTCCATAGGTATAGTCAGTAAACTATGCAGTTGTGTTTCTTGTTGGACGCCACTCAATTTTATAGGTCTAATAACTACAACAAAAATTGAGAAAGTTGTAAATTAATACTACATAACACTAAACAGCTGTATTTATATGTATATTTAATAAAGCAAAATGTCTGATTAATTCCAGCATAAAATAACTAAAACTGTATTTCTCATAAAGCTTTACGATATTAAATAGTTACTAAATCAACACATCTATACCAGCATTTAATCTACTTTTACTTAAAATTTGAAATAGAATATGACCAACACTGTGTTTAATAATAAAACGCGTACCTGACCTATGTCAACAACTTTACAGTTTATAGGTTATGAACTCAAATGTTTTTATCTTAGAAACAGAAATCAGCAGTTTCTGTTATAACCGTATCAAAACAACACTATACTAATTTTTTATTTCCTTAAACGCATTTTTACATTAAAAGGATACGTATTACTTACATATACCCAAAATAAATATATTAACTTCGTCTCAAAACAAACTGTAGTATAAAAATCTCATTTCCCATTCATAAGACAAACATACGGTTAATGTAAGGTAATTTCGATTTTTCTTCAACGTACAAACAAACAAAACATAGACCATATATGAAGATAACGTAACTTTCATAATATAATAAATGTACGGTAAGGTAAGGTAATTTTCAGAAAATGTAGATCAAACTACAAACGCGGGCTTGGGACGGTGAAAGCGGAAGCAGATGTAACGGCATGCGTTAATGAAAAACAAAGGTATCTACATTTATAATTCTTGAAGGTGACATTGCACCATCATGTACGCCATTTTATCCATACTCACTTCGTGACGTCATCAACCACGGGTTTGCAGCGATAGGAAGGTTCACAAACATAAGAAGTTTTTCCTAACACAATCGCTTTCCTTAATGTAGAGGCTTACCTATGTTCCTGACTTGTTTGTATGTTTGTTCCCTTATGCAAAGGAAGCATAAAAACGTAGCAAAACGTAATATACTAAACGCAACGGTACAACAAACGGAAATGAATTAAATGAGTTCGCGTTTGCGAAAAACGATCAAAAATATACACAGGGATTCCTAATTATGTACACTAAAGAGAAAATATCGTAATATACCAAAATTTAATTATTGAAAGCAGGAAAAATCCCAACGTAATGTAAATATTTTTATCAATAATAGCCCAAATTCAATACTCAAATTACGGTAACGATATGCAAGAATAGGCATGTTACACTGTATACAGTGTTCCTTGATTCCTTGCAATGGATCCGTGCATCAGCCAACCAGAAAATCTTTAACCCGCACTTATTGGGATATATTGCGGAAAACTCCCACTATATGGATACAATTGCTCGTCAACAGATATATTTTTAAACGGCCGAAGCCCGGTGTGCAGGTTCGTGTTGAGCATAAACCACAAATTACCAATCGTCTGCAGACCTATAATCCCCAGCATAGATCAGCATCCCGAAGTACGCACGAAACTCCTACCTGGTCATGGGCACGCATCTTTAGGTTTAGTCGGATTCGCACCGATACACAGATACAAAAATACACAGATACACAGATACACAGATACACAGATACACAGATACACAGATACACAGATACACAGATACACAGATACACAGATACACAGATACACAGATACACAGATACACAGATACACAGATACACAGATACGCAGATACGCAGATACGCAGATACGCAGATACGCAGATACACAGATACACAGATACACAGATACACGGATACACAGATACACAGATTGTTACACGTCCAAACCGCACTAGGCGTCGTGTATGCTTACTAATGTAAGTGGGTTGCCAAGCCAGCTAACAGGGAGGTGGGCGTGGTCGAAATAATAAGTAAAATGAATGATTAATACGCTCAAACACCTTACACCGATATTCAAACAGCTCAGTCCAGGAAAATATGTCTCCAGGCGCCACCACAATCGAAACTTTGCTAAAATAATTGTCTTAAGCTGGGTGTTAATTAACCCTACTTGATTGTGAAAAGTAGGATTGTGCTTACTCAGTAAACTCTTACACGAGGGTTCTAAAACAAACACTCTTCCCAAACAATTCAACTCAAACTCAAATATATTTAGTACTACCCAGGTTATTAGAAACTTTTTGAATACACCTCGTATACCAAAATTTCCACAACAAAATTTATCACTCAAATTTAACTGCATTCACGTAACCAACAGTTATACATAAAAAAAACTGAAATACACGGGTCGTCACAAACTTCCTGATTGTACCCTGTACATACAGAATACCCAACTTATAACACGTTTACTGAATATTTTCTACGTATCCCTCGTATACATATAAAGTTAAATTTCTACTTATTAATGAATAAATAGTTCTTCATTCAATGATCGATAATTAATTTTTAAAATTCCTAACCAAAAGAAAGGCAATGTCATCGGCTTAAAAACTGTTCCTTCTATGATACCTCTGAATCGTATCTGACATTCGTAAATATGTAAGTTCTCAAAACTCCATCTCTTAGTTATACTTAATGAAATTTTTAAATCAACAGCTGATACGTCATTAGTGTATTGCATTAAACGAAACTAACATGAAAATTTTCTTTTTGAAATTAACCTGGCAAATATAACCTTTCGGGTTGTTCATTAATCTTAAAACCAAAATATGCAAAGTCTACATTTAACTTGACAAAGACTAGGTCACCAATTAAGTAAACGCCACAAATGTATCTCATAACTGGCTAAATAAACAACAAAATAAAAATTAACGATAAATATATATTGTCCTGCACAAAATAATAAACAAATGTTTACATACACAACAGCAGCGTGGTTGAAAAACCACTGTCAATACAAATTTGCGTTTCTGCAAAAAAATTCTTAATACTAAAACAGCCAATACAACATAACTCGAGATCGATTATGTTTTTTTTAACACTAATTAATTAAATAAAAAAAAAATTACACAACAATAACGTAATAATCTGTACACGATTGGTTGCCTCTTCAAAGTTTCTCGCAACCTTTAGGACAATTAAGCCCTTCCTTAACACAAATAAACTTTGAATGTCATATAAAATTACTTCAACATTGGCTCAATTTACTACGAAAATTTCGTTCACTTAAAGGTGGTCCCATAAATAATTTATACTAAAGATCATTACAATCTCGCGCGCCGCACTCAACACTATAACGTAACAACTGTTATCTTTTTATAAATCTGCTTACGCACTTTTTCTTGAAGAAAAATAACCTGATTTTATCTTCAATCTCAATTTTATTAATTGTTTTATTTATGAATGTCTTATACGATTCATCCCCTTTCGGGTTACGTAGTTGTTTAAACAATGACTGCCTTCAATATTATTCACAAATATAACTCCAACTCAACCCATTCTGATTTCACACTTCACCTCGCGCGCGTGTCTTACCGAGCTCTCACCAAAAGCCAAAGGCAACAAGCTAAAAGCTAACGTCAATCTCTGACTTTCCTATTTATACCTTAAGCCATCCATCTTTAAACATGTCCGACTTTCTCGCTATATTCTCCAATGGTATTCACTCAAACTTTCTTAGTGCCGACTGATGCTACCCTCTGTACAAACACGCTTATAACTATTATACATCGACATGTTTGTTTTTACCTGCAGATTTTACAATTACTTTATGGAGAAGCCATTTCTCGTCATCACATTCATTCAGTGGCCACTCTGGACCATTACACAACTTTCAACGTTTATCTCTCACATGCGCTCGTCCTCCTTCCGCAACATTTGCAAAAATAAGTACAGTCTAAGGTCCCAAATCCTATATACTTACACGTATTCTCAAAATTGATTGCACAACATTACGAGAACTTTCTATAATTAACAATTAAACATACCAAATCTTTCTCTACATATTTTCTAAAACATTCTACGCTTATACACTCACATCTTCCGGCCAAGATTGCTCCTCTATCCTCCAACATTCCATTTCTTATTAAGTAGTCAACAGTAGCAGCCATTATCGTCTCGTCGACAAATTTCTTTTCACATTTACATTCATCAATCTATTTATTCCAACACCAATGTCTCTATAATATTCAAATACACGTATCTCCATACTGAATGATATTTCTCCTAAATTTCCAGTGGCGTATCACCCACCCACATGCATTATGCATATACAAAAAAAAAATTTTTTTTCTCGTTCAAACTCAATACACCCGTACTCAAAACACGTAATACACGTCATTATAACATCCTACATACAGGGTGCGTCAACGCCACCTTACAAGATACACAGATACACAGATACACAGATACACAGATACACAGATACACAGATACACAGATACACAGATACACAGATACACAGATACACAGATACACAGATACACAGATACACAGATACACAGATACACAGATACACAGATACACAGATACACAGATACACAAATACGCAGATAGGGAGATACACAGATACACAGATACACAGATACACAGATATCACAGATACACAGATACACAGAACACAGATATACAGAGATACACAGATACACAGATACACAGATACACAGATACACAGATACACAGATACACAGATACACAGATACACAGATACACAGATACACAGATACACAGATACACATATACGCAGATACAGCAGATACACAGATACACAGATACACAGATACACAGATACACAGATTCACAGATACACAGACACACAGATACACAGATACATATATACACAGATACACAGATACACAGATACACGGACACACGGATACACAGATACACAGATACACAGATACACAGATACACAGATACACAGATACACAGATACACAGATACACAGATACACAGATACACAGATACACAGATACACAGATACACAGATACACAGATACACAGATACACAGATAAAAAAAAAAAAAAAAAAAAAAAAAAAAAACCACATCCGCCAGATCACAGTACACAAACACAATACACAGTACAATACCAGATCACAGATCCAATACACAGATACACAAACACAGCATATCAGATACAGTACATACAAGATATCCAATCCAGTCGATACACATACACAGATACAATACACAGAACAAGATTTTTCCAGATAACAGATACACGTACACAATACACGATACACGATACAATACACAATACAGTCGTCACACAGATACAAGATACACAGATACACAGTACAGATACACAATACACAATACAGATTCCAGATACAGATACAGATACACAGATACACAATACATCCAGATACACAGATACACAGATACAATACACAGATACAAGATACACAGATACACAGACCTACATCAGATACACAGTACACAGATACATCAGATACACAGAACAGATACAAGATAACGATCAGATACACAGATACACAGATACACGATACATCAGATACAAGATACACAGATACACAGATACAAGATACACAGATACACAGATACACATAACAGATACACAGATACCGATACACAACAGATACACGTCACAGATACACAGATACGTTACCAACCAAGTTAATAAGATCATACGATACCGTACAGTAACAGACCAATACACAATAAATCACAATACACAGATCACATCACAGTCCGTCACGATCACAAACAAGAACAAGTAAATAACGTCAATCCGATCCAATACCAGATCATAACAGTACCGATCCGATCAGTACACAAACCAGTCAGTACCGTACAACAGATAACAATACATCACAGTACCAGATACAATACAAGAACAGTACAATCACAGTCACGAATCACAATCAAGTAACAGTCACTCCGAACAGAAAAATAAGTACACAGTCCAAATCCAATACACAGATCCAATATCACAATACAGAACTCAATAACAATAACAACAAATTTCCAATATTTCAAAACATCAGTATACACCAATCTCCGCAAGATCCATCCCAATCATTCTAATACACAGTACACAATTCACAATCTTTACATTAATCACAATCATTATCAACACAATCAATATCAATACAGACCATACAAGATATTCCAAATTCAGTCGATACCACCAATACAATACAAAAAATTTTTCCGTACAAACCAATACCGTCCAAACACGAACACGTCATATAAACTACACAGTCCAACTACAAGATACAGAACAGATACAGATACACAGATACACAGATACAGATACAGATACACAGATACACGATACACAGATACACAGATACAGATACACAGATACAATACAAGATACACAGATACAGATACAGATACACAGATACACAATACCAGATACAAATACACAGATACAGATACACAGATACACGATCACAGATACACGATACACAGATACACAGATACACAGATACACGATACACAGATAACAATACACGATACACAGATACACAGATACAGATACAGATACACAGATACACAGATAACAGATCACGTACACGTACAATACCGATACACAATACACAGATAAGATCACAGATACACAGATCACAATACACAGTACAGATTCACAATAACAACACATACACAATACATTATACAAGATACACAGATACACAGATCACGGACCGATACACAGATACACAAGACTACACAGATACAATACGATCACAGATATCACAATACACAGATACACAATACACAGTCGTCACAATACAGATACACAGTACACAATACACGATAGATACACAGATCACAGTACACGATACATACACAGATACGCAATACACAATAAGACAGTACAAATCAGATACACGTACACAGATACACAGATACAGATCAAGATACACAGATACAAGATACACAGATCACAGATACATCAGATACACAGATACACAGCAGATACACAGATACACAGATACACAGATACACAGATACAAGATACACAGATCACACAGATACACAGATACATATCACAGATACACAGATACAAGATACACAGATACACAGATACACAGATACACAATACACAGATACACAGATACACAGTACACAGATACACAGATTCACAGATACAGATACACAGATACACGATACAAGATACACATAACAGATACACAGATACACAGTACACAGATACACAGATACACAGATACACAACACAGATACACAGATACAGTCAGTACACAGATACAAGATACACATATACAGATACACAGATAACAGTACAGATACACAGATACAGATACACAGAACACAGATACACGATAACACAGATACACAGATACACACGACGACAGATACACAGAACACAGATACACAGATACAATACCAGATACAGATACAGATACACAGATACACAGATACATAGATACACAGAACACAGATACACAGATACAGATACAGATACACAGATACACAGATACACAGTACAAGATACAGATACACAGTACACAGATACACAGATACACAGATACAAATACACAGATACAGATACACAGATACACAGATACAGATACACAGATACACAGATACACAGATACACAGATACACAGATACAGAACACAGATACACAGATACAAATACACAGATACACAGATACAAATACAGATACAGATACAGATAAGATACACAGATACAGATACACAGATACAGATACAACACAGATACACAGATACAAATAACGACACAGTACACAGATACACGACACAGATACACAGAACACAGACACACAGATACACAGATACAGAAGCAAAAATACAGAGATAGAGAGACAACACAGTACACAGATACACAGATACACAGATACACAGATACACAGATACACGATACACAGATACACAGATACAGATACACAGATACCAGATCACAGATACACAGATACACAGATACACAGATACACAGATACACAGATACACAGATACACAGAACACGATACACAGATACACAGATACACAGATACACAGATACACAGATGCACAGATACACAGATACACAGATACACAGATACACAGATACACAGATACACAGATACACAGATACACAGATACACAGATACACAGATACACAGATACACAGATACACAGATACACAGATACACAGATACACATATAGACGAACACAGGTACACAGATACACTGATACATAGGTACACAGATACACAGTTATACATATACACAGATACACAGATACACATACACAGATACACAGATACACAGATACACAGATACACAGATCACATACAATACACAGATACACAGATACACAGTACACAGATACACAGATACACAGATACACAGATACACAGATACACAGATACACAGATACACAGATACACAGATACACAGATACACAGATACACAGATACACAGATACACAGATACACAGATTACCAGATACACAGATACACAGATACACAGGTACACAGATACACAGATACACAGATACAAAGATACACAGATACACAGATACACAGATACACAGATACAGAGATACACAGATACACAGATACACAGATACACAGATACACAGATACACAGATACACAGATACACAGATACACAGATACACAGATACACAGATACACAGATACACAGATACACAGATATATAGATACACAGGTATACGTGTACACGGGTGCACGGATGCATATGCGTATACCTTAAACTTAGAACAAGTGTCTTTGAAACTAGAGTCATAGCTAAGATCACCCCTAAAACAAGAAAAACTAAATCAAAACCAGTTCATTTGTATGGTAAAACCTATAACACCCCTCATTTTTCGTCTGGGATTAAAACATTTTCTTGTATCACAGCTAAGAGCACTCTCCATTTGGTCACCTTTCAGACAAAATAACTAGTCAAAGTTGGTTTATCTGTTTGGGACCTACAATGCCACGGACATACATACACGTTGAACTTCTTACACTCATTTTTGTCGTCGGAGGTTAATATATAAGTATGGTGTAGCGAACAAGTCAATAATGATGTGTAGATAAAGAACTCGTACCACAAACTGTATGACCAGTTACAAAATATGTAAAAAATATGTTTTCCTTTAATAGCATGAGGATAACATTGCAAATAGTCAGCATCACTGCTTAGTGGCGTACTGCAAATATTTATTGAGATAATTTAAAATTTGGAACTCGCCATCAAACTACAATGTAAAAACGCATACCAAGATTTTTATGAATTAAATCAAAATTACGTTTTTATTTAGATATATCTATGATATTAATTATTGTAGTATTTTTAGACACAACATTTGTTTTGCTAATTAGTATCACTTAACATTAAATAACCTTGAAAAATATTGTTAAGTGAAGCACTTAAGCATTATCTTATCCGAATGAATCAAGAGTTCAAATTCTTGAAAACAAATAAAAGCCAAAGTTTTAAATGATAACCATAGATATAAAAGTGCGTCTTTAAATTATATATGCCTACATGATCTTGAAAATCAATAATTAATCTTTATTCGTAAGAAAAATTTACAAAATTTATCAGAAACCTACGCATGTTGCGTAGTTTTCTGCTACGCAACGTGCTCTATATAACACAGTGGTTGAGTGGCATATAGCATTTTTTTTCTGTGAGGAGACACTACGATGGAAGTATCTAGTGACTGAGTAGTCCAGTTCATAAATTAATGTACCCGAAATGAGTCACTGGGCAGGTCAATTGCTTCCCCTGCTGCTTTTTATTCTTTACAATACAGAAATCTCCTGGTACGTCACAATATTTCTTTACTTCAGGTAAAGGTTCTTGATATTATCACCGTAAACCTCGAAATTAAATAAAATAAATTTTATTAACACATAAACTCAAACCCCTAAGCATAAGATATATCTCTTCCCTTGCCTGAAGGTTACCTACAGTACTATAGTAAGTATATCACTAGAAATGTAACTGAAATAAATACGCTTAATTATACACGCAAGTTATTCTAACAATAGGCATTTCAGGCAGGTTACTAAGCGAGCTACTTCTCTTAGTGTACCATAGTTGTCAAGAAAACTTTATTATGAAAAGGTTCTCGTATTTATTTACAGTTACTGCGCAAATTACTAAATATATCCATAAGTTACAACCATTTGCGAAGAATTTATGTATGCATAAGAAGCGACACAATTGTTTTTCTTGGGTTGCAGTGATATACTAGTATATATAGTATATTATACTTAAGCAGAAAATGAAAAGAGGTAATCTAAAGTGAAAATGTCAAATACTTAATGACATGCATATTACTAAAGTGTACTTATCCTTGAAAAAAATTAATTTAATTCAAATTATTTTTTGGTTCTGCAAAGGAAAATTACTTGAAATATTTATTACTAACTATTTTTAGCAAAGAAAAAAAAATTCAAATTTACATGTTCCACTAATTGATTCACACTTGTTTTTGATATAAATCGATCGACATAAAACCATATACAAGGATGATTTAACGGAAGGCGAGACTTGATACCAAAGAGAGATTTTTTTTGTTTTACACCAACACACTTGAACCAACGACGCTGAAGTGCCATTATACATGTTTCGGAATAATCTTCTTCAAGGCTGTCAGAATATTGCTCCACTGCAGCAATTAAATCTTTGTCCGTCTTAAATTTCTTTCCGGCAAGGAAGAGTTTTAGCTTCGGGAATGAGTGAACGTCACTCGGACGAGTCAGGTTCATGACCAGTTGATCCAATTTTTCAAGAACAGTGCGAAGATGTAGATCAATGCGAAGGAGCATAATAATGACAAAGGGCATCTTTTTTCGACCTATCCCGGGCATCGGTTCTTTTTTCAAAAATGCAGCAAAATATGCTCAAGTGATAGCTTGGCCTTTGTAAGACAATCGATAAGAAGTATCCCTTCCGAATCCTAAAGAAACGTAGCCATTACCTTCCCACCCGATGAAGACGATTTCGCCTTCTTTGGCGGAGGATTGACATGATTTTTCCCACAGTTGAAGTTGGCGTTTTTATTGGGGGATGTAGTGACGAATCCAAGTTTCCTCGACCGTAATAAAATAGCGCAGAAATGTTTGTTAACCTGCTTCAGCCTGCCACTCGATGATCGCACCGTTACTCATCCTTTATCAGTATTTAGCAGTCACTTGATCATCCTGGTGACAGTTTAAACATAACTAAATTTACGCGCAAAATGTGATGTATGCGCTTAGTTGATACGCCAACGATCCTATCTACTTCGTCAATGTTTATCCTTCGATCCTTCAAAACACTACCATGCACTTGGTCCATTGTTTCTGAGGTTGTCACTGTTTTTGAATGTGCTGGTCGTTAATAAACTTCAATGCTGAAATCAATTACCATCCAATGTTTGTTGCATATCAGCCAAATTTCAGTCATGTTTAGCTTTGTTAAAAAACTAGTACCGAATCGCACCACTAATATCGTTTTTATCCATTGTAGGATTTTTCATTTAAGCATCGACTTTAAACCGTTGCAATTTGTTAACTGAACGTTACAGATCCATTAAACTTCACCTTTCAGTATAAAAAAGACGAAGAACCTCAAAAATTATATTTGTCTTAACCGCTAGAAAACACTAGTAGTTGAGCCTCACGCCACGTGAAATCATCTTCGTAATGTATTAATTAAAACATTACTTAACTTTTTAGATATCAAAAGAAAGAAACGATTAGAAAGACAGAATTACGTATATAACTAGTAATGAACAAAATGAATGTCTATTTCAGAGTTTAAACCAAATGTCAGAAACATGAGTGCAGTAACTTTAAATATTAGGAGTTAGTGTAAAAATAAGTTCGTCAAGGCAGGCATAATTTCTTTAAACTATTAAATACGAGAACGAAAATCACTTAAGTGTAAAACCTAAATTGATGCCAAAACTGTTAGGTATGAAACGTTGTTTACCCACCTGACAAATAAAAGATAAGTTATTAGAAATGCACTAGAAATGCAAATCTGAAATTAGGATAAGTTGCTATTAATATAACAAAGTGTTATAATAGTGTATTATATATAGAGGGACCAAAGTGCAGCATTTAATCCCGCGAGTGGGGTTTGTTGCCTCGAGAGCGAAGCCTGAGGGCAACAACCACTCAGAGGATTTAGGCGCTTTGGTCCCGAAGTATATACGCTATTTTTTGCACTTCCAAAGTATTCATTTTTTATGTAAAATAATTCCAAATTTGTTCGTGTCAATGTGAGAAATTTGTATAAAATTAACTACAAATCTTGCTATTTGAAAAAAAACATAGTCGGTTGGCATTAGTAAACAGCGGTAGCCATATTTGAAAAAAAATTTACAAAAGGGTAATAAATATGTACGACGAATTTGATCTAGAAAAAATCGCTGAAGAGGCTTTAGAAGACTTACTGCCTTCCATATCTCGTAAAATTTACGATAAAGAGTATGATATATTTTTAAAGTGGTGCTGTGAAGTGAAAATTACAAATTTTAACGAAGATGCTTTGCTGGTATTTTTTAATGAAAAGGTAAACAAATTTAACGCTTCTATATTGTGGGCCCAGTATTCAATGTTAAAAACTATGCTTAACGTTAAACATAATGTTGATATACGTAAATTCAACAACTTGACGACGCTTCTGAAAAGGAAAAAATTTGGTTACAAAGCGAAGAAGTCAAAGGTACTAACTATAGAACAGATTGATACTTTTCTAAAGGAAGCTTCAGATGACACATTTTTAATGACAAAAGTGATTATGTCCAAAAATCATTGTACCTTCTTTTAAAAATGATTTTTTGTAGGTAGCACTCATATTTGGTGTGGTAGGGGCTTGTAGAGGATTTGAATTAGTCGAATTATTAATTAATGATGTGGCTGATTTGGGCAACAGACTTCTTGTTAACATTAGAGCTGCCAAAAATGGAACAGAGAGGAACTTCGTTTGAAAAGATTCAGATAAAACTATCATTAGTTATACAAAAATCCGCAAGAAATATATGTCTTGAGGAAAGCAGAAACTCCCCATTCAAGATTTTTTGTTCGTTACGTTAACAAGCAGTGTATAGTGCAACCTGTAGGAAAGAATATATTTGGAAAATTGCCCCAGAAGGTTGCAACATTCTTAAACCTACCAGATGCGTTGTCATATACAGGACATTGTTGGCGGCGAACCTCTGCATCTCTACTAGATGATTCAGATGCGACTGTTGATGTTTTAAAAAGACATGGGGGATGGAAATCTGCAACTGTTGCAGAAGGGTATGTGAAAAACTCCCTGAATAATAAGAACCTTATCACCGAAAAAATTTTTGGAGGTGAAGGTGATCAAAAACACCAGCTACTTCACTCCCAGGACCCTCGTGCCAATCTAACGGTCCACAGATACTGATTCATTTGGTAATGCGTTCAACTTTACATCCAGCAGCATCGTTTCGGAAATCAATCGTCCTATATTTTTTAATTGTAATAATATTAATGTTAATGTTTCGTAAAGAAAATTAGAAGTATTTGAAGTTTGACATCTGTCAATGAACTCTTTAGGGGGTTCAGTCCATATTTAATCGCTAGAGATTAAATGACCCACTTTAGTCCCTGTAGACAGAGACTAAAGTGTCTATTTTAGTCTCGGAAGTGCAAAAAATATATAAATTTTTTATTTAATATTCTGAAAAGAAAAATTGCACTTCCTGCTAACATGCCTATGATTAAACATTGAACTATTGTAATTTTGCCCATATCCAGTATCTTTATGTTCTAGTGCAGATTGAAAACATCCAGCACAAGTGGGATAATATTCGCAATTATCGGACAAAAGGTGCTTGGAATATGGCAGTACTTCTATAACAGTTTAGTAATGAGATCGTTATTTAGATAAATATAACTTTAAAAATAAAACTGTACTATAAAACTAAACGTCCTCTTAATTCAGCCATCTAGTCCAATACTGACCATCAAAACATTTCTAAATTCATTTGGATTGAAAGTATTTTGACGAAACTTGGAGTAACCTTTCGTTCCGCTTATTATATGTAATGCTTTGTCTTGACCCATCTATTAATGCCCACCACCAACCTCATACCTTAGGCTCATGGACTATGTAGATGTTGGTTGCTTATAAATAATTACAATCTACTAAAAAGAACTTTTTTAAATTCAGCCTTCAATGTTTTTAAAGTTCCTACATGAAAACATTAAATACTAAGTTATGTTGATATGAAACTGAGTAAACAATAACTAGCCAATTAATAAGTGGACCAATAATTTATTGTAAAATTATTGTATGTATATCTATAGTTACTACTGATATGTACTATGAAAATAAATAAACACCCATTTCAAGTTGTAACGTGCACATTGTTTCTTGCATATTTTTTTTGTTATTTACATAAATATTTACTAATCTATTTATATATTCTAAAGTCATATTCGTATTCAAACTGAAATTACGGCCCTACTTTGTGCAAATGACATAAATTTTACGAAAGTTTGTACGTTAGTGTATAGGCATCACACATTACATTGTTATAAAAAGGGTTGAAAATAAGTCGCTGAATATCTTAGTAAATAGTGTGTGCATCTACTCTTTGAAAAGGATACATATGTACAAATTTATAATAATTTCTATACACTATTAAACATTTAATTACATAATGATTGTTTCCTTCTAATTTGCCAATTCTTATTCGTAGATTGGTTGTATATTTTATTATTTTTATTTTATGAATCTTTGTAAACTATATAGTTTTGGTTAAAGAACTTCAGAATAGTTAAGTTAGTTTTTGTAGCTTCAGGACTACAAGATATTTTAATAAATGGGTTACGATTGTCTTTATTATGCTGCTGTATCTCGAAATCGAAGGTTGGGCGTGAGTTCTTTTAGATAAGGCTGATTAATTGCTATTTGGGTTTCACACCGACGAATAAACTGAAAATATAACATATAAACTAAGAACAAAACAAAAAACAAATTCCAATTACTCAATTAAAGCAAAACATAAACCGACGTTCCTGAGCACGGACACTCCGAGCAGATTCCAACCCGCACACGCACTCGACTCTGCTCTCCTTACGGTGGGTAAAAAATAATATTAATAATACGTGTTAAAGCAATTCACGCAAGGATAACAACCCAAAATACGTTAAAGTAAATAAAGTAAAATCCGATAATATTTTGACGTCTCCGACTATTAGCTCGTATAAAGGAGTTAAATTTTTACTTTTAAGAAATGTACGATAACATTTTAGTGCTTGGTGAAATATTTTATAAGAGATACGGGTATATGTCAACGGTCTCCACCTGAAGGTGTGGTAGGTTAGTGTTTAAGAAAATTTATATTTTGTCATGGTCTACAATTTTATCAAAGAGTTGCCGATAATTTTCGAAATTATAAATTTATTATTAGTACCGTAGTAGTATAAAATTCTCGTAAGTGAATCTGATAACGTATCAATGTTTGGAGAAGCTTTTCTATTCTAATATTTCCTTTTGTCTTGTACATATTATAAGGTTTGTGAATTTTTTTGTTATTTTCTAAAACAAAAATGAAGCGATTGTTGTTGATTAAAGTCAAATGAAAGTTGAACAGGAAAATGTGATATTCGTTTTTGGTATCAATATTTAGGGAATCCCTTTTACTGATTTGAGAGGAAGCACGAATTAGTTTCTTTGTAAATAGAGTAGCTTTTGTGTAAATAAACTCTATTAAATTAAGGGAATCTCGTTAAATGGAGTTGAGATTGCATCCTATAAAATTAAATTGAGGAACGCATTAAAATTATAACACTGTGTGGTGAATCTGCGAAAATAATGTTAGCCGTCATTCCGGCGCCGTCTCTTTTGAATATGGCTTTATATACAAGACATGAAAGGCCAGCGTTGCTGAGAAAATTTTAATTTACCATATATCAATTACTTAGATAAGGTTTCGCGAAAAGGTACGTTTTGTTAACGATGCAATTTCTCCCGATGGAGTTCGAGTTTGAATTCGTGGATGCGCGTACTTAGACAATTTGAGTAATCTTTTCTTTAATTGCCCAATTAAATCGAAGAGGTTTAAAAAAACAATGTGGCGACACGTGAAATTTTTCACCAGGTCAGAAATAGTTTAGGCGGGAAGCGTTTAGTTTTTCGTTACGGTGACGTAGTAAATACCGAGGAACGACGTTGACCAAGGTCCGTGTCGAAGGAACTTTTATAGCAGGGTTCTCGTCCCCTCACAGCCCAATTAAGGGATCATATCATTGTTCAGTGTTTAGTGTTTGACTACCTAGTGCTTTCGTCGTTCTCTGTAGAGGGCTTCGAATTTGCGGAAAATCCAACGTTCGTTCCAAAGATTCAAACGTAAATTTCACAGTTCGCCGATAATCAAGTGATCTGCTGTAAATAAAAAAAGCTTTTCGTAATTTAAAAATATTATTAGAGGAAAGATAATAAATAACGCGCTGTAAATAAACCAGCTTTTGTTTATAGTTAACGAAAATTAATAAGTACTAAGCAGAACTAGGTCACAGTAAAGTGAAGTTAAATGACACCGTGATAATACAACTATCAGTGTATGTATACTTTGTCTCACCGCTAAACAGTTTCCGCCAATATGGCCGCCGTTTAAATGTCTCTATAAAAAGTGCGCGTGCACGTAGCATCCAGAGGCGTGCATGGTGTAGATAATTTATTTACGATGTTTATTAAAATTTCTACTGGTCATGTAGTACATTATTTTAATGTAAGGAAACGAACGTTTTACAGTGAGTGAAAGAAGTGGTATGCATTTAATATAATTTCTTGTGCCGTATTTGAGCTTTTACAGAAATATATGATCTTTTCTAAAAACAAATAAAACATAAAGAAAACAAGTTAATTAAAACAAATTATTATAATTACCTAAAGTTTGGCTATTTATATCTAATTAAACATAAGTTGTCATTCAGTGCAATTTTTATGCAATTAAGAAATTAAATTTTTAATACATATATTTCATGTCTTCACAAAACCTACCGTGTGCGCTAATGGGCTACAATTAAATTCGTAAAGATATTTCAAGGACAAATTCAGTGAATGTTTTGGTTTTTAAGAAACACAGTAGCTAACATAGGACACAAAATACTGTACATGTTAGCCAACTAATACCTGTTTGTTTTGTATGTTATATATTTAAGATAGTGACTTTACGTACTAATGTAACTGTATCTGAAACGACGACTATGTTGACGAAATCTGTTTAACGGTGAGACAAACTATACAACCAATTGAAATATCGTTAAAACTCGAGTTTGAATGAGAAGCAGTCGCTAGCTGAACTATACTTCGAGCGCCGGGCCAACATCAACCATATAGCCGAGGCTGCCGAGGGCTCCTCTAGGTCCATCCTAGGTGGCTGTGTAAGAAAAGGACATCCGCCATGCAAGGTACCGTTTCTGTTTGTTTTCTTATTGAGGTGGCTGACATTCGATATGCGTCTGTACACACGGTTGAATACGTTTCTTTTTTTTTAAGTTTAACTTTTATTTATTTTTATCGTTTAAATTTTAATACAGGCGTATCCATTCGTATTTTCATTATCCAAATTTAATTGAAGGTGTTTTTTATTCTTGTTTAAGCTGATGAATTACATTGAAATTGTGACAGATGACTACGTTTTGAACAAGCAATTTAATTATTTATTTGAAGAAAAGTAAACATTTATTCTTTTGGACATTTAAATCAGTCCTGTAGTAAATTTTAATAGACATCATCGTAAACTAGCTAGTCTCACCGCCCATTTAGGTGATATAACTCGCATAACAAGCAATTAATGTAACAACTGTGTAGACTACTTAATGTTTTTTTTATTAATTATGTATATATATATATATATATATATATATATATATATATATATATAATATAATTTGTTACGTGAGATATAAAATTATTATAAATTAATGTTGAATGCCTTTAGGGGATAGGGTTCTGGTTTATAATTAATTTTAATGTTAACTATCAATATAATAATAATATATTTGTGTGCACCGGACTAGCTCTTATCTCAATTTGGGGATAGGGTTCAGGTTTAGAGGGAAATTATTTCTGGTTCGAATATATGTGGATTACACTTTATAAAAAAATATCTTATATGAAAAATGTATCTGAACAAAATTTATACTATAACGCATGCGTTATAAGTTTACTGAATATAATTGTCAAAAAATGTCAGACTTGTTAAATAATGACTTGTTGAATTTGTGATTATAATTATAACTGGATAATTGAAATTTAAAATTTGGAAACTAAATTTTTGCTTATTTTGCAGATGTTTACACAAGTATTATATAAACATTTACACCTATACATATACAAATAATAATTGCAGAAAATCACACAACTAAGAACACAATAGTCGAAAATAATTTGAAAACTTAACTAAATTGGAATTTTAGCGATAACTTTCTTATACAACTATAGATTTAAATTTTAATAACAGAAATGAAATCTGTGTTAAATTATGTATAAATAGATACCCAACTTGATGTAGTTCTTTTAAATATTATACAAAATGACCTATTCTAACTTAAAATTGCTTATATCTAAACAATCTTACAAACTACACTTAAATTAACTACAAATATGTAATCGTGACGAAATGTTGCATTGGAAAACACACATTAAATGTCCGAAATCTTAAATTTAATTTTATATTTACCAAGTAAAACTGTATAATCAACCCCATTTCATAAATTTTGAGTTGAAATGCTTTGTACCAATTAAATGACTATGTAAAAATGAGGAAAACCTCCTATTATTCACTTTAACAATCCAATTTAAGCCTAACTTAATCTAAAAAAACTATAAATTTGTGAAAAAACATTAAATTTATGACATAACCTAACTTAATTCTAAAAATATAAGTAATTTGCGTTTAAAAACGTTCATGTAAATTAAAATGTTATCCAAACAACTTGTAATAACTATCTTTATTATATTTATTGTTCATTTTGCTTGCATTGTATAATTTTATGTCACTTTAAGAAGTCATACCGTTTAACACACTTTTTTAAAATTCTACCATAAAAATGTATCTGCATGTAAATATCTTTGTGTAAATATGTTCTATACACTGTTCTTAATATTTAAAATGCATCACTTTGTTTGTCACACATTCGCTTCTATAAATATGTGAGTAATGATCATATTAAGTTCGTATTATAACCCTTTCTTAAATTTTACCATGTTTCCTGCATTCTAATCTACTTATATAATGTTCCTAATATAAATCTAACTTTACACTATGTGTTAAACACCTTTAAATATTCACATGCCAAAATACTTTCGATAAACTGAAATTTATTGAAACAAACTAATGTACTGAATTGAATTTACGGAAATAAGTTTATTTAACATTCCTGACATTCTTGTAAGTAGCACAATGCTTTTTATGATTAAACCAAAATTTATAAATTTTATTAAGATTGTTTTAACCAAAACAAATCCACTTTATTACCACCGTGAACTAAATTACATCCCTCGTACACGTACCATGCTTGATATCAACCCTTTTTTTAAAGAAATTACTAGTTAAAACTAACCAATCCCTGTCTTACTCTTATCTAAACATCTCAAAAAAAAAATAAAAATATATATATATATATATATATATATATATATATATATATATATATATATATATATATATATATATATATATATATATATATATATATATATATATATATTGAACTGATCATAGGATTCATCAAAGTAAATACTAACTGTTAATAATAAGCTTAACAATCGGATGTAAAGACTCATCAACTGAACTGATATCTACTTTATGATTATATATTTTTATTATTATTATTAATTAATATTTATATTGCCCAAACTAACTTTTAAAAACAGTCGCATGTAAAGACTCATCAAAGGGGATAGGGTTCAAAATTTAGAAGAGACTTTAAATTTATATGACAAAGTAAATTATTATTTTGTTGATTTATACTAAGATTTTGAATATTATAATTATAGGTAATGTGATTAATACACATTGAGTTATCGCCCATTTATATTTTAATATATCTAAATAATTCAAAGAAATTGAATTATAATTTTTAATTTGCATCGATATGTGTGCAACTCCCTGTACATAACAAAAATTCTTCAAATGTATACTTGGGCATGCGCTGTGAATACGCATTCATGTGACTATTGATTACAAGCGAAAAGAAATACGCCATACATGTAAGTATAAATATGTTTGAATTTATTCAATATTATATTAACCATTTAAATTTTAGCTCAAATAATATTCCCTTTGCGCATGCATACAAATTGTCGCAAATCATATTTGTTACAAAATATGGAAATTATGAACACAACAATGAAAATATCAATGTCAACAATAAAGTACAAAGTCATAACACTCACATAAATGTCCTCCTTATCTTCTTCACTGATGATGAAGTTGATCGTAGAAAACAGCTCCTTCGAAATCCAACTCTGCTTCTCGAACATCCAAATTTGCTTCTATTTTAAATGCTTATACGTTTACGTAAGTTTCACTAATGTTTCTTCATATTGATGAATCTTTATTTTTAGGATCATCACACTTATTATTTTTATTTCAAAATAAATTTTGAAATGCATGGATAGTTTGAAGGTTATTTTAAATTAAACCCGCTTCCAGTAAATAAAATGTATAATGATAATAACACGAAGAAAACACAATTAACTATCCATAACAAACGTAAACAAAACAAACTAAAAAAAAAAAATGTCGAATATGCGGAAATATTTTCACTCGCTATCGATAACAACCGATTTTTATTTTAAAAAGGTAAACTAACCTTAATTTAAATTATTCACCAACAAATGAATATCACTTATTTTTAACACTGCCGATACTAAAACCGCACTTTATTTTTATAGAAAGTGACGTTATTTTGTTTAAAATAATTTCAAGAAAAATTTGGCAACATCTTGCTTTAGCAAGCTGTTGTAACAGAGAAAAACTGAGAGAGCTACTAATCCTTCAGCACTTCTATTTATATGCAAAGCGTAGAAACCAAAATCTTCGATTGTTATCAACAGTTACCTCCAATGTTTCCTCAATTCTGATTGGCTAAAGCAATTCTTAAATTACAATTTAATTTCAAAAGCTCATAACTTTTGTCCCCTTAAATCTATCTTAAAACTAACAACATATTCGGAATCTACATAAATTTTCCTATAAATTAAATCCAAACACGAACTAAATCCTTCAATATTTAACCATGTTGACTTTCACATTGATTTATTGATTTTAAGCTAATTTTATGTACTTTGCAGGCCTGGAATTGATTTCCACATGAATATGGGATGCTACTACATACAAATATTCATCTTTTACAGGCCTAGGGCCAATTTGAAAGGAAAATTATTTGAAATTTTCAAACACCCTTAGAAATTAAATTTGGCAAAATAGTCACAAATATAATGAATTGTGACTTGAAATTGAGGCTACTTTACTATTTTTACCTCTTATAATTTATTTTGAACAAATTGTCTCGATCTATAACAATTTTTACATAATTTTTGTGTGAGGAAACGACATAACCTCAAATTAATATTATAATTTTTAATGTAGTTTTACACTTTTAAGCACTTTAAATGTTTGTGAAAGTGTTTATTCTTAATGTTTATGTCTTAATTTAATTTATTCTCACACTTTTATAGGTTTATAGGTTCTTCTGAGATTAGTGTCGAATTGTTGCAAATCAATAAATTAAGGTCTGTAAATGTTGATTAATCACAATAATTCCAGAACTGCTGGCTTGTTTAAGTTTTATAGTTAATCACCAATGTATTTATTCTGTTTTTATGTAATTTTAACACATATACGTTTATCGCACTAACACGAACGTTTTCATGATTCTTGGCTGCGTACATTGACATTGTGACATTGATATATGCCTAAATCTAGTTTTTAACATTATTTTTGTAATCTACAACCTGTATATCATGTCATTAGGGAACATTATGTTTAAATAAACTTACTAACTAAATATGAACTTGATTTAATACGTAACGATAACTAACATACCCTATACTTAAATGTAATATGTTGTCGATTATAATTATTTTAACATAATTTAAATTTACATCCATCTCAATGTTAATCAATCATTCTTATCTAATATTATATATAACGAAATGTACCATTTGTACAAATTAATGAAATTATTCGCTATGTGAATTACATAGCTACACGAATGTAATTTAAATCATCTCAACATATATTGTTAGGTTATTGGACTGGTGTTTTTTTAATGTGAACCTATTATTACATAGCACCTGATAACACGCGTTTATTTTTTTGGATTAGCTCATTGAATTAACGTCAATATTTTGTGTCTGGTTTGAGTAAATCAATTACGGCCGAAAGCTTTTCTATTATAACATAAGATTTAGAGGCCGATTAATCACTGCATTATTTTCTCTTATGACTTGAGATTGTGTACAGAAATAAACTGTTTTTTTTTTGTTGTTGAAGTGAAATTATTTCAAAAATCGAGTTTTTTGGTAACGTAACGTAACAATAGATTTATTGTTTTTTATCAAACTGGTGATTGTTTTTGCGGCACGCAATTATTTTAGTTAATCGTGCAAATATTTTTTGAAGCCTTTCAGGTTGACGAGGTCTGCTGTTCGCAGTGCCACCTGCGAAGGTTACGTTTAGGCATTTCAACCCCTATCGTGACATTTCAAATAATCTGGCGCCCTTTACCGGTTTTATACCTTTTCAACAATTATTTGGACTCATTTGATAATCTATCCTATTGTGTACAAAATTTAGTGCATTGAATCCATCCTAGCCACTGGCTAGTCGAGCAAAAGCCCAGTCTAACTGTTATCTTGTTTTACAGCCAGTTTATGCTGTAACGATTTCTAAGTTTGAATGTTTGCTTACGTTTTTACAATTTTATACCCAACTACTTTAATAAAATTTTAATGCATTTTGATTATATTTCTAGCATGATTTGTTTAATTAACAGACGAGCGGCTTGGTCATTGATGTGATGGTGGAAATAGGTATAGGGCTTTTCCTATACGTTCAGTTGCACGTCATACATTTATTTAGCTAGATCCAACAAATTATCTAAATAGCTATGTCGTACTTCAACACGATTCAAAAAGGGAGAGAAACAAACTAGACCGTTGGCATTAGTTACGTAAATGTATGATGTGCAACGAAACTTGCATGAAAACCCTATAGCTACTTAATATACTGGGTTCTCCAAAGACGAAATTAGATGGTGGGAATCGCTGTTTTTGGGTTTTCTCGTATTGAATGCTTTTATACGGGAACGACTTATTCTTTTTCAGGGGATATCCGATGGTTGAGTCTGACTTAATGGTATCTAGAAAATAACGTGTGGTTATAATTTGCCGTAGTTTCTTTTTTTTCAAACTGTGGGATATTTAAAACGCTATATGTAGGAGTTGCAAGAAGAAATTCTGCCTTTTTTCACATTATTAAGCTTTAGATTTATTCGAGATACATTATTGGGGAAAGAGTATTAGCAAAGTTATAGACTAGAGAGAGGTTGGAAGTTGAACGCGCGATGTGGGTTTTCTCGAACTGAATTTACTTACCATATACCGTGGTTATTTGAAGTTTCCGTGTGGAGAGTCTCCCTTTTGTGGATTTTGGAAGCGTATTCAGCCACCCGGTGACATTATAGTGTTGTGTATCGATAGTCTATGTGACATTCAGTGCTTTTCATCATTTTTGATACAATCGCATTTTTTTCGGATTCCTAGTTTACAAATTCGGCATATTCAGTACTTTTGACGAAGTACATACACATGCACAGCTAACCAAAAAAACAGAAACATTGCTGTAAATATATATTTTTCTTCAATCAAATGTATACATATGTATACATAACGGTCAAAAAGCGTTTTGTAAATAAAAGTAGTGTATAGCTATGTTAAACCAGATTATATAGTTAAACTCTTGGTTTTGGCTTAAATAACTTTCATTATTCAACCAATTATAAATTGAAGTTGCTGCCGGTTAGATACTATATCGGACAGCGGCATCGGAGAGATATAGAAGAGTTAGCTTCAATCGGTCGGATACCCATTTTGCCCATTACACGAAATTTACTTATACCACAGGAAAGGGAGGACTCAGAGTGGTCAGTTGATGTGTAAGTTTGTTCAAATCAAGGTAGTTACTTACATACGTTCTGCTTTGTTATCGATTTTAATAAAGTGTGGTTTTTTAATTGTACTTGTCAGGCGGATGAATACGCTTTCTTGGTTTACAGCTTTGTCTTGGAGACCTTCAGGTGGTTAATTTAATTTTATACAAGTGTATTCACCCTCGTTTATTTAATTATATTTCATTTGCTATTCTTGTTATACTCTGTTGACCGTATACTAAAAATTCATACAGCAAAAATTAGTCAAATTTATGTTCCCAACAATATTATCCTTCCGTTCTGTTTATTAAAATTTAGATACTACAACATAGGGTTGTGGGAATTTTAATCTTGCAATCGTCAACATGAATTTATTATTAGATTTTACAAAATTGAATGTGTTTTTTAACAGCAGTATCAATGCCGTAATACCAGGATATCAACAATGATTGACCGAAAAAAACTGCTTTTTACAGAATTTTTATCAAAAGTTTATTCTTCTATTCACATTTCACAAACGTACATAGATTTTTGCTCTTTCAATTATTCCTTTATGAACATTAGTGTTACATTAAAATAGTTTTTTTCAAAACTCATTAATAAATTAACCAGGACTTTCAAGGTAAGTTAATTTGTGTATTTTATGCCTTGTTCGTTAATAAGTTTTTTTAGGTTATAGTGCCTTTTACTGTCGAACAAGACAAGGTTATTTTGAAAGCTTATGTCCGAAACGGTAAAAAGATGTAGATGGAAACTGGAAGTATTCAGTATGATTATGAGTTGAAGAATATCGAAATCACTTTCAGAAGATCGAAGTTGATGAATTAAAAAATGCAAGGACTTTCGCAATTCCAAATATTACAGAAGCTTAAGTAATCAATATATTTGAAAGTATTAAACAATGGCGGTAACTTTGAAATTGTTTTAAAAATAATTGCCAGGTTTGATTTTATTTTTATATTTTTAACTGTGATGATAAGCATATACCTACTGTATTATGTACGTAAATATAATTAAAAAAAGCTAAATTTTAAAAAATTAGGTGTTAATTCAAAGTAAACGTAAATTACAATTTTTCAAGTTTTTGTACGCCTACATAATAGGCAATTCGTCATTCATGAAAGTTTTTGTCATTTATGGTAGTATTTATTTTAATACCTGCATTTATGCCACTGGACATAGCACAATTTTCATGCTAAGGATGCAGAACGGTAGTACTATTCTAGGAGCGGCACGGTCAAACAATAATTATCCCACGTTATCACAATATACGACTAGTGTTAATGACATGGAATTACTTCATTACTGTGTATAATATTATTGTGACTTCCTTCCTTTGCTACTGAGTAATTATTATTTACGTAAGATTAAATTTAAAACAGTAGATAGTTTGGTTTACGTCCAAGATATCAAGTAGTTTATTTATTTTATGAAAATTTTGATTTATGCAACCCTACGTTTTTTTTTATTTGTTTTGTGATTTTAATAATAGCTTTACCTTAAATAATAAATAGAATGTTTCTGTTGCGGTATTTTGAGTTTTTCGCTATATTTTCATTTTAAAATATGTTTTGAGATATAACCTAATTTAAATATAAAGTAAATAAGATCGTTGAGGATCAGCTAGTATATTAGGAAGTAATTTTATTGTAAGTATGTGCAAATATTTTGAAGTTTCATAGGAAACATCGTACCAGCCGTTAATTCACTTATTCACCTGCATTTGCGATAAAAAGTTATCAAGTTTATTGTTTGTTTGGAACTAGCTGGGAATTTTTCGCAATTAGTGTATTACGACCCTGACATTTGTAAACATTCGACCGCGTTTTGTTTATTTTTGTTGTGACGGTTATTAATTTTAAATTAATTAATTAATGACTGTGTTGCCAGCAATTTTATGTTAAATGAGACGGTAATTTTTTGTTGAGGTTTACCACAATTGTACTTGTATAATGAATTTTCAGTTTAATTGTCGCAATTTTTGCGTATTTTAAATGAAGCCTAAAATTTTATTTAAGTGTAGGTGAGCTTAGCGTAGATATTTTTGAAGGAGAGTTTTCAGGTATAGTTTTCTTTTCGAATGAACATTGTAACAACCCATTTTGAGTTGTAATATACCGTAATTTACGTTCTTCGTTCATTTAGTTGTAAATAAAAAAAGTTTTTAATTATTAATGAATTATAAGTATGTGGTAGGCAACTTAATTTGCATTTTGGTGTAACTTAAGTACATACCCTCTTAGGGGTTTATATTCCCATATCTTTGACTTTTTTTTTGCGCACATTTTTTCGCATCCCGCTATATCACCTGATATAATAAGCGTCCTTTGGAGCAGTTTCTTGATGTATTCTCTTTATAGAGGAGGCCAGTTTTGGGTTTCCAGCTAAATTTTGTGAAAAGTGTCATTGATTTAATGGTAACAGATATTTAACTCGCATTATATTAAAATCTAAAACATTTGCTTTTTGCAGGCACTTTTACTTTTACCTTTATTTACTTTTACCACTTTTAATTTTATTACTTTTGGTATTTTCGATGCTTAATTGCAATTTTGCAAGTAATTCAGATCTAAATTTAGATCACATTTTTATTTGAACTTTCAAGACAATGCAATAAACATTGGATTGGTCAAATTTCATGAAGATAAATTTATAAGAAGTAAAATTCATCTTTGGTATGGTTTACATTTCCGTATTTCTTTAGATACCAGAGGTTATCAAAAAGTTGTGTACAAAAGTTTCGAACAGGTGTACAAAAGTTTCGAACAGGTATTTATATCCTAATATTCTAGTAATTTAAGATTATTACAACTAGTTTTTAAGATATATTTTATATAATTCTAAATTTAAATGTTTAATAAACATGGTTTGTATATTTTTTTATTTTGACATTGTGGTGAATTTTTTTATTGTATCCTCGGTTTAATTATTCCGAGCATAAACAAAAAAAAATAAGATGGCCGAGATAATTTTCATTATTGTTACATTTCAGTTACTATATTGATGTTAAGTGGAAATAACTAAGAAGAAATTGTGGTAATTAAGCAAATCAAAAAGCATGAACTGGCCCGCTTTAATTTACCTATTGAGACAACGGCATTAGCTTTTATTGAGTGTTTTGGATCTCTGGTTAGTTTAACGATTTGTTTTGAGAACATTTACACCTATTTATTTATTATTGAACTATTTACACCAGGGCTTTTAATCCACAACAACATTACAACATGATGGTTTTCCTGTTAAGCAACTATTTTATGATCTAGTTCATGACGTTTTTCCCGCTGTAGATTTATTTAACGGGTGGCGCCTTTGTGATATATTTTTCCTGATTTGTGATTTACCATTATTGTGTTTCACGTCTTACGAGCTTTCCTAAACACAAAAGTTAGTAACCCACCCACGATCTTATTCTACTGAGCTACCCCGGCTATTCCTTATCTGTTACTTCCGATCTATTACCATTTTCCCCCATAACATGGCGGTGGCGGTTGGGGAAGGAGGAAATGTTACGGGTAAATTTCCTATCTTGGGGCAGGTGTATAACGGTTAGTTTGCTAGAACATTTATACTTTTATACAAGCAGGCTGAATTAACTAAACGTTTTATGTAGTCTGGTATTGAGGAATGCTTAACACAGAAATATATCTGTAATATGGTCTTTATCGCGTGGTGCGATACAGGAAGAGTTCGTATTCAAGAAGTAGATTACAAAACAGGCAATTACGTTATGTGAGTAAATTTGACTATTCGTTTATGTCCGCTTAATTTCTATCGCTTGGAACTTTAGGACGAGAAAGAATTGTGTACACGCTATTCTAGTCCTAGCTCATCTTCCTGCGACACTCTGCACTTAGTAAAATGCGGGGACGGCGTCTATGGGTGCGTCGTGTGAAAATTTGTAGGTAGCATCTGCTAGTAGACTATGGAAGTCAGCACCGTTGTGGTTCCTAGTGGACACTGTGGGGTCGACAGGAATTGAGTAAACAACCTTTCTGTCCGACGGTGGAGGTAGACGAAGACACCGGGATTTGATTTCTCGCCATTACGTTCTCTACGAGTGTTTGTGTAGATGTTGTGCAGAAAAATTGGGAGAGAGTTTCGGCTCTTTATATAGTTTTCAAGACATTTGGACAATTAAAGGTATTTGTGCAGTTCGATTTGTAGCGATACAAATTTTTGGTATAAAAACAATCGGGTAGTCAAGGTAATTATTATTATTATTATTTATTGATGTTTGGAAGGTATTGACATAACTATAAACTTGTAAGCTGCGTTCGCTTACTTTAACTAAAATTTACTTTAATTTGCCTCGGTCTAGTTCAACCGGTTTTTAAGTTCTAGAAAAGGGGGACTTGTTTATTGTTACTGGGGTTGATCCCTATCACCAGGTTCGTCCACACTGAGCAATATACTTGTAAGAGTTTTAGACGCTTATTATTTCTATTTGGTTTATAAAATCTAAATATTTACACTTAATACTATTACAACAAACATAACACGATAAGTAAACAAAATAATAAGGTGCTTCAGGTAAAATAAACACAAATGTCAGAAAGTACCAGTGATCAGGACTTCTAGCCTCCCTCTCAATGTGGAGAGTTAGTCCAGGATTCTCTGGGTGGGCTCCTTTTGTATGCAGATTGGAGCGGAGGTCGTCAGGACATTTTCATCCTTAAGTTTTCTGTGAAAATACGGTTATCGAGATGTATATACACTCAGAAAAGAACTGACCCTAATTTTAAAAATAAAATGAAAATTGTAAAATCCGGACCTGTCGGGAACCCTATGGCAGCAAAATTTTATACAGTTATTATAACTGTGTTTATAATAGTGGGCTAGGTCATGCGGTGATAAGATAAGTCTCTCTACCTACACTTACGGCCAACAAAAAAATCAATACTTTTAAAGAGGCATTTTCGCTTTATACGTTCTACAAAGAATACGAGTTTAAATTGTATAAATGCAGCTTTTCTACCTCTAACATTTATGGAAGTGAATTTTAAAAAAACTAAATAATTTTACAGCGTTTTTATTAACTATCTATTTACCGTAGGTTATTAGTTACGGTGGATTAATGTATTTTCAATTACTCTTAGTAATTAGCGGAACTTTTAGTAAAACAAAATTGGTGGTGTTTACTCTTCGGAATATAAATATGAATATGAATACTTTCGTAATATATTCCGGGCGCGGTTAAGGCGGTGTCCGCTTAGTAGCACCTTGCGCTTCTGGATTCTACAGCGTTACGAGTAACTACCTGAGGACCTAACTCTGGGCCGGTTGTAATAATAACAATGATAAGGTACGTAAAACCCTCCGGAACGGTTTAGTTTAAACATCCTCAGGTACCGTTTCACAGGCACGGTAGACTTGAAGAAGGGTTTCTTCCGTAAGTCTGGGGTATCGCGATAAGCAATCAGGATCGAATACAGGTTCGGGACCATTAAGAAGTAAAGTTTTCTCCTAGTCTGGGAAAGGTGTAAGGTCTTTAAATCTTCGGGACATTTCGGTATTCAGCCCTGTTAAATAAACAGGCTGACGGAATTTACCAAAGATGTTAAATCAGGATGTTTCTTGTCCTCTGGATATCTCACGATAAGTGAGCGGGAAGGAAAGCGGTTTATTACGTTTAGCGAGATTGAAATGTAATACTCACTGTTACGTACTGGGTTCGTAATTTACGAAATTGGGTGATCGGAATATGGTCTAATTGCGGGCGGCTTGCTGCCCTTCAATCTTCCAGCTTCTTGCACTTCGGTTTTTAATTATTTTGCCTAGTGTTGAAGTGTTTGTGTGAGTCGGTGTGCGGTATGTAGGTGCAGTATCAGTTACAAGAATCTTGGCAAATGCCAGTTGCGCTCTTTAATTGATGCCCCGGAGAGTGGCAGAGTTTAGAAAACGTAAGTAAGTAAAAGACTGGGTCGGGTGTTTTGCGCGACGTGAAGTCGTTCACTGGTATACGTGTGGTGTTGTGTGCTTAATTTACATGCAAGTGACCGCTGGTTGAGGCAATAATAAACCCTGTTATGTAAGATAAGAGCAGGTCGGTCTGGGCTCTTGAAAGAAGCCCAATGGAATGAGAGTAGAAGAGGAACAGGCCCGAGTCTCCAAAGAGACCCAAGGGAATGAGAGCGTCTGTAGTGCGTCTCGCGATTTTATCTAGAATCCGCAGAGGGCGGAAACGGCTTGTGGTAGCGTTTTTAATGCCGTGATTAGTGGATAGACTGGCGGGGACTCTGACGTAACAACACCCTCAACGTATTTGATCATTTCCGTAAATTTTAATGAAACAGAAAAATTTGGTAAATGCGACTGGCTCTTTACAAACTATGTTTAACATTTTACAGGTACTATAATAGAGTCGTTTTTGTTTATAACAAAAACATTAGTCAAGCTGCTTTGGTGTGTGTGAATTCATTCCTTCCATTAATATAAGTGATCTGACTGTAATCGCATTATATTTAGAATTTACATCAGTTCTACATGCATAAAGACAAAATTTACATCGATTATCAGTTTGTATCTCGATAGCTCAATTGGCTAGGGAGCTACTTTAGCAAAGTAGATGTCGTAGGTTCAAATCCTATTCGTGGCAAACTTTTTATTTATGCATTTAATAAAATTAATAATAATTTTTAATTACATATTTACTTTTGAATTTAGTCATTCATAACCCTGTTAATTTTGTCCGTGGTTCCTTTGATGTATGGTAGATATGCGTTGTAAAGTGGTGGTTCTGCTTCCTTTTCGACTGTTCGGATGTAAATCACGATATAAAAAATAAAAATATGCAACCATGAAAATGACCAGTCGAAAGGGAAGCAGAACTACCACCATCCAACGCCCATCTACCGTACATCAAAGGAACCACAGACAAAATTAACACAGTTTTGCAGAAACACAACGTAAAGACTATTTTTAAGCCTCACCAGGAAGTGTCGAACATTCTACGAAATACCAAAGATAGCATCGATTTAGAAAACCAATTCGTCCATGAAATTCCATGTAGAGACTGCGAAATGACGTACATTGGACAAACAAACAAAAAAATGGGCGCAAGGAAAGAAGAACACAGAAATCCACAAACAAAATCAATCTACGTCGTCTTTGCACAACGTGTAAACGCCACCGGACTCACAATCAACAAGACCAAATCACTAACCTAGTTAGAACATTTTACATCCAGAATAACCTGGTAGGAAATCGAAATCGAGAACTAGAAAACCACAAAAGAATCCAAAGAAGATGAATACAAGTGACAACACACTCGGGTTACTAGCAGTGTGAAACACAGTATTGGAACAAACACAAATATCAACCAAAACAAACAAACAGAAACTAAAAAAGAAAGTGCAAAAATGGACACAGTAGTGAAAGCGAAAAGGTGAAGTCAAACGAAATGAGAAAGTAGGAAGAACATAAAAAGCAACCAGCAACACCGGACATCAGTACAGTTCAAGTAACAAGGACAAGCCGAAAGTTACAGACCTGAAGATGACAGATGTGACTGCCAAAACGTCGTCAAAGAAAAAACTGTATCACAGAAACTAAAAGTGATACGCGGTCTAATACCCCAGTATTCGAAAAGTGGACGAGCTGGTATATCTTGGTAGAGTGTTTACTGCAGATGGTACAATGGAGCGCGAGATTGGACGAAGGGTAAGTGCTGGAAGGAAAGTGATTGGAACTATGTGGACGGTAATGAGAAACGAAAGCATGTCAGAGACAATGTATGAACCTTGCAGAAGCAAGAAATTGAGAATGAAAAATAAATAAGTGGCAGGAATTGTTTTGGCTACCCCGCAAGGGAATGGTGTGAAGGTTAAGTTAGGTTAAGTATATAAAAAGATGAGTTTGGATCGTTCCAGGAATGATATTATTGCTGCTTGAATTATAGCGACTTAACTTGCTCGCAATTGTACTACGACTACACACTGTTTAACAAATGCTTCATGTGTAATTTGCATATGGTGGGGTTGTAGTATGATCTTGCTCTACTTTTAGCATAGACAACAACCTGTCATTCTTCATATTTCTATACACTGATTCCATTTTTATATTTCTAAGAAATGCAATATGATACCCCTGCGGGTCAATAATCTTTCAGATTGAGCACTATATTTTTAGATTTCTAAGAATTGTAATATACCATTTGACCCTGGTCCATTTTTTATTATAGACAACAACAACCTGTCGTTCTTGTTTCCATAAACTGATTCTATGTTTATATTTTCAAAAAATGCAATATGACACACCTGCAGGTCATTATTCTTTGACCTTGAAAACTCTATTTTTAGATTTGTAAGAATTGTAATATGATGGCATTGAAATTTCTATTTCTAGCGTTAAATGTTGACCTAAATGTGTCCTTGGCTTGAGTACCTCTCACAACATGCTTAAACTTGTTAGATACCCACCTTCTCCTACTTTTAGTTTAGAAAATTATTTCAGCTTCACTCGGTTTAGTCAATATAAGAACCATTTGACCTTGGTCTACCTTTTAGCATAGACAACAATAACAACCTATCTTTCTTCATGTATCCACGAACTGATTCTATTTTTATATTTCTAAGGGTTATAATATGATACCTCCTGCAGGTCATTACTCTTTGACCTTGAAAACTCTATTTTTAGATTTATAATCATGACCTTGCAATTTCTATTATTAGCTTTCAATTTTGAGCTTGACATTTCTACCTTGACGCGCTCCACAAATTTAAATTTCCCGCCAAAAGTTAACCTTGAAAGAGCTTCAAAAGCTTTCATTTCTCACCACCAGAGGGCGGGTGATGTTGAACTGGTCCAGAACCGCTAATCGCTGCTCAGTAGAAAAACGACGTTTCGGCAAAGTCTCGTTTTCTATCTTCAGGTTTCCTGCAACTTCTTGGCTCCGCGCTGTCTCACTCGAATCGAACTGATGTTCTGCTGGCCGGTTGCTTGTTTATATCTCGGGTTGTATACTTTCACTTCGGCTACTTCCGGTGTTATTTGCTGTTGTTCCTGTGTGGGTGTTGGTGTAGGTGACTCTTGCGAGGGTGAACATAAAACACAACAAGGACGTCATCCTTCAGCCGACACGCCACGATGAGAATGAACAAAGGATACTACGATATTCGCATTCGAGGGTTAATACAATATCCAACATACCAAACGATAGGGACGGATTCCACAACCTACCTGTAAACGAGTACCAAAACCAAAATCAAGGACAGCAATATCAGTGATGAAAAACAACTTCAACTGATACCACACGAGAAATATTCAAAATGTCCAAAACTGTATGGGTTACAAAAAAATCCATAAGACGGGCGTACCATTGCGACCAATGGCCAGTTCAATGGGATGCCACTACAACAACTAGCAAAATATCTGGCGTAAACACTACAACCATATCCGGAACAAACGGAATTTTACGTGAATAACTCTAACCACCCCATCGAGATACTGAAGAAACGGGCAGAAAACCAGAACTAACTACTAGTGTGATTTAAAGTCGTATCACTCTTTACCGACATCCCGAGTCGCTGAAGATCATCAAAGGAAATATCGGGTACCGAAAGACATCATGACATTGTCTGAGAAAAACGTATATTATCTACAAGGAACGACGGTACAAACAAGTCGGGGAGCCCCAATGAGGTCACCACTGTTACCAGTCATAGCCTATTTATTAATGCGTCACTTAGAAACAAAAATTATAAATACCACCAGTCTCAAACCACAGTTATGGTTAAGATACGTCTACGACACCTGCGTTATATGGCCGCACAGTCGCGAACAGCTCGAAAAGTTCTTGAAACCACTAAACAGCGTCCACAAAATCAGGTTTACCGCTAAAACGGAGGATCACAGCAAGCTACAATTACTGGACGTGCTAATACAAGAAGAAGGATAGGTACCCTTTTAACACAATGTATACCAACAGATACCTGAACGCTAAATCTTACAAATATCTGGCGCAGTTGCAGCCAGTCATAAAAACACTGGTGATGCTATCGAGACCCGCAGACTGAACTCACAAAAAGAAGATGGCAACACTAACACCAGAACTACTGCAAAATAAATTTACAATGAAGAATATCCGAAATGGCTCAAGACCAGGAAACTCGAAATCCACAACAGCCAAAATCATGCTTCTTCATGTAAATGGAACAACAGACAAGATTGCGAAAATCCTTAACAAACATAGCATGCAGACAACGAAAACGACACGGACAGAAAAATTGCTTCAGGACTTTCAGCACTGAAAAGCAAAATTAACTTAGAGGAACAAGGTATATACACCATCCATTTTGGAACATGTGACAATCTTATACGACCATTTAATTTTGGGGATCCCTTTAATGCTGAAAGTTATTTCCACTTTTTGAGCCAACAGTTACCGCAGTTGTTGGAGGATGGTCCTCTATGGTTACCCACAATTGATATTTGAATTGGTGGGGGAAATGTCCCACTATGTACCTATGGTCACTATGGACCACTCTTCCCTAATTAACGACCGAAAGGACAGAAAAAGTCGTTTAAAGATCATACGGATACTAAGCAGAAGTTTATTTTATGACTAACTATAGTTATATTGGCTGTTTTTGCAATATTGGCAACTAAAGTCGCCCACCGGATCTACAAAATAAGTGTGCCCAAATTTTTTATAGTATTAATCTAGGACTAATGGCTCTTACCCAGTTATAGTTCCGCATCCGTGCTTTAATACGCTTTTCATGGGTTCGAGGAGCTCAAGGTCCTTAAATATCGTTACTTCCTAGCTTAGGCAACATGGTAGGTAAAGTTAATGTGCCATTTACCTTTTCATCTAATTAATAATTAAAACAATTGGAATTAAATCTATTTTAAGCAAATTTACACGTTTTTACATTTCATTTGTAATTCGTAATCATAAGCCTTTGGTCTTGTGAACAAATTAATTATACTCTTATCGTGCTTTTCCTGTGATTCCGTTATTACTGGAGTTTTGTTTGGTAGATAAGTTTGTAATGAATGATCATTCGTTTCCTTAGATTTGGTAGTTGCAAATATATCTTGCATCATAGTTCCTCTACTTGTAAGTACTATATAGTTAGCAGAATGTGTTGGGAGAAAAAACTTCTCAGATTTTGATACTTGAACTGCTGAGTTAGTATCATCAATCAGTTTTTGTAATTTTAACATTTGTTTTTTCATATCGTCACATTTGAATTGATCAAAATTGCCGGTGTAACATATTCTTTGGAAACCTTTAGGAACTTGTTCCATTTTGTCCAAGCGTACATAAAATGATAGTGTATCGGATACATTCTGTACAGTCCTTGGAACGGATTTAGTTTGTAAAAGAGGAACTAATTCAATTCTGCTTCTAGCTTCTGACAAGTTTTGGCGGAAATATAGTGGATCGTTCAGCTTAAAACTTTTACAACTATGTTGTATTTGTGTTTCGGTATTATCCTTAACCACGCAAGTTTTTAAGACTATACTGTTAACAAGGTGGTAACTACCTAACTTAGATGTTAAATCCAATCCATCACTACTATCCATTTTATTTCTACATCCCTTTTTGTGCTTTTCTAACACGTTAATTTGCACAGCGCATTTACTTTCATCAGTATTGAGTTGCACACTTCCTGTAGAGTTTTGACTAGTTACTGATATTTCTGTTTCTGAATTATCTGAATAAATAATTATCGGTGGACTATCTCTTCTATATCTATCTTGACCATTTTCGAAGGGAAGCATAGAATTAGGTTCAGTTAAGAATGTTAAGTTGGTTGAAATTAGTTCAGGGAGTAATCGTATTGCATGGATTAAGTGAGATAAACTGCTATCTGAAACATCCACGTTTAACCTGACGAAAGCAGCAACTTAACTACTGTTTTCAATCCTGAAAAATTTAATTCGGTACCTGAATCATTTGCATCACATTCATTGCAGATTGATGTTTGAGCGGAAATACCTTTTTTGAAAATAGTATCATTTAGTTCCAATTGATTTTTATTATTTACAGTTTTTTTCCTTAAAATAGGTTTATCCATTTTTTATAGTTTACATGTCTTAATGTAAAAATTTTTACTAAATCATTGTATTCACAATTGGCAATATTTAAGTCAAAATCGAAGCCAACTAAAAAAGTAAAAATCTAAGATTCAAATAATACTCTGTGCCATATTATTTTGCATTTCTAGGGGTGGTGTGGCAGCACTTCAAAAGAATAAAAAGTTACTACCGTAACTTGACTTTTGAAAACTGTGGGTTATGTTTTTAAAATGAAAATAATGCAGCTCTGCAACATAATCTTTCACGCTATTTAGAGTTTGTCAACACGAAAATCGTTGAATCTCGAGTGACCAATTTAAAATAACTGCTGTAGAACAACACACGACCTTCCAAACTACAAAGGGGGGATTGAAAGAAATGAAATAGTTTTGGTAATAATTTTTTTAGGATAATTATTCTACCTCATTTTTAATACTTTCATATCGAAAATAGGTATCAATGCAAAAGCAAAACAATAAGCTACGTCAGAAGGACGTTTAAAACTTCATGTCAGATAGAGGTCAATAAATATATAGACTCTAACCTTAAAAGTTCCAAAGCCGCCCGTATCTGTACATATCTAGATAACACAGATTAACCATTTTCAATCCAATTTAATTAATTTTTAATGCAGAAATATTTTATAACGGGAAATTATGTGAAATTAAATTATCTTTAAAGGATGTGTTAGCATTTTCTTATAAAATCAATTGTTATTCAGGTATTGAAAAAATTTTAAACACTTAAATTCCACGTTAGGAATTCTTTTGCCGCCAAATTACGCCTCACCAAATAATTGCATAAAACATAATTAACCGATATATTTGAGATATATATGTAGGTTTTCTATATCTAGATATGTAGCTGTTTCAGAAATATTTGATAAAAATCAACAACTGTCACTAATACCTCCCATTCTCGCACAACATGCACCCACCCACACATACGCACATGCACACACAAGCACACACACCCACACCACACACACAACGCACACGCAAGCACACACACACCACACGCACACACACCGCACACACGCACCACACACGACACACACACACACAAACGCACACACAGCAAACACAGACAACACAGACACACAACACACAGCACACAGACACACAGACACACAGACACACAGACACACAGCACACACAGCACACAGACACACAGACACAGAACACAGACACACAGACACACAGACACACAGACACACAGACACACAGACACACAGACACACGACACACGCAGACACACAGACACACAGACACACAGACACACAGACACAAAGACACACAGACACACAGACACACAGACACACAGACCCACAGACACACAGACACACAGACACACACACACACAGAAACACAGACACACAGACACACAGACACACAGACACACAGGTACACAGACACACAGACACACAGACACACAGACACACACACAGACACACGACACAGATACACAGACACACAGACACTCAGACACACCGACACAGATACACAGACGCACAGACACACAGACACACAGACACACAGACACACAGACACACAGACACACAGACACACAGACACACAGACACACAGACACACAGACACACATACACGCAGACACACAAACACGCAGACACGCAGACACGCAGACACGCAGACACGCAGACACGCAGGAACGCAGGCACGCAGACACGCAGACACGCAGACAAGCAGACACACATACAGACACACAGACACTATTTGGTCCTAACCTATCCATTGTATATGTTCTAAGAATTGGGATATCTGCTTTAAACAGTATTCATATAGAACCCGCTAATAACTTGTTCGAACGGTTACCTTACCTTCCAAAAATGGATATTCTTATCTTGTGCAATTTCCTAACTTACAACTGACATCTGGTTGGCCTCGATTATACAGATACTATTCTATCTCCACCAGTAGCCATGTTCATGCTGCTGTAAATACATATAGCAGGCATACGTTAATACTTCATAGAAAAAAACAGATAATTGAGTATGATGAATGTCTTCTTGGACCATGAACACATTTACTGCACATGAATACGTTTCCAAATTTACCACCGAGCAGCTATATGATGTATTAACAAAACTTATGAAGCTGGATAAAGTTGTATAGTGAATTACGTTAATAATAAAATACTGTTTTACATAATATTCGTTTTATTTTTAACATCTTCATGCTCACAGTTTGTAAGCCCCTTTTTATATTTGCAAAAAGTGTTACATTTACAGTTTACTAAACTAGTTGCTTTGGCCCGGCATAACTTCGTCGAAGATGGGACGAATTCGCGAAATCACTGACAACTTAAAGATCGTAATAAAACACACTATTTTATGTCCTATTTGTTATACATCCAAATATTTGACTTAAATCTAAAAGACTTCACTTACTCTAATTATAACATAAATAACAAAACTAAACCCTATCTCTAAATGGAAAAGCGAGATCACCAGATAGTGGACGGGCCTATGGATATCGGGGTGTCTCTGGGTTTGATGATTATTAACCAGAACGTGCTGTAAGATATCGTGGAGTAAGGAATCGCGTACGGAGCAGTATGGCTGAAACGTGGTGTGAATGAAGGGTAGGTAAGAGATAAATGTACTTGTATATATGTAGATTTTGAGATTCATACAGTAAGTATACGATCTGTTATTTAAATCTGTCTATTATGTCGTGACAGTAGACAAGTAACTGTCCGGTAGTAGGACGATACCGTTAGTTGGGAATGCTACATCGTCCGGAGCACGATTTGGCCAGTAACCGGTCTACCCGCTATGATATTGCTCAAAACAATACAATTACCTCGGATTGACCTGGCTACAAGGGACGGTCAGGGTCAAAACGGACAGGCCCCGTTGCTGACGACTGTGCAAGCAATGAATGGCGAGTCGGTACGTGGAATGTTAGAGGTATGCATGGTAAAGAATTTGAAATTCCGAAGGTACTGTGCGAAAGACACCTTGACATTCTGTGTTTATCGAAGACAAAGCGCAAAGGAAAGGATGCTGTGGATATGGAGGATGGCAGCCTGGCGCTATGGTCAGGAGTTGAGACTGAAGTGCATGGCGCAAAAGGAGTTGGGATGATCATAAGTGAAAGAGCGAAAATATTTGTTAAACAGTGCGAATTGATATCTCCCCGGGTAATATGGGTAAGAATGAAAGTGGAGTTGCGAAGAATTTTTCTTATTGCATGCTATGCACCGGTGAATGGAGAAAGAGACCAGGAGGGTGAGAACTTCTGGAATTAAGTAGATAACGTGTTGAACGTATGTAAGCCAAGCGAAAGAGTGATGATAGTGGGTGATATGAACGGATGGGTGGGTAGGTAAGTTCGGAGACTAAAGAGTCAATGAGAATGGTGAACACCTGCTGAACATATGTGTGAAGAGAAGTATGTTTATATCCAATACGTGGTTTAAACATAAACATGCACATATGTATACATGTCAAAGAGGTGAATCTAAAAGTATGGTATACTTGATAGTGTATAATGAACGGCTTAGAAACCAGGTGAAAGATGCAAAAGTAATGCGCGGATCGGAGTATGGATCTCACCACTTTTGGTTGTATCGAGGGTGTGTTTAGGCAAACATGGATCTGGAGAAGGAAAGCAAACGTAGTGCGAACGTCCAGAATTAGGGTTGACAAACTAGTGGATAATGGTTCGAGAATGAAATACGCAGATACTGTGAGTAAAGAGTTGAATGTGAATGAAACAGTGTGGAACGAACAAATAAAAGACACTAACGTTGAAAGTGCATGGATAAACTTGAAACATTCTGTTGTCAATTGTGCCGTGCGAATATGTAGAAGTGCGACTATAGGTTGTCAGAAAAATGTGCTTGGTGGAAAGAGTCGGTAAAAAAGGCAGTATGTAAGAAAAAAGATACGTACATGGCAATGATTGCTGCAAAAAATGAGACTGAGAAGAAGCGATTGTATGAGGTGTACAAATTAGAAACAAAGAAGCGAGGAAGGCAGTAAGAATAAGTAAAGGGAAAGTGATGGCTGTGGAAGAAGAGAAAATGCAGAATGATTTTGTGGGAAGCAAAAAACTCTACTGGAAATGGGTCAAAAATACAAAACGTGGCCCAAAACAGAACGCTGCAGGAGTGACGAATATTAGCAACGAAATAGTATGGGACGATTGTGAAGTGAGGAAATTCTGGCAAGAATATTTCGGAAAGCTGTACAGTAGTGAGGAAAGTAAGACTGAAGAATGAAACTGAGAAAGATATTGGAATAAATGAGGTAGAGAAAACGGTAGGAAGGTTGAAAAACGGCAAGGGAGCAGGCGTAGTTGAAATCACTGGTGAAAAGCTCAAGTATGGCTTATGTGTGGAAAAGTGCCGAGGGATTGGAAGAGCGCGATCATTGTACCACTGAATAAGGGTAAGGGGAACAAGGACGATTGTAAGAACTACAGAGGAATAAGTTTGCTCGGCATGCCTGGTAAAGTTTTTGGAAGAATACTGATTGATAGAGTACATGAAACTACACAAACTGTGATTTTGGATGTGCAAGGTGGCTTCATACCAGGGAGAGGATGTCTCGATCAGATGGTTTCTCTCCAGCAGGTGATCGAAAAGTGTTTAAAGGTAAAAAGTAAGTTGTACTGTGCGTTTGTAGATCTGGTACCTAATCTCGTACATAAAACAATATTTATGTAAATATATTCTGGGACTGATAATTCCCTTTTATGAGTACAATGACTATAATGTCGGTCACTGGGTCAGCAGGTGTTGCTGATAATTGCTTGTTTGAAATGAATTACGAAAGTTTTCTTTTATTTATTTAGTAATCTGAGACTTCGGGGTTTCCACATTTCTACATTATAGTAAAAATATGTATAAATTTAAGGAATTTAGTTTTCGCGTTCAGGAAGTACATTTTCAAACTGTATGCGATTAATTATTATGGCTTCTCAGAAACTGTACAGGAACGGGAGTATTAAACTGAAACTTCTACGTTGTTTCAATTTCTTAAAGAATTGATTATTCTTTCGGGAAGCAGATTTTAGTACTAATAACAACAAGTACTCTGGATACGAACTACAGGCTGTTCGTATTCAGAACCGGGACTGGGTTTAATTCTGTATCTGGGCAGGAGACGTAGGATTTTTCGTGTTTTAATGACTGGAATACAAGATAACAACCGTCTTAGTTGGAATAATCTGATGGGAAGTAGGTTTCTATAGATTATTAGGCAATCTTTTGTCTGTAAACTTTACTGAATTCCCAGCTCGGTCGTGTTTGTGTTAGGTATATTCCGTTAGAAACGGATTAATTAGCCAAACGGGCGTACGCTCTATTGGTTAATTAGACGGAAACTGGACCAGAGAGACCTGCGCCTTTCGGACAAGCAAGGTAAAGGAAAATACCACTACAGGCATACGCCTTAGGCGATAAGTGCCTTAGGAAATCTCAGTACCTTCCTGGAATACTCCTAAAAGTAAAGAGGAGGATTTTGTGTAATAGGATGTATGTTTTACGCGGGCTTACGCTCCAGGTAACTGTAAGTGTATCATGTATTGCGGTCTTTTACAGACAAGATCAATTTATAATCTACCAAAAGCAGAAAAGAAATCTTTCTAACTGAGAACTGGGTCGGAAAAATATGATAGAGCTTACCCCAGAATAGGTCGTTAGGTAGAAGTTAAACAAAGTCGGTGGCTACGTAGGCCGGTGATAACCTAAAAACGGAAGCAGCAAGATAGGTGAAGACTTCAGGGCAGAAGTTAACAGGACAAATAGTCTCGGGTCCCGGTTCTGCTGATATAGCCCGTGCTTTAACGTGATTGGACGAGAGAATAGAAGTGGCACTTTGGTGTAGTTCTTGTGTCGAAATCTAAAAGGATCTCTGAATTACGGAAGAAGAGCTAAAAATTAATTATTAAACTACATCGGAGCATTTTTCTGTAACATAAACGGATAAATTACAATAATTAACTTGAGGATTTTTGCACAGATTTCTGGATCTTTACAAGTTCCAACTTAGTTTCTCATCCAAGTCGTCTGCTGGTGGTATATCCAAAAACCACTACACCATTTCGTATTTACCCTGATCGAAATACTATTGTCTCTACTTCCTCCTTGGTGAAGCAGCTCCATTGCATCATGCACGTGATCCATATAAAGTTTTCCTTTTGGCAACCTCTTCCGGATAGGTGTAGCATCACGAGGTGCAATCACTACGTGACTTATGGCTTATGATATTTACTCTTCCACCCGCTCCTACTGGAAGATCTCGCATGGTCGTGACACCTAAATCCAAAGAAAGATTACTAATCTGGTGGAAACTATAACCAATTAATACTATTTGTACAAAAAAGATTAAAATGCTTTCACACATCTGTTCGTAGATGAAGATAAAGACTAAAGTAGGGTATCTAATAATGCCCTTACCCAACACACGCTTCGTTGATAACGAACTAGAGAATCCTTTCTAGAAAATGCTTTTGATTCAACTTGTGACACCTTACTGCACCTTTAACTGTTACCTTTACTTTAGTTTCATCTTAAACTGTTACAAAATGAATAAATATCCAGGAATGCGATCGAGGGCGCAACGTAACAAATCGCCACAGACAGGGTGTTAGATGAAGGATATATCAAGTTGGGAGTCAGACTACATAATGGATAGGGAAGCAGGAGTATTCGAAACGGTAGGCTGTTGCTGGTCGTACACATTCTACACAGCATCGTACTTCACTCTGCTATGTGATTTGGGCTGGAAAGACGTGATTAAACCCACCTATTTTCCAGAAACTCCATAGCACATATATCGACTTCCATAAAAATTGCAACACCTAGAATTTATTAAACGATTTTATTGAAATTTTCGTCAACGATGTCTTCCATTAGAACAAACCATTAAAATGTGAAAACAATAGAACAAAAACTAAAAATGTTTTTTTCAATAATGAGTTGCTACGCCACGATTTGCAATGCATTCATTTAGACGGCGTGGTATGCTATCAATCAAGTGATCTATAGCTGCCTGTGGTATATCAACCCAAGCTTCTTAAATCCGTAATCGGAGATCGTGTAAGTTATCTGGAGGGTGTGGTAAATTACACAGTCGCCTACCGACCTCATCCCATACATGTTCAATGGGCGACAAATCAGGCAACCGAGAAGGCCATGGGAGGGCGGTATTGTTAGCTTCTTCCAAAAAACGCGTTGTAGCCATTTTCGTATGAGGGCATTATCCTGTTGGAAAATGAGATTTTCCAGCCCCTGAAGATATGGCAACGCAACGGGTTCTAGCACATTGGCAATATAACCGGCGGCGTTTAATTGCCATCAGTGAAGACCAAGGGTGATCTGCTACCGTAACATATTGTACCCATATCATCACTCATTGTGTGAGGGCTGTGTTGCGTTCCACAGAAAATGTTGGATTTTTACGTTCTCCACGCATCCGTCTGACCCTCCTACGACCATCGTGGACCCACAAGCAAAATGGGGATTCGTCGCTAAACAATTCGATGCCATTCTTGCGCCCAATTCGCTCTTTCGTTGCTCCATTCTAGCCTGCGTAGACGGTGAAGTGGTGTAAGAGGAAGACATAAAAATATACTATATGAACGCAGCCCATAAGACCTTATCCGGCGATAAACGGATGACATTGACATTCTCGGTCGTACACTTCTCATCCAATCATTTGCAATCGATCGAGTTATTGAAAATCCGTCTCTTGTGGCCAAAAGTCTTAAGCGACGTTCTTGGCGATGTGTAGTCCTATTGGGACGTCCAGATCCAGGGCGACGTTGTTGCACCCCTTCCTCGGACCATTTGGATCAACATCTGAATACCGTTGTAACATTTCGGTTTACACGACGAGCAATTTCTCTTAACGAATGTCCGGCCTCTCTCATGCCAATAATATGGCCACGTTCAAAATAGTCAATTGAGAAAAATGTTGATGTTGACGTACTTTTGGCATTGTTCTCAAGTTCAGAACGAAATTGTAAACAAAAAATTTGCTAAATTGACAGTAAATTACACACTGATTGGTTTATTTCTTCAAATTTATTGTTACTAAGTGCAAAGGAAAAAACAAAAAAAAACTACTAGCTAGATTTTATTCAAATTTTAATCGTTTGTTTGTTCTAATGAAAGACATCGTTGACGAAAATTTCAATAAAATCGTTCAACAAATTCTAGGTGTTGCAATTTTTATGGAAGTCAGTATATATAGCTCAATACACTCTGGTGAGAATAACTGCGTTGTCCATTGCATCTCTCATCGGTGATGGCACAGGTAAGCCTTTCCTCTGCCGTGCGGGGCTCCTAGATAATGCTTAGTGATTTATACACCATTCATTATCTATAAAGTCCGCAGCATACGCAGCACTGAGAAAACTCTCTAACGAGTGAACGTATACGTGTACGTGTACGTGTACTTGTAGGGCTTTGGACAGTCTCAGCTATGTGTTCGCGGACCTCTCCTACCGTAGAACTAGTATACGACCACTCATCTATGAACTCTACGATACAAGCAGGGTCCAGTGACCCTTCAAATGGATTCCTTACTATCACGTACTCTGAGCGTGTTGCAGATATGGACGATTGATCACATACAATATACTCAGGTGTCAGAATAGTATACGAGCACTCATTTATGAACTCTAGGATACAAGCAGTGTCCAGTGAATCTTCAAATGGATGCCTTACTATCACGTACTCTGAGTGTGTTGCAGATATAGACGATTGATCACCTACAATATACTCAGGTGTCAGAATAGTCTGCGGTTCATGTATCCTCATCACTGGTTTTGCGTTACAGGATTGGAGGACGGATGTCCTTCCTTAGTTGGATACCATTCATCACTAAACTTAGCAATGCAACCAGGGATTAACATATTATGCAATACTTTCTGAGCTCCTCTCACGGGTGATTGCATTCTCTCAGACGACTCACTTAAAGGATGAAACGTAAGGAGTATTTCGTTCACGATTTCCTGCTCGCAGTTGTTGCTTAATGCCTCATTCAAGTCGTCCGCTGGAGGCGGTGCATCCGAAAACAACAACGTCATTTCGCAGTTACCCTGGTCGAAATACTGCTTCCTATCCTCCAGATTATCTTCAACACCACCTTGGTGAGGTAGCCCCATTAGATCATGCACGTCATCCATATAAGGTTTTCCTCTCAGCAACCTCCTCAGGATATGTGCATCATTACGAGGTACAATCGTTACGTGACTTATCACATTTACTCTTCCACCCGCTGCTACTGGAAGATTATAAGTCACGCATTGTCGTGATGTTCCTAAAATCCAACGAAAAATTACTTATCTGGAGAGTAAAAGACAGACACTAGACGCCGTCTTGGATTTTGTGACGTCACAAGCCCCGCCCTCTGGGACATCTCCACTTTTTGTACTCGCCCACGTGGGAGACTTGTATTCTGAGGGTGGGGTCGGCTTCTTTTCGGGGGCCTTTTTCAATCCTTGGGCGGAGTTGAGCCCCTAATTAAGGTCCTTTTGGCAATATTAAGAGCCTTTTTGAGTGTATACCCCTTGGAGGTTAGGCAACTGCCCGTGCGTGCAGTGTTCTGTTAGAGGGATTGAAACTAGGCCAGGCCCCATCTTTTAACTGATTAGTCGTGCGTGCACCCGCCTCTCTGGTTTCTGAGTGGTCCTTAGCATCACCACTCCGCCGCTGTGCTCTGATTTGAGGACTAAGCTGATTGGTTATGGCGGTAAATTTGAATTTGTATTCCAATAAGGGGCCCTAATGCTAACTTGTAAGACACGTGTAGATCCCCAAAACTTGTTCTCGGGCATTCGCCCCTGTGACGGCCCTCTGGTTAGAAATGGAGCCCTAACCTTATAAGTGCAGAAGCTCTTGGGCCTTGGCCCGTATCGTGGCCACCTTGGTGCACTTGTATGTGGGTTCTAACCCAATCTTGTAGGCCTTCGCCACCGTGATAAAAAATTTGTATTCTAATAAGGTGGCACTATCCTTGTAATACAAAACCTGTATCAGGGTCTGCGCCTCAGTCCCCTTTGAGTTAAAATTGGTTTTAGCGCCATCTAGTAGCGTATAGACTAATGAATATTTTCTGTAATAGAAGTTCATCATGCACATTTCTCTCTCTCGTTTATCTGTTTCTCCCTCTCTCTCTTTCGGCTCTTTACAGTTTGCGGAAACCAGCTTACAGTTCAAAACTGAATACATTAAAGTCTAAATTAAATATTACGTAAAATAATAAATAATTTCTACCCTAATGCAATGGTACTTTTTATATAGGCAGATTCTTTTTCTAAACAGTGACCACCCATACATTCGGAAGATTATGTCTGATTTATTTGCAATGTTCAATTAGATACACACAAAATTGTTTTATAGGAACGCGTTCATTAACAGTTATAAAAACCTCATTAAAGGGACTGAAAAGTAATAATTACATATATATTAACAATAATTACAAGTTTAAAGTCTCGAATACGTACCAGCTATTGTAAATATGATTTTATGACGTCATCCTATAAGAGTAATAATACATTTAAAAATCTTTATCGGCATTTTTGTTAGCAATAGCAAGTAAAACATACATTAAAAAATAATATGCATATTTCAGATGTGTTTTCCTTTCAACTGTTCAATAATAACCATATGTTGAACTGAAATATTTTTGTACAGCTCAATAAACACGTTTTTTTACTTATGAATGTCTGGATATAAACTGGCTATTGCTTTCTCTTATTAACTAATTTAGAAAGTAGACCTAATTATCTCTATTACACTTACTGCTGCCCGTATTCACCTTTCACTAAACTTTTTTTATGGAACGCAGTTATGAGGTAAAATGGAAAGTAATCACCCGTCAACATCGTGTTAATTAATGTGTTTACAAATATTTTTAAAAATTCGCTGTTTTAAAAAACATTAAGGTCCAGTATTAGGTGAAATAAAAATCATTTTCTTCATACGCTTCATCTGGATTTATTATAGCTCATTCACTAGTAAAAACATCTAATACCCTGATGCTGCTTCATAATAATGTTCACTGGTTAGTAATTGTACTGGAATACACGCAAGGGCTAATGTCTAATATTTTATTTTACCATTAGTATTGCACAGATATTGAATTATTCTTAAAAATTATCTTAGTTCCCCACGCTACCTTGAAATACGACATAGGCTTTCAATTCTTCTTTTCCCCTGAAGCTGTACCGCATACATCTTTCTTTAACCAACTCCGGATCAGTAGCATGTTTTCTAATACACACAAGACAGCATCTTCGATATAGTGGTGCATACACCGAAAAAATGGCTAGTGTCTTCTTCTCCTTTAAGATAGATTTTGCCTCTATACAGCATACAAGCTCTATCTTAGCTGAATTACCTCTGTATGTATATTTAATCAAATTAAGTATACCGGCTTCTTTTAATCTTAGAATTTTTACCGATAAGGGCCTGCCATGCTACCACATAAGACGGTTTTACATACAGGTTTTGTCTCGGGTGAACTGTCGAAAAAGGGCTTTTTAGATTTATAAACATGCCCCTAGGGAAGATATTAGATTGTAGTTACGGAAACATTTTGAGTTATGACCGGCAGATCTTTGCGATATCATATTTCATATAGGTCAAATTTCGCGACGTGAGGCTTTCGGCGAAGGCTGTTCCGGCGATCCCACTCCAACCCTCCCCGAGCATAACTGAGATTGTAAGACAGATGTAGGGTGTCGCAACTTGTTCTCGGGTCTTTGCCCCTTGTCGTGATCGCAACTTGTTCGTGGTATCCTTGCCGGGAAATTTGAATTTGTGTTATAATAATAGTAAGGAGCCTAATGCTAACTTGTAAGACAGGTGTAGGGCTGCGCAATCTGCTCTAGGGGCTTTGTCCCTTGTCGAGGCCCCACTGGTGGAAAATTTTAATTTGTATTTGTATCTAAGTCTCTGCAGGATATGGCTGGAAATGTGACGCTGTATTATAATAAGGGGTGTAATGCTTATTTGTAAGACAGATGTAGGGCTTGGCAGCTTACTTACTTTCAGGCCCTCGCCCCTCGACCAAAAATTTTAATTTCTTTGTGACGCCACCTACGAGGGGAAGTCTGAACTTGTATTGCAAAAATTGTGTCAGATTTTGAAAAGACGTAATTTACCAAGTGACTTTGCTGGCTCATTCTCTAAGTTTCCCCTAATTAGTCATTAAATCGACGCAATTTACATCTGCCCAAAATGCCCGACTGAATAAACTCGATTATATATTTTGCTAAAATAAAAGTGAAACCCACTTTGTTTATTACTAAAGATACACATGGCAATAAATGTCAAAAATAAAATTCAATCTTCTTTTAACTGAATAACACACTAAAAAGACATTAAATATAGAAGGCACCACGGGCACCCTCGAGCCAAATGTCCTCGGAAAGTGCACTGTTAACCTCGAGGCATTATTATACCTGTAACACCCTTGAAATACTATAATGTATTTTTTTTTGTATAGTTACGTGGTTGCTACTATGTTTGATTTGTTTTTAAGTAGTAGTAGAATGTCAGACAAAAAATGTAGTTTTACGTTCATTTTGTTACCTTGAGGAAAGTTTGTGACTCAACTAATAAAGGATATAAAAGAAGTTCAGTCTTTTATTAAACAAAAAGATGTACAATACAGTCCATTTTTCGAATGATGTACACTTTGAACAACCATACTTTTTTAACTATAGATTACAACACAATTCAAATAGAACAAAATGCGTTACGGTAATAACAAATTTTTATTTTCAATCCAACAATTCTAGTACTGCTCATTGTGTAATGTCTGAAACACTGGAACTGTGGCAGGATCTGTAACAAACAAGATACACCCACGCATCACACAAAATTGAAAAACACCGAACGCGTTTGAATAGCTACGCTATCATCATCAGCAGTCAACTAGTGCGAATTATGTGCTGAAAGTGAAATTGTAATTTAGGTTTAATTATTTTTTCTTTTTTTATAGTTACTCACCTTCCTTGCCTCCTGCAGCAGAATATATTTCAACATCTACGGACGATGCAGTTGAATGCTTCAAGTGTGGAGTAGTATAATGGTTGCCATCTGATTATCTGCTACAGGAACACTTTTTGTGATGTTACTCATAGCAGTAATTAATATATAGGTATGTTTTTTTTATAAATCACCTACACAATCTGTTTATCAAGCAAACAAATAGAGTAATATATTTTCTTTTTTTGTGTGAGCGTTAAAAATTTGAATGTGGTAGACGTGTTGCGACGTTTGTAATTATGTTAATGTATAAACGTTTACAATGTATAACCTTTCCATTTTATAATCTTTGTACTGTGAGACCTTAGCACTGTGCAACCTTCAAGATGTGGGGAGCGGACTATGTAACCTTTGTACTGTGAGACAAAGATAATGTCATACGTATGTACTGTAGATTATCTACTGCATGGTCATCAAATCCGCATCCCACTATCCCGCCCCTGCAAGGTGATAGCAAACGCCTCTCATCGTTCTAGAAAATACGTCACACTTAATCTTATACCTTTTCTTTGTTATGAAACTTTTTCAAACTATTAGTTTATAATGTTACTCATAGCAATAATTAAAATATAGGTATAATTTCTTCTAAATTACTTTTTATAAAGCAAATAAATATATTAACATTTAACATATCATTTTCTTTGTCTGTGTGAGCGTTAACACTTTGGGTGTGGTCGACGATCACAATTTTTTTTATTTGTCCTTTAGACATTTGTAATTATGTTAATGCATAAACGTTTACAATGTGTAACCTTTGTATTGTGCGTCATGTTTAGAGTAGGGGAGACCGGGGTTAGTAGCCGCACTTTTGAATTAATTTAATATATATGAATACGTACTGAATATATGCAAATGTAAATAACACTATCAGATGGTTTTATGTCTTATGTGCATTCTGACTTACTTAAAGTTTTTTAAGAAGCGAAGATTTAAAAAACTTCCCCCGCTTTGGGGCAAATTGCCGCACGGGTGGGGTAGGTCGCCGCGGTTCTTGTTTTACTATAAAATTACAAAAACAATGATTCTAAGTATATATTTTTTTTTTTTGAAGAGCACAAAACAAAATCGTATTCTAAACTAAACATTAAAAAAAAACTACAGACTAATTATCGCCCTCACTTACACAATGAATGCAACGAAAATCAGAGTTAGTGTCCCCAGCACATTCACAGTGTGCCCACTGGTGACAGACAATACACTGAATCCAATTTTCACCAGGCATACTAGTTCTGAATGTGTCAAAACAATACAGACACGAACAGTCTTCGTTATTACTATTAGGACTCAAACCGCCATTTTTTTTTGTTTATTGTGTGCTTATTTCTTTTTCTTGGAACACGTTTACTAATATCCTCTTCATCATTCTGAAACTGTTTCTTTCTGGACGAAACATTCTTGTTCTGCTCTTCCCTAAGAGCCTCTTTGACAGGTGTGTCTGTCAATATTGCTGAATGACGACATTTTCTGCCTCTTTTTGATAACTCTTTTCGTGGAGGTGCTTTTGGAAGAGGATTTAATTTAAAAGGCGTAACTTTTTCAGGAGTGACTTCTGGAGTATGTTTCCCGTTCGAAGTTCCTGGTTGAGTTTCCGTTTCCGGAATATCTTCTCTTACACTACTGTTTGAAGTTCCTGGTTGAGTTTCAAGATTAGTTTTAGTAATTTGGTTATTCTGGGTCTGATGGAAACTTTCTATTTGACTCCGTCCATTTTTGTTTAAGTCTTTTTGTGGTTCTGGACGATCGGTCGAATAAGACGGTAAAAATTCTTCTTCGGGAAATATATCTTTATTGAGCGGATAAATTCCTGGCACCTGAAAGCCTGCCGTGATATTTTTGGTGTAATTGCTGATGGTAATGCAGTTGCAACGATCTTTGGAATGTCATAGGTAGACATGGTTGTGCCCGGATGATTTGTAATCCAGGAATCACAGGCTGAGTTCACATATTTTTTTAGGGGCCCGTAAACCGACCTGTCCAGCGGCTGCAATTTATGTGAACAGTGAGGCGGAAATGACAACACTGTTACACCGTTTGGTTTTAGAAAATCTAAAGCAGCATTTGAGAGGGGAGTCGTGGTTGTCTAATAGCAGCAGAACTGGTTTCTCTGGAGAACATTTAACATGTTTGACAAAATGCTTACACCATTCTAAAAAATGGACTGCTGTCATCCATCCCGAAGGATTCGCGCCTCCAATGCTTCCTGGGGGAGCGTTATTAAGCATATGTTGTCTGAAATTTACTCTAGGAAATATAAAGTACGGTGGAATGCTATTCCCTAAAGCCGAGACTCCATCTGCTAAAGTCACTAAGGTGCCTCTTTCTTGAGACGTTATTCGGCCAATTTGCTTGAAACCCCTTCTGGCAACAATTCTATCTGGTTTTTGCACTGTAGTGATTCCCGTTTCGTCTATATTATATATATATATATATATATATATATATATATATATATATATATATATATATATATATATATATATATATATATATATATATATACTTCGGTCCAATTCTGAGACGGTTTAAAACAGTGCTAAGATTTTCAAAAAACTGTTCTACATTTATTTTATTAAAACTCGTAGCCCTTGCCAAACTTGTTGCCTCTGGTGTTCGAATTGACAGTTCCTTGTGTCGCTTCATAAAGGATGAGAGCCAGTCTTCACCAGCCATTTTTGTTTCATTCCATTGTGGCGGGTACTTTGTTTTTAGAGCCATGGCATATTCATAGGCAAAGGCTCTCACCTGTTTAGGTGCTAAGCCATAGTAAATATCTGCAGCATTAAGAACGTAACTCGCCAAAATAGTTTCTTGTATCTCAGTAAATACCTAAAATTAACAAATCTCATGAAAAAGCACACATACCCACAAGGACACTTCTTACCTGTCGTGGTTTGGAATAACCAACAGGTGTTGTTGGTATCTCCGCAGGCCCATTTAAGTCAAACTGATTTACTTTTAACAGAAATCGTCGTAGACTTCTTTCCGGAATGCCATAATCTTTTACTGCTCCTCTAATTGATCGATTTTCTAATTTGACAAGTCTAGCTGCCTTTAGAATTATATGAGGTGGAGTGCTACCCCGTTGTGTTTTTCTTGTATATGTTCTCATATTTCTAAAATTAAAGTTCACAAGTTATTAAATTGGTCAAAGAAACAACATGGATTAAAGAACCCCGAGCATGTTGGTGACTGCGGCAACTTGCCCAGTAAATATTGCGGTGACTTGCCCCAATGCAGTTTCCGACAAAGTTTGTAAATTTTATCTTAAAATTTATAGAAATGCATAGTTTTGTTAACTTTACAGTAAAGCAGAAAGCACAACGATTAAAATAAGGTACGTTTCATTTTCAAACCACGAATGTAACAAAAGATATTACAAATATACTGTGATGAATAAAAGTTACTTACCCGTAATATAATTTAACTTGTCCACGTGCACTTGTCTGTATTGCTTTGGCATAACTGAAAGTAGCTACAAAGTACCGTTAGGTAGCCTGAATCACGCAGGTGTATTAAACGGCATTGCCAAACGTAACATTTAGAAGAAAACTTCGGTGCGGCTACTTATCCCTGCGGCAACAAGCCCAGGTCTCCCCTAATATAATGGTTGTAGTCTGATATCCACTACAAGAACACTTTTTGTGATGTCACCCACATCAATAATTAATATGCAGGGTGGGTGTCTACTGCGTGGACGGAGGATTTCTCCTTAACTATTATATATATCAAAATCAATTTTGGTGTGGTAATGCAAGATCATTGGACCTACATTATAAAAATATTTAGGTATATACAGGGTGATTGATAAAAATATGTCAACCCAAACCTCTGGTTTTAAATGGAACACCCTGTATGTTTTTGCATTTTTTGATTCACTGTTACATTTGGAATAAAAGTATATAAATTTGTATCTGTATCACAGTCCGTTCTGCAGGTATCGTCACTTTAGTACCAAAATAGAGTTCTCTTTGAAACCACGATGCGAGCGTTGTCACCGCCATTTTGTAAATCTGTTTAACTACCGACTATTAATAATAGTCTATTAAGAAACAAACTGGGAAATTTTTCGAAAAGATGTAAAACTATACAGAATGATTAACTTACGCGAAAAGTAACTTTTCTCAATTTTTTTCAAATGCAACACCCTACCACTACAAGCGAAGATATGAAAAATAGAATTAGAACTGCGTTTCAATCCATTTCGCCTCTAATTTTGTTGCGAGTGAACCCTTCGTTTACCGAGCGCATTGAAAAGTGTTTGGCTAGGCGTGGTCAGCATTTTGAACATTTAATTTGAATTGATGGTTTTATTCGTTTATGTTTACTTGTTCAACTTATTTTTAGGTGTAGAGAATTATTTTATTGTTTAGTTATTAATTAAGTTTTCCCATCAGTTAAAGAATTTGTTTGCCATTCGTATTTTCTTATTTGCGCTGAATTTTGTTTTATTTGTTCTTCTGCTCCTATATCAATATTTTCAAATGAAGCGTCAATATCTCAAGAAGGGTCCGTCTTATGGCAATGAAACCTATTATCAATTAGTATCTACTGTTCACGGGGAATCGAAATGTGACAAAATATACAGGGTGTTGTATTGGGAAAAATTGCGAAAAATTATATTTCGCGTAAGTTAATCATTCTGTTTGAAAAATTTACCAGTTTGTTTGTTAGTAGACTATTATTAGTAGTGAGTGGTATAAACAGATTTACAAAATCGTGTGAGAACGCTCGCATCGTGGTTGCAAAGTTAACTCTATTTTGGTACTAAAGTGACGATATCTGCAGAACGGTTAGTGATCCATATTCAGATTTCTACAATGTTACTCTAAATGTAACAGTGAATCCAAAAATGCAAAAATATACAGGGTGTTTTATTTTAAAAAGCACAGGTTTGGGTTAGCATATTTTTGTCAATCACCCTGTATTAATATACCTAAATATTTTTATAATGTAGGTCCAATGATTCCATTTCAGATGAGAATAACATCGGCCCAAATTTCTCTCACGATAATGACCCTACCACCGATCATGCGACTGAAATGATTAATTGAGTGACGACCAGTGGCAAGACGATATCAACGATATACCAGATTTTCATTTTATCAGCTCGAAATCTCAAATGCTGTTCCAATTTCAAACTGTTCCCATCGTTATACAGTATTTTGCAAAAATTTGGTACGATGCAATTATGAACATGATATTAACATCCATGAACAAGTTTTCAGCAGTCGACATTAAACAATGAAGCTAATCACCATGCAAGAGTTGAAGAAATGTTTGGTACTATGCATTGTCCGGGGTCATTACAAGTTTCCCTCAGTTAGAAAAATCCACTGTACTACTGCCCCGTATTTTATTACAAAATGTCAGGAAGGCACTTTTAACAGTTACAAGTTTCTATTGTGCCAATGCTCAAGTAGCCAATCCTAGAGATAAACTGGGCAGATTAAACCTATTTTGAAAAAAATATTGGAAACTTTTAGAGATGCCTACTATTCTATAAGAGCTTGGCAAAAGATGACTCTCTCTTACTATTTCGTGGTCACAGGCAATATATAAAAAACAAAATGGGATAAAACTTCACTACGTGTGCACTACAGACGGCTATGCCTTAAATATGCAGATTTATACTGGAAAAAATGAAGCGGCTGCTGCTTATCAAAAATTTAAACATGGTTTGGTTCTGTACTAGAACCTTATCGGAATCGCGGCCATCGTATATTTGTGCACAATTTTTATAGTACTGTGGGACTATCTAACAAAATTGTTACGAAGGAAAACGCATTTGACTGGAACTACTCTCTAGAAATGATCCAAACCAATTAACAAAATTGAAGCTAAATGATGAACATGTGAAAAAGTGTGCGTGTAGAAGAGGAGGGATCGTTGTGAAGTATTACACTTAACAACTAAATACCATCCTGACTTTATTCCAGTCAAAAATTGGTTCCGACAGAAAAGATAAAACCAAAGGGGTGTTACATTACAACGATAATATGTCCATGGTTGATCGCAACGACCAAATGCTAAATTACTGTACTTATCTTGGTATAAGAAGGTCATGTTTCACCTCTTAAAGGTAGTGATTTGGAAATTCTTTTTACATCCAGCGGAAATAAAATTATAATTAAACCCTGCTTGGATTTTGTGAAGAATTAGCCAGAGTTATTCTTGAAATACCTCAAGATATGAAAGATGGTCGAATACTAGTTAGTTCTGTTCGAGTCTATGGCGCGGCGGCAGTAAACGTCCCCGATTCCAACTCTGATTAAATGTCATGCATTTTACAGATAAAATTCCTAATCCAAATGATCTTAGCAAGATACACTATATGAGATGTAGACAATGTGCAGAAATGTTCCACGAAAAACCAACTCTGTGTGTCGAGCCTTACTTCGAATAATTTCACAGAAGAGTAGAAATCTAACTTGTGCAATCACTGGTAACTTTGTTTTGTATTTCAGTTCAATAAACATTTCATAAATAATAATGAATTTCTTTTGACGGTATTTGACGTCACTGTCCCAGTACATCAAACCGTATTACCTTAGGAAGTAGACGGCATTTACCGCTTATTTTTTGGCAAAAAAGAAACCAAAAATGACATGTGGTTATTGCGAGTTATTTTTTGGTCGATAAATACATTCATTTTTGATACATTTGGTAGTGAATTTTTTGCACCTTCCGTTTTTATCTATATCCTCGAAGGTGTTAACCACACACGGAATGGTCCACATTGATATTTTATGATAATCCCGATTCTCCTTCTCCGAATTCAGTAAACAGTCGCAGATTTTCAAAAACCCAAAATTATACTCCACGTGTAAAATAATATATCTTTCACCTTCACTTTTAATTTTCGATGGATTACTCTCAATGTCAAGATCGTGCCCAATTAGCAAACAATTCTAAATAATGTCTTTCGACGTTTATCAAAATTTAAATCTGTTTTAACATGATGATACAATTTGTTCAAAGTAAAATATTCCTTTTTTGAATTTAATTGTCAAACTAGTGGATGTAGATCTTTCCGAAAGGTGAAATCCCGAAACCAAGATTTTGCGCGTTTACCACAATATGTTGACTTTAAATTTTGAGCTCTTGCCGTTATGGTGTCTTCTATAGTTCGCTGTGAAGCCTAAATACATACTTAATGTGATTTAAGTTTTTACGTGCCTGAAGTATATCCGACACTGATGATAAATTTCCCATTACTTTTCCCTGTTGCACTATTTGTAAGGCGCTTATTTTATCTTAAAATTTGAAACTTTGTACTCTTTGCGATGACCTTTGGCATTTTCTCAACAAATCATTATTAATTCAATATGAGACTTGACCATCATATGCGTTACTTAAAGGCAACACAGCATGATTACTTTTGACAGGATGACGGCAAATTGACTTACTGTCATTTTGATAAATAGGAATTCCACTACAGAAAAAAAATCATGGCTTGCTTTAATGGAAAATGAAATAGAACAGGGTATAGTATTGCGCATGTTTACAGTAAAGTATTTGAATATAGGAATGGTTTAATTTCCACTTTTATTACACAACTATTCTTTGTAGTATAAATTAGTAAGTTAGTAGATAACTTTTAACTGATTTAGATGATTGTAAACAGTACTTTAAGAAGGAATCAAACTTGCTATAACCTGCATTACATTTTCTCTACTTATGGGACACTTTACATACAGTGAAGCACATTTTTCTAAATCTCCTTGTTTTCCCATGTCAATCGCTTGTTTTACTGCACTACCATCCAACATATAGGTAAGCATGGAATTACTACAAAAAGAAAATTTATTAGAAAATCAAAATAATTCATAATATTTACTTGGATATGGTTAAAATGAGTTCATCAATAGTGCTCTGTTCTCCATTTTGAGTATTCTTTTGCGCTTCGTTGACATACGAACATATAATTCTTTGCATGCAAGAACTACTATCAATATTATGTTCTTCGAGTGAATTGTCAATTCGTGCAAGAATATCGGTTACGGCAGATGTATTTGCACTGTCGAGACCTAAACATGTTCGTGAAAAATCTTAAAAACGAAAGTGTTTGATAAACTTACTTCTATATCCTGGACCTACCATATGAAAAATTGATAATAATTTCGGGCTAACAGAACAGCGCCTAATCCTAGAACTGCTCCTAACGCTACACCTCCTATATCGATCTTCATTGGTAGCATATTGTATCCAAGACCACCTGGTGGGTAACCCTGCACCCCTGTTCCTGTATTTCCATAAGCAGAAGGTGGTAGCATTCCTAAATTGCCAAACCTTTGATATCTATTAATAGCACTCGTCTCCTTTGTATCTTTAGATTCAGATATATTAGGATGCCTTGCACCCGAAAGATTTGATTCATAGTAACGTAGATTGCTTGGCTGAAAACTATAAAATATGAAGTGTAACGAAACTGTTTTAAAAAACCGTCCTACCTGTTAGCATCACCACTATCACTATCACCTGAAACGTACTTTTTAGGATTGGCTACAACACAACTAACAAATATTGCTAACGCCGTTCCCTTATATAAATTCATCATTTTAAAATAAAGAAAAAAGGACAAATCAGTATGTTGAGATTATTATCTTAACTAGAGAAGCTCAGTGTGGTTGTGCATTTATATAAAATACTTGTCACACTTATTAAACATAAAACAATAAACAATACATCAGCGAGTATAACTAGAAATTTCGTCATACATAATTTTACTTTCATAAAAATCGCATTAGATTTCACCAACATAATGGTTTTTAATTGATATCCGTAGTAATGTTGTGGATTTTAACAATTATCAATTATTAATTATGAAAGAAACAAAACGTGCTTACTCTTAAAGTCATAGAACGTGCTTATAGAGCATTAGTGCAAAGAAATTTGTTGTTTAATAACTTTTTGCATAACTACTTAAATTTTTAATTTTATATAAATATTTTTTACATCAAATTATTAATTCTTTAAAGCTGAAATCGAAAAAAAATGTAAGTAATACTACACTGCATATCTGATCCGTAAATACTACAGTTGAACAGTTAATTCACACTAAATACAACTTTTCAAAAAGTACGCAAAGAGCATACACCCACGATGACAATAGGACAGTGTGATTTCATCGTTACTAAAAAGTTCAAAACTATAACAAAACGAACTATGTAAAGTATCGAAAGTTGCACGGCCATATGCAGTGGGTGATACCTCGTCATAAAATGTTAAGAAAAGTTCCTGTAAACATAGGTCCGAAAATGTATTTCATTTCGAGATACAATATGTTAATAGTTATTTACAGTTGATTGCGTTAATAGTGGATTTTACAGTGCGACAGCCGGAACACTGTATCCTTAACGCACGAGACATATTAAATTCTTTGGCCGACAACAAATGCGAAAATGCCACGCAGATAATTCCAGGTATTTTTTCACACGTTGAAAATTGTACTATTAATGTAAATGTTTACAATTACAACAACTGCGTGTTTAATAAAGAACCTAAATAAACAAATGAACTATCCTTAACAATGTTCCGTTTAATAGTATTGAATAAAACAATATCAAATTATTTTCTTGTAAATTAAACAATCGATAAACATAACCAAAATATCAAATTTTACTAACTACTGTCAATGATCGTCATCACTGTTTAAGTTATCGAGAGATGACGGTACATTACAATTTTAACCAAAAATGTAAAAATAACGTTGTTTTGGACATTTATTTCATCAGAAAAGGTGTAAAGTAAAGTTTCCTTAAACATATTTTATCATTTTTTCTGTTTCTTAAAGCTTACAATTTACTGACCATTTTACCGCAGTGTGAGTAACAATGAAGTTACACTTGACGTTCACAAGATTGTAACGTCAATTTTACGTTTCAGGAGGTCAAAAAGTAAATTTCCAAAATCAATTTAGTTTTCTTTTCTTAGGAACCGTTAAAGATGTTGAATTCAAATTTTACACGTATATATAAACTCGGAACATTTGTTGTGGTGTACCTTAGGTTAGGGTCCTTTTATTACAATCCTTGTTTTGAGTATTGTGCCGTTACATACCTAACAATAAATCATGTTTAATTGTAATAAAATACTTATCTTTTTTGGGGCTTTTTAATGGTGTAATTTCAATTATACAATCTAAACGTTTCGATAACACTTACAGTTATCTTCGTCAGTAGTAATATTTGTTAAAAATTGTTAAAGATGTTGTAAACAATTTTGTCAAAGTTAAAAAATTAAAACATAAACATCAGCCTGCTATTAATATAACAGTTTTCGAAACGTATAAAGCCAACTATAAAATTAAATTTTAGTAAAGAATAACTAGGTCATTAAAAATTAAATATTGTTAAACTGCCTTAAAGATGACAAATCAGGACACTCTCTACGGCGAAAACTAACAATGAAATTTGTCAGCCAAAAAACACATTTAACAAAATTTAATCGAGTTATGATGTAAGTGTAAAGTTGTGAAAAAACTTCAGTTTGAAAATGATAGAAGCATTCACAAATCCAAACATCACATCAAATAAAATAACCCAGTTAAATCTAACAAAGAGATATCTTTATCAATAAGTGGAAGTATTATTAACAATGAAAAGCATAATGCAGAACGTTTTTTGTAATTTTTAATTTAAATTTAATTTCAACTACTTATATTAAATTATAGTGCTGTGGTAATTTAATATATAATTGGTAAAGCATTTGCTTCAAGGTCTAGGAAAAACAGAGCAAAAAACCTAACCATACCAAAAGGTTTAATAATAGTTTTAATGCCATATTTAATGAGGATTATTTCAATTCTATTTGTAACAGCTACAAAAGGAAGAAAAGCAGTACCAACATTAAGAGCTGGTTTTTCTTTAAGGTTACGCCTAGAAGGTGTACTAACATTATTAATACCTGTAACTGAATATCCATTACTTTGTAAGGATTTTCTTAAATGTTTATGTTCATCTTTCAAAAAATTCACGGTCACAAATTCGTTTTGCTCGATCTACTAAAGATTTAATTACACCAATTTTTTGGCGTGGATGGTGGTTGGATAATTTATGAGGGTATCTATCAATGTGTGTCGGCTTTCTGTAAACCTTAAAAGATAGTGAATTATTATTTTTTAGATATTAATATGTCAAGAAATGGTAAACTTCCATTAGTTTTTTTTTGCGATAGCACCAAGAGTAATACCTTTTGAAGATATAATTTCCAACATCGAAAACTCCATTAAATTATTACCTTTTGATGCGGCTAATGAAGTTAGATATAACACCGTTAACATATTAACTTATTAAAGAGTAACTTATCCTTTCGTCAACGGCGTGCTTTATTTGATCTTAAACGCAACGAAAGTATAATAATATTAAAATCAGATAAAGGTAATGCAACTGTTATATTAAATATGAACGATTATAACATTAAGATAGAACAATTGTTGGGACCAGATATTTATCGTGAAATACCAAAAGATCCAACAAAAAAGTTTCGTTTAAAAACTAAAGAGCTGATTAAATTATCATCTATTCCTGAAGAAATCAAAAAGAAACTAACTAACTCTGAAGCTATTTCACCAAAACCATATGGTTTATCAAATATTCCTTTAAGGCCTATTGTTAGTGCAATTGGTTCTCTTACATGTAGCCTTGCAAAACATCTTACATTTTTATTACAACCTCATATAAGAAAAACACCCCATTACATTAAAATTTCTGTCGACTTTGTGCAAAAAATGCATAGTTTCAAAATTGAAGAGGGTGATATAATGGTTAGTTTTGATGTTGTTTCACTTTTTACAAAAGTACCTCTAAAAGAAACTATTGAATACATTGATCATCTTTTTCCAAAGGACATAACCATTCTTTTTCAGCACTGTCTTACTACAACTTATTTTCAGTGGAATAGTAAATTTTATGAACAGATTGAAGGTGTAGCAATGGGTAGTCCCTTATACCTGTTATAGCTAATTTTTATATGGAAAAATTTGAAACATTAACGTTACAAAATACACCTAAAAAACCTTCAGTTTGGTATAGATATGTAGATGACACATTTGTTATTTGGAGACATGGAGAAGAAGCACTGCATGAGTTTTTGGTTTTTATAAATGGTATACATCCTAGTATTCAGTTTACCATGGAAAAAGAAACTAATGGAAGTTTACCATTTCTTGACATATTAATATCTAAAAATAATAATTCACTATCTTTTAAGGTTTACAGAAAGCCGGCACACACTGATAGATACCTTCATAAATTATCCAGCCACCATCCACGTCAACAAATCTTTAGTAGATCGAGCAAAACGAATTTGTGACCCTGAATTTTTGAAGGATGAATATAAATATTTAAGAAAATCCTTACAAGACAATGGATATTCACTTACAGATATTAATAATGTTATTACTCCTTCTAGGCGTAACCGTAAAGAAAAACCAGCTCTTAATGTTGGTACTCCTTTTCCTCCTTTTATTACTAATGTTACAAATAGAACTGAAGAAATCCTAATTAAATATGGCATTAGGATTATTTTTAAACCTACAAGAAAAATTAAAGAGCATTTAAGATCACTTAAAGATGTGTCAAACCCTTTATCATCTTCCGGAGTGTATAAGTTATCTTGTTCATGTGGAAAAGTATACATCGACCACAAAACGTAGCTTTGATACAAGACGAAAGAACATATGAGATTTTGTACATTAGGTCAACCAGAGAGGTCTGCTGTGGCTGACCATGCCCTGAATAATCTAAATCATGACATTCAATTTGACAATATGGAAATATTGTCAAGACAAACTCATTATTATGTTCGTTTACAACGTGAAGCTATTGAAATATATAAACACCCTAATAATTTTAATAGACAAGAAGAAAATCTCTGTTTAAACAGGTTTTGGCATCTTATAAAAAAAGCATAATGATACGTCTTAATTTTGATTTTAATTTTAACTTTTGGTATGTCTAGGTTTTTTGCTGTGTTTTTCCTAGACCTTGAAGCAAATGCTTTACCAATTATATGTTAAATTACCACAGCACTATAATTTAACATAAGTAGTTGAAATTAAATTAAAATTAAAAATCACAAAAACGTTCTGCATTATGCTTTTCATTGTTAATAACACTTCCACTTATTGATAAAGATATCTCTTTGTTAGATTTAACTGGGTTATTTTATTTGATGTGATGTTTGGATTTGTGAATGCTTCTATCATTTTCAAATTGAAGTTTTTCACAACTTTACACTTACATCATAACTCGATTAAATTTTGTTAAATGTGTTTTTGGCTGACAAATTTCATTGTTAGCTTTCGTCGTAGAGAGTGTTCTGATTTGTCATCTTTAAGGCAGTTTAACAATATTTAATTTTTAATGACCTAGTTATTCTTTACTAAAATTTAATTTTATGGTTGGCTTTATACGTTTCTCAAACTGTTATATTAATAGCAGGCTGATGTTTATGTTTTAATTTTTCAACTTTGACAAAATTGTTTACAACATCTTTAACAATTTTTAACAAATATTACTACTGACGAATATAACTGTAAGTGTTATCGAAACGTTTAGATTGTATAATTTAAATTACATCATGAAAAAAGCCCAAAAAGGATAAGTATTTTATTATGAGTGAAAGTTTACATTTTCGAATGTTTAATTGGGTTCTCATATAAAAATACGATTAAATTTTATGGGTTGAGTAAATGGTTAAAAACTAAATAAATAATTTGTAAGCAAGTTTGGCACAATAATTTAAAACAAAAAAAATACAAGAGTGCTTTCCGATCATAAATTTTATTTTCTAACAACAGAATTTTAAGAAAATTGTGTGGACGGGTTCCAAAATCGAGTTTTTTGGAGATTGCTGAATTATCTCGTTTACCTTCTTCTAGTTCACACTGTACAACTCCCTTATGCATCTTCTTCTTAGTCTGCTAGATTCTTTTCGGATTCCAAACTAGGATTATCACGGAGTACCTGAAATATTAACTAGTAAATATCTACTTTTATATCGTACTCGTGGAAGTTCTTTAATCTCCAGGTACGATATGGTACGCTTACTAAAATCTTAATTTTTACCCTATGGTGAACGTTTACCTGATAAAATAAAAAATTGTACTATGGGTTCTTCAGAAACCATAACTATTTATGTTGCTACAATGCAAAGTTTGATACAACTATTATCAACACCTCTCTCTGAAAGTTTACAACTGTACTATATTAGTCGATATGTAACACCGTTCTACCAAAATGCTCTTACTGATATTACTTCGATTACTCAACTTTGGACAAAACAAATGTTTAATAGACACTTTCATATCTCTACCTTCTCGAAAGACTACAAATCTTCTGGAACCAAGCTTAGCTTATGTTAGTCGCTTTCCGGATTCTTCTATTACACCTTCGTCTAAACGTGTTGAATCTAATGTTGCTACTGCTGTTGCGCATCCTAAACCTTCTCCATCATCCCATTATACTATTAGTTCTTGGAATTACTCTGGTGTAAGACGTGTTTTTCCTCACTGTCCTAATCCTCACGTGAACCATTGCTATAGTTGTGAAAAATCTGGTGTCACTAAACTGTCGTGTCATGTTTTGTTCTAAGAAACAGGACAATTTCCGAGTAGAGGATACTATGCTTTCTGTAATCTCGGATACTCCTATTTCTGGTATTTCTGATAAACGATTCCTTGACTTTGTATTTGCGAGTGTTCCTAACGATGAACGTCCATACCTAAATGTACCGGGTGGCCAAATAAGAATGCAAAGTGCTGTTTCTCAGAAACTATTCGTCGTGGAGAGTTGCGGTAAAAAATTTTATTGCTAAAGTGGCCAAAAAAAAAATATTTTCAAATTTGCAAGGTGACCGCCATCCTAAACTCTTAAAGTGATTTTTTTACTGAAATGTACCTAGTAAATGTACCATATAATTATATGCTTTTTAAAGCTCAGCTTTATTCGAGTAATTTTTGTTTGACGTATCTATTATAATAAAGTGGAGGGGGTGATTCAGTGATTTTTTAAATAAACAGCTGTAACGCCTAAACGACTGAACTGATTTTAATAAACTTAGTCTCGTTGGAAAGAACATTTATGGCTCCATCAAATCAATCTTACCTGTAATATGTCTAAATTTTAGTGATGCCGCTAGAGCGCATTTCTTGATATAATATCAGAAAATTGCAAAATTCTCTAAAAAATTAAATGCAACAATATGACTTTTTTTCATAAAAATGAGACGAATAGACGACATGGGTCGCGACGTGGAAAACGCTTTATGTAATTTCTTACAGACAGTTGGACGAGTCTACATTACCGGGCACTGAAGCTCTGTTGTTAGGATATGTTCGATATATTAAAGATGAAAATATGTGCCAAGAACTGCTTTTTGCTACATATTTAGAGACTGACACCAGAGGAGAATCGATTTTTCAGACCGTGGAACATTTTGTTACCATCAAAGCTATTCCATGGAAGAACATCGTTTGTGTTACGACTGATGGTGCACCATCTATGGTTGGTCGTCATCGTGGTTTTATACCTCACTAAAAGCAACAACCGACTGAGGTACTGGTCATTCACTGCATGATTCACAGACCTAGAGTCCTAGATTGCACCAGTTTTTACGATATGTTATAAATGCTGTCAACAAGATTGTAAGCAACTCTTTGAACTCTCGGTTATTTGCTCAGCTATGTGAGGAAAACAACGAAGTCTTTACTCGGTTGCTTCTGCTGAAGTTCGCTGGCTATCAATAGGCTCTTAGCAAGATTTGCAGCTATTTTTGGATCCGGAGTTTTCACAAGAAAAAGATTCAAATTTGAAAGAAGTTGTGAACAATTGTAAAACAGATATTTATTACTTGATTGATATCTTTGGTATGTTTAACAAAGTTAATTTGCAGCTGCAGGGTGACAATCTCAACTTGATTAATACAAAATCAACAATATCGGTCTTTGTGGGTAAACTTATCCTTTATAAACAAAATTGAAGCAGAAAAGAATACTCACAGTTCCCGCATTTGTCAAAATTACCAGAAATGCTTCAAAACGATGTTATTTTATCATGTCACTCACTTAGACGCATTACACAAAGATTTTAATAAGAGGTTTGAGGATCTCCTTATTTACAAATTCCTCAATAGATTATAAATCCGTAATCACAGTCATGGAAGAAGCCAATGTGTTAATGCAAGAAGAGTTGATCACCATCAGCACAGACGAGGAGCTTAAGCAGAAGTTCAACCAAGGCTATCAGAAGCTCTGGTTGTAGCGCAACATTGAAAAACGGTATCCTGCATTGTAGAACATTGCTGAAAAATACCTTATCGTTTTTCCATCATCATACCTAGTCTAAAAAGGCTTCAGTGTGGTTTCAAACATTTTGACAAAACTAAGAGACCGTTTGAAAATCAACGAACACGGAGATTTAAGGCTAAAACTCACCAATATTGAACCAGATTTAGCTAGATTGGTAGAAAGTCACCAGGTTCATCCATCACACTTAATTTTTTATTTTTTTGATCTTTACGATTTTAATGTTTTTTTCAAAAATTAATTACCTACTTAAGTATTTTTACGTAATTTGTATTAATAATTATTAATTATGCTTGATATTTACTGAATTTTATGTCTATTCATTTTGTTAAATTTTGATGAGAATATGTTGTCAAGTTTACTCACTTAACCAACCGCAAAGTTTTTAAATTTGGCTGTGGGGGTCTGAGGTATCAGTTCATTTTGGAAAGGGGTCTCTGGTCCACAATAGTTTGAGAATCCCTGTCCTAGGGTTTTCCTGTAAACAACAAAGTGATCTTCTCATGCCCAACGCCTGTAGTAAGGAAAAACTACGTATTTTGCATTACATAGTTTGAAATCTGTTGCCCCAGCACTTTTCCAAAACAACAATTTGGTTAAAACATTGTTTTGGTTGTGATGGGTGTTCTACCATCCATGTCATTTTAATGGGTCCTGAAAGAAACAGTGTTTTGCCTTCAACGCGTGCGCGTTAGATTCCTAGTACACTGAAAATTGATCTGGTATCTTGTAAGCTTTAACAGTACGTGCAAGAAGATAAACGATTTCGTGGTCAAAAATGTCGTCACGGCCTAAAAGAACTGTTGAAGTGACTAAAAACTGTAAGTGGCTGATGTTGCAAGTTTAAAACATATATGTGAAAATATTTTAACAAAATGCATGGCCGCAGGTCGTAGGAGATGGACCTTATTATTAAACTAATCGTACTAAACTATCATTTATAAAAATAGATACTGAAGTGTAACTATCTAACTTACTGGAACTAATTAGCGGGGTTCTTATCAATATTTTCGTTTTTATTGAAGTTCTGAAATATTCTGAGCAATAGACGTCTAATGAGTATTAATAAAGGTATAGTATTGACATTTTGGATTCCTATTCATTCGACTAGGCCACTTTAACTAAAATAAGTTCGTTTTCGGAACTTCTGGTTTTACCGGAGGTTTGCCATAATTTCCATATTTTGGATGGAAGAACTTATATCTTTTTTTAATTTTAAAATCTCTGATTAATTTTATGTCAATTTTCATAACAACTACACCTAGCTTTAACTGTTTTTGAAATTTTTTTTTCTTACTGTTAATATTCCCGAACAGGCTGAAATTTGCTTAACGTGCTAAAGCACTCAGGAACACTGATAGGGTTTAGGTATATTGTATTGCTGCCGAGAAATGTTTTTGAATGGCTTGCTTAAATTGACTTAAGTCAGAGTTTGGAGGAAAACAGGAACTGGGTAGTGCATTCCACAATTTGGCCGCCGTGTGAAAAAATGTAGATTCAGCCCGTTTAGTGTGACATGATGGAATTTTGAGGGCGCAGTTATGGTGTCAATGGACAAACCGAGTGTTCCTAGCGAAGATGGCCTGCGAAGGTATTAAGTAGGTATTCCGAAAGCACACTTGCCAAGGTAATAGAGATAAAACAAGGAAGGAACCAAAACTATTCTTCTGTGCTCAAGAGGCTGTAGGTCAGAAGTCAGAGACGGGTCATTTATAAGCCCGATAGCTCTTTTTTGAATGCAGTTTGCCATATCAAGGGCGTATTGGGGAGCACTGACCCAGAGGTGGCAATTGTATTCCAGATGAGGTCGAATTTGAGCCTTATACAGTAAAAGGAGTTGTTGCGATGTGAGGTACCGTTTAGATCTGTATAGAAAGCCCAGTTTACGGGCAGCTCTTTTTCTGGCTGACAAAATGTCGTCAACCCATGAAAGGTTCGACTATACGGACATCCAAAACATATATTGAGTCTGTAAAATTGAGCTCTAAGCCGTTCATATTTACAGCAGGAAATGATCGGTCTTTCTTGACGGACACAAGGCAACACTGCGTTTTGTCGGCGTTGAATGTGAGTAGATTATTTCTTCCCGATTCAAGGGCACGCTCTAAGTCACTGTTGATTGAGGCTACTATTTTCATCTTAACGTCCTATCTAGACTTATTTTTGTGGGAAAACTGTGAAGAACTACAATGGATCGAGTTAGTTGTTGAGGAAATGACGTCATTTATGTACAGTAGGAAAAGTGTGGCAGCTAGCGCTGATCCTTGGGGTACTCCCGCGTTAATAGAAGTTTCTTTCGAAAAGAAGTCATCGACGACTACGCGTATACATTTTTTGCCAAGAAATCTGGATATCCAATTGATGAGCGAATCCGATAAGCCGAACGAAGTGAGCTTGGCAAGTAGGCACTTGTGCCAAACGAGGTCAAAAGCTTTTGAAATATCTAAAAGCTACTACGACTGTTTCACCGGACCTCTCTAATGTGTTATTCCAAAGTTGGGTCACATATGAAAGAAGATTATACGTTGAACGACACCGTATGAACCCGTATTGGTAGTCGTTTAAGGGTTTATTGTACTCGAGGAATGAAAAAACAGAATGGAAATGATAGCTATTGGTCGATAGTTTGAGGGATCTGTTTTGTCGCCCTTTTTAGGAATAGGCTGGCCATTTACCAACTTCCACAATGAGGAAAAATCTCCAGATGACATGGAGATCGAAAGGAGTTTGGACAATACTAGCTCGGGGTAGCATGTTTTAAGGACGATAGCTGGAATATCGTCAGGGCCAGTCGCCTTGTTTGGGTTAAGTTTATTGATAATTGATTCCAAGAACTTGCAACGAAAGTGGATTGAGTCGTGAATTTGATGCAAAGTATTCGACAAAGAGGTTGGCTTTTTCAGCAGGATCAGAAACTACAGTTCCGTCGACAGACGTCATGGGAGGAAAGGAAGATGTTACTGATGGCTTTAGCTAATGACCAAAATTTACTACCTTAGTCCTCTATAGTGGATAATTCCTGACTGTTGCATTTAGATCCATTATTGTCTTTTGAATTAATTTACAATGTACCTATACTTACTTAAGCGATGTATTGATATTTTTCTTATACAGAAAAACCTAATATCTTTGTAGATTATTATGCGCCATTTGTGTGTGTGTGTGTGTGTATGTGTGCGTGTGTGCTTGTGTGTGGTGTGTGCGTTTGTGGTGTGTGCGTGTGTGCTGTGGTGTGTGCGTGTGTGCGTGTGTGCGTGTGTGCGTGTGTGCGTGTGTGCATGTGCGTGTGTTCGTGTGCGTGGCTGTGCGTGTGTGCGTGCGTGTGCGTACGTGTGCGTGTGGGCGTGTGTGGTTGTGTGTGTGCGTGGGTGCGGTGTGCGGTGTGTTTAATAAAGAACCTAAATAAACAAATGAACTATCCTTAACAATGTTCCGTTTAATAGTATTGAATAAAACAATATCAAATTATTTTCTTGTAAATTAAACAATTGGTGATATCGATAAAAATAACCAAAATATCAAATTTTACTAACTACTGCCAATGATCGTCATCACTGTTTAAGTTATCGAGAGATGACGGTACATTACAATTTTAACCAAAAATGTAAAAATAACGTTGCTTTGGACATTTATTTCATCAGAAAAGGTGTAAAGTAAAGTTTCCTTAAACATATTTTATCATTTTTTCTGTTTCTGAAAGCTTACAATTTACTGACCATTTTACCGCAGTGTGAGTAAAAATGAAGTTACACTTGACGTTCATAAGATTGTAACGTCAATTTTACGTTTCAGGAGGTCAAAAAGTAAATTTCCAAGATCAATTTAGTTTTCTTTTCTTAGGAACCGTTAAAGATGTTGAATTCAAATTTTACACGTATATATAAACTCGGAACATTTGTTGTGGTGTACCTTAGGTTAGGGTCCTTTTATTACAATCCTTGTTTTGAGTATTGTGCCGTTACATACCTAACAATAAATTATGTTTAATTGTAATAAAATACTTATCTTTTTTGGGATTTTTTAATGGTGTAATTTAAATTATACAATCTAAACGTTTCGATAACACTTACAGTTATCTTCGTCAGTAGTAATATTTGTTAAAAATTGTTAAAGATGTTGTAAACAATTTTGTCAAAGTTGAAAAATTAAAACATAAACATCAGCCTGCTATTAATATAACAGTTTTCGAAACGTATAAAGCCAACTATAAAATTAAATTTTAGTAATGAATAACTAGGTCATTAAAAATTAAATATTGTTAAACTGCCTTAAAGATGACAAATCAGAACACTGTCTACGGCGAAAGCTAACAATGAAATTTGTCAGCCAAAAAACACATTTAACAAAATTTAATCGAGTTATGATGTAAGTGCAAAGTTGTGAAAAATCTTCAGTTTGAAAATGATAGAAGCATTCACAAATCCAAACATCACATCAAATAAAATAACCCAGTTAAATCTAACAAAGAGATATCTTTATCAATAAGTGGAAGTATTATTAACAATGAAAAGCATAATGCAGAACGTTTTTTGTAATTTTTAATTTTAATTTAATTTCAAATACTTACATTAAATTATAGTAATTTAACATATAATTGGTAAAGCATTTGCTTCAAGGTCTAGGAAAAACACAGCAATGCCAAACGAGGTCAAAAGCTTTTGAAATATCTGAAGCTACTACGACTGTTTCACCGGACCTCTCTAATGTGTTATTCCAAAGTTGGGTCACATATGAAAGAAGATTATACGTTGAACGACACCGTATGAACCCGTATTGGTAGTCGTTTAAGAGTTTATTGGACTCAAGGAACGAAAAAACAGAATGGAAATGATAGTTATTGGTCGATAGCTTGAGGGATCAGTTTTGTCGACCTTTTTAGGAATAGGCTGGCCATTTGCCAACTTCCACAATGAGGGAAAATTTCCAGATGACATGGAGATCGAAAGGAGTTTGGACAATACAGGTACTACGGGGTAGCATTTTTTAAGGACGATAGCTGGAACACCGTCAGGGCCAGTCGCCTTGTTTGGGTTAAGTTTATTGATAATTGATTCCAAGAACTTGCAACGAAAGTGGATTGAGTCTTGAATTTGATGCAAAGTAATCGACAAAGAGGTTGGCTTTTTCAGCAGGATCAGAAACTACAGTTCCGTCGACAGACGTCATGGGAGGAAAGGAAGATGTTACTGATGGCTTTAGCTAATGACCAAAATTTACTACCTTAGTCCTCTATAGTGCATAATTCCTGACTGTTGCATTTAGATCCATTATTGTCTTTTGAATTAATTTACAATGTACCAATACTTATTTAAGCGATGTATTGATATTTTTCTTATACAGAAAAACCTAATATCTTTGTAGATTGTTATGCGCCATTTGTGTGTGTGTGTGTGTGTGCGTGTGGGCGTGTGTGAGTGTGTGAGTGTGTGCGTGTGTGCATGTGTGCGTGTGTGCGTGCGCGTGTGTGCGTGCGTCGTGTGTGTGTGTGTGTGTGTGTGCGTGTGTGCGTGTGTGCGTGTGTGCGTGTGTGCGTGTGTGTGTGTGTGCGGGTCTGCGTGTGTGCGTGTGTGCGTTTGTATGTGTGTGTGTGTGCGTGTGTGCGTGTGTGCGTGTGTGCTGTGTGCGTGTGCGTGTGTCGTGTGTCGTGTGTCGTGTGTGTCGTGCGTGTGTGCGTGTGTTGTGCGTGTGTTCGTGTGCGTGTGCGTGGTGTGTGTGCGTGTGTGCATGTGTGTGTGTGTGTGTGCGCGTGTGTGCGTGTGCGTGTGGTGTGTGTGTGTGTGTGTGTGTGTGTGTGTGTGTGTATGTGTGGCGTGTGTTTGCACGTATGTGCGCGTGCACGTGTGTGCGTGTCCGTGTGCGCGTATATGCGAATGTGCGTATGTTCGTGTGCGCTGTGTGCGTGTGTGCGTTTGTGCGTGTGCGCGTGTGTGCGCGTGTGCGTGTGTGCGTGTATGCGTGAGTGCGTGTGTGCGTGTGTGCGTGTGTGCGTGTGTGCGTGTGCTCACGTTTGTGTGTGTGTGTGTGTGTGCTTGGGTGAATGAATGCGTGCGTGTGTGAGTAAATGCGTGCAAGCGTGCTAACGTGCTGACATGCGTACATACGTGTGTTTATTTATTTAATAATAGAGTTGAATTAGAGTGTACAATTATTTAGACTCTGTGTTAATCAAAATTATTTCAAATTCAATAAAATTCAGTTTCACCCATTTCTGCTGATATGTTTATAGATAATTTTTTTTAATCAAGTGTTTCTCATAAGAAAGCAGTTTTGTTAGGTTGATTATATTTCAGCACATTTTATTAATTAATTCTTAGTTAATATTAAGAATTTACATCGCAACATAAAATGTACACTGGCACAAAATGAAGCCATTATTTTTAGATTTAAGCATAAATATTAATACACAGAACAAGTTGCCATTTTTCATATTCAGAAAACCTACACATAGAGACATTACAATGGCAAATGATTCAAGTCACCACAAAACACATAAGTTAGCTGCACCTAGCTCTTTAGCACATAAGAATTATAAAACCAATTGCACAAGCAAATGGTTTCCAATGGTCTCCAATATAATACACGCCTAAGTTAAAAATCAAGTATACAAAATATCTACCAGAAACATATAACTGACAGAAAATATGTATGTATCAATATCATATTTTGAAAAATATTGTAAAATGTAGCTTACACTTTACAAAAGAACAATGTTTTGAAATGTTTATGTAGTGCCAGAATTCAACTAATGGCATTTTGACGTCGGGTATTTAGAAATTGAACTGAACATACTGTAATTCTTTTTATATTGGACAAACACTTAGGAACTTTAATATTAGATACAATCAATATATTAGATGTTACAAATTTAAACATATACGCACAAATTGAATTATGTTGGACACCTAATAGTAGGTAATAGTATGGTTTCACAAAACAATAATAACTTCTACATTTTTGTAATAAAAAAGTCAAATTAGATATTTTTTGGAAGATTTTGAAATTTATAATCACAAACAGAAATTACCTTTAATAAGCCAACCTGTTGATCTTATAGATTCATCTTTAACAGACATTTTAAGCACAGTATTATAATTTACTTAACTCCTTGTTATTATTTTACTTATATATTTTCTCTCAATAATGATACATATTGTATTGACACGTTGAGAAATAAATAAGTATATAAGATAAATGCTGAAATTATATTGTATATAAAACATCAATGCCGTATTAAGCAATACCACATTATTACTATTTCTTATTTCTCATCTCTTAGTCCTTATGAAGATTCTTAATAAACTTATTAAAGGATGAGGGTGATTTGACCGAAAATTAGTTTACGCATTTCTAAACAGCGTACAAACGTGAGATTTTTTAAGTAACCAAAACAAGGCAAATTTCCTGTCGGATAAAAACATTAAAAATATATCCAACGCACCAGACTGAAATAGGTAATTACATAATTTAGCAAAGTTTTTCGTTTTTCTTGATCTTTCCACTATCTGTTTCACAATAATCTTTGCTGTAATGTATTTAGCCAAAACAAAAACGATGTACATTACTGCTATGTTTTTCTAAAACTTCAGTTCTTCTTTAGCAGGGTTTTACTGATTAAGTTGTGTGAGTTACGTATTTAATTTATTTGTTTTTCGTTTATAATTATGTTTATAATACGCTTTTATAGTAATTGTATTATAATAGGTTTGGGCAAATAAACATATATCATTTTTATTGAAAGGCAACTTGTCTGCACTGGTCATTTCTCAAACTTGAAAAAAATATTTTTTCTACAATCAGTTAAACATGTTCAATTTTCAGCTAAAATTATTGAGAAAACGTCCTCTTTTCTTCACTAGTGAGCAAGGTAAAATTGTTTTATTTCATACTGTACTGTAATTTTCGGTTTTACGTCATACTCTAGTATACTGTAAAATACGTTTTTACGGTATAGTAGCTTTTTACAGTACACTAGGAATTTTACCGTACTCAATTCAAACGCAATTGCAGAAAAAAATAATTAACAAATTTTTAGAAAATAAACAGATACAGAATTAAAATTGAATTGAAAATAAGACTTAAGGTGAAATTCAACTGAAAAATAAGGGTTAAGGTCATTTTGGTATGTTTAGATTAATATTAATGGTACAACTTCATTTCCATTAATTTAACTAATTAATCTCGAAATGTCAATATTCTCAAATATCGACTTCACCATGGAATATTTGCTCCACAAAGAAGTACCGCAATATTTTGTAGACTAAAAAGTTTTATTACAAATACAATTTATACTTAAAATACCAAAAAATACTCACTAAATCATACAAATACGCCAGCATAACATCCTCATCAATTTTTCTACATTATGTTGTCGTCGCCATTCACTAATCACTTCATATTCTTTTTTATAACGCTCTTCCGACTTGAGAATAAGCTTGGCCGTAGCTTTCCTATATTTTTGTGCAATTTCTTCCGAATGCTGGTGCTTTGCATTCTCGTTCATTTTAAACTTTTTAACTGTTTGAAAAAAGTAAATAAGTCACCTTAGCAACTACCCAAACCATGCCAACCAGCGATTTTTTGTTATATTCGGGCATATTTGATTGTTTGGACCACGTTTTTGGCTTATTTTAAATATTTCAAATTTTATTTTCAGTATGAAATTCCTCCGGTGAAAAGATATTACGTACTCATTGCGCAATAAAATTCTGACTCGGCTTCGCCTTGTCCGAATTAATTACTTATTCGTACGTAATATCTTTTTTACCGGACTTATAACGTAAAATACTATTACGATCGCATGTTAACTGCGATTTCTATTTTCTTTTAATGTTTGTAAATAGGTTAAGAATTTCTTACAACTATTTTCGCAAAATTTATTTTAATAGGAATTCGTCATCAGAAGAAATAAATTGTACTCCGTCAGAAATTACAGAGGGCAAAACAAACAACATTGAATTTACAGCCGGTTGCATCCAGGGTTAAGTATCTAGCACAGTACGATGCGTTTTTTGAATGGTCAAAGCGTCATAAATGCAAGTCCCTGTCGGAAAACGTCTTATTGCCATATTCTGGAGAAAAATACAAAATTTTGAAATCATCAACAGTCTAGTCAGACTACTCAATGCTGCGAGCAACACTGGCAGTAAAAAAAAACATTCAGATAAATCAATATCCAAAATTAGTTGCTATGCTCAATCAAATATACGCAGGGTGTAAAAATAAAAATCTAACATCAGGAACAAATTGAAAAGTTTATTAGAGAAGCAATATAAAATATAGGTATAATACCTAACTTTTTTTTAAATTTTAACTTTATTTATGTTCATCCTTAATTACAGATTGTCCTAATTATCGGTATCGCTGGAGCTTGTAAATGTGATGAGTTATGTAAGATGTTGTTGACAGATGTGGTAATAAATGACAATATACGCATCATAAATATTCCAAATTCAAAGACTTAACAATCAAGAACATTCACAGTTACCGAGGGTCGTACATCTAATTTGGCTTTGTTTCGAAAATATTTTTTTTTGCGTCCATCTTATATAACTCATACCTTAGGTTGACCAATGCATCGTCATACACGCGACACTGTCTTCTAAGGTCCTTTGCAACAATTATAGTAAATCTTGGCGAGGTTTACTAACTCCAAAACGTAATGGTGGTTGGAGATCATGTAATGCGGCTGAAGGCTACATTAAAGAGTGTCTCCAAACAAAATTGATGTTTTCAACAGAATTTTAGAAGAAATTCCTATTAAATGCCATTTAAATCAGCCCAGTACCTCTGCTACAAGAATAGTGGTTCCCAGTATACCTAATAAATTAACTGTTTCTATTAAGACACAAAAAGCATCCACAGTTTCAAGACGTGATGTAATATCATCTGCAGCAGGTGTAAATTTCTCAAATTAACTAACTGCACCATAAATATCAATAATTATATGTAGATTTCATTTTTAAGCACATTTAGTTTAGTTAATTTGTTTATAGAAACACATATTTTATTATGTAATTCATTATGTTTGATGAAAACTGTAGTAATATGCAAATGTAATTAAAAACATATACTAGTTACCACTTTTTATTTAACTATAACTGTTTTGTGAGAATCAACACAATTTAGGTAAGTAAGTTAAGAATCTTTTTTTTATTTGTTGTAACATAATTGTAATATAGTTTTATAATTTGCCATTAGACAGTGCTGGATGACTATTACAATAGAGTGGCTTAAACATACAGATGAGCGATGCGGCTAGATTTCTTAACATCTTTCCGAATTGACACTTGACTATAGTATATAATTGAAAAATCTATATCTCTAGAACATAAATTTATCAGTGAACATTTATTGAAACTACAATAAAACTAATTACTTGTATTACAATAATTATAAATATGAAAACAGAGCGGTGTGTATATATGCATTTAGGTATACTAGCTTGTAATTAAAGTTGCATACTGGACATCGTCTAAAAGAGTAATTTAATTTTATTATAACAATCAATAAAAACTATGGAATTTTTCTTTACGGACAAGATTGTAGAAATGTTTGGCACTCTTGAGCAAACTGTCGTTTCCTCTGTCGCTCTTTTTCAAAGCTCGAGAGGAAACGACACCCACTGCTCACTTGTATCAAAAACAGCTCTTTTGTAATTTAGTTACAAAATGTCATATACGTGGTTCGTTTTAACACAAGTAATAAAATGAAATCTCATTTTACCACTAGCGGTGTGGTAAAATGAGATTTCCATTTTCAAGGGACACATTGTAAATGAATGTTGGCAGTGTTTAAGGCACGCATTTTATTAAAAAATTACAATTATTTGTTATGAAAGTTAAAAGTAAAATTTTCAATTGGACAACACCTACTCGTAATACTTTGACAAATATTGATTGACATTGATGTTGTAGAATTAATTAATGTCAGTGAGTATTTCCTTATATCACTATCTCTATAGTAACAATAAAGCTTTATTCCATTTTAGAATTATAATCTTGTTTATAATCACTCAAATGCGGGCATAGGTTGACCTTCATCAAACATTGCTAAACAAGGATTCTACTCATTACACACACAATCTTCGGTATCGAACAATTATTAACGTTAAGGAAAATCATACATTACTATGTATAGAAATGAAAAGTACACAGTATCCCTAACATCAATATAGCCAACTATCCACACAACACTAAAATTTGCTTCGACACAACCTTCACAAACTTTCCGGAAATACTAAATATCTTGTTTAAACGTTTTAGAAACTAAAATAGAATAAAACGTTGTATGTAGCACGGATTATGGTTCTCGGGAAATTAAAAGTCCCCCTTCATCGGGATTTAAACATTTCCTCCTGCCATAATCTCCTAATTATGCCCTTAATACGTACTTAACTATTATTTTAATCGAAATGAATCTAAAATATATCGAATGTGACCATTTTTCACAATGAATAAATTGGAAAAAATCTTGTGTAAAACATAGTGCGAAATAGCTTGTTTTTTGCAAACGATGTGTTTGTCCACTCATTACGCTCGTGGCCAAATCCTCACATTTAGTGCAAAAAACACGCAACTTGATATGTAAATTGCTATGGCGCTCCACCCTATTGTGTTTGTCATGCACGACACGTATAGAGAGACTCATCGGTAAACAATATTTTAGTGTAGAATCCGTGCCTTTTGGAACCCCAGTCTCACGTTAAAATTTTCTGGCACTCATTCTTCCGAAATGGGTTGCTACGTGCAATTATTTTGAGTTTTGGAATATTTAGATTAGGATATCTCTCTTAATACACACAGACACTACGTCAGTACCCAAGGACTAACAACATGTCGGTATGCTGAATAAAAAAGAAATCCATATGTCATATGACAAAAATAACAACAACAGTTTCAGTGACAACGATAGTTATAGTAACAAAGCCTCTGGTGTGAAATATTACACAACCTTCCAGTTTACAAGGTGGAAATTAGAATGATATATTGTTTTGATATAACTGTATACTGACAGATAACGACACTATTTTCTAAACCATTGACATATTACCGACGTTTGGCAAGTAATGTTCTGGGTGTCAAAAACTTAATGTTTGTGTTGATAATATTTAACGCTTTCTTTTGGGTCGCCCATTTTACATGTTGAAGTTGTTGTTAATTTACACGATTTTACACTATTAACTAACTTATGCTAAGTATAGGTTATCTGAAACAAAAAATCGATAGTAAGCCAAATGGCAAAAAATTGTATTCTGTGTAAAGCTTTCAAATACGCATTTGAAACTGATAAAAAGCGTTCAAATAATAGACAAGGAGAATTCCACTTATTTTACGCAATTAGATATCAGAAGTATCTGGTGTAGAACAACAACGAAAATAGGCAACATTGTAAACATGGATCAAAAATCGATTCACATGGACGTTTAAGACTTTAAGTCAGATGGAGGTTAACTGATATTTAGATGCTAAATCTCATGCCTTCCGATTGTATAAAATATCGATAATACAATTTAAACATTTTCAATCTTATTTAATTAATTTTTAGATTTCGTTTGTTTTATACTACGAAACATTCTAAATAAAAGTTATGTAAAATCAAATTTTCTTCAAAAATATTTCTATTAAGCTGTTTTAAGTTAGATATTTGATAAAAACCAAAAATTGCTCCTAATAAACACCCTCACCGCCACGTAATTCTAATCAAATCCAGAAAAAATGAAAGCAAATCAAAATACGAAATTTGAAGAAAGTACGTGTTGTCGTTCCGGAGTTATTATGGATACCAACATATCCCCACTGACCCGCACACGTACACTCACACTCACACGCACACGCACACGCACACGCACACGCACACGCACACGCATACGCAAACGTACACGCACACGCACACGCATACGCACACTAACACGCACACGCACACGCACACGCACACGCACACGCACACGCACACGCACACGCACCCGCACACGCACCCGCACACGCACTCACACACATACGCGTACGACCACTCACACTCACACGCACTCGCATACGCATACGCACACGAACCCGCAAGCACACGCGCGCGTAGGCGCATGCGAACTCACACACGCACATATGCACATGTATGCACACGCACACTCACACTCACACACACACACGCACACGCGTGTGTGTGTGTGCGTGCGTGCGTGCGTGCGTGGGTGCGTGCGTGCGTGCGTGCGTGCGTGCTGCGTGCGTGCGTGCGTGTGCGTGCGTGCGTGTGCGTGCGTGCGTGCGTGCGTGCGTGCGTGCGTGGTGCGTGCGTGCGTGCGTGCGTGCGTACGCGCGTGCGTGCGTCCGTGCGTGCGTCCGTGCGTGCGTGCGTGCGTGCGTGCGTGCGTGCGTGCGTGCGTGCGTGCGCGCGTGCGTGCGTGCGTGCGTGCGTGCGTGCGTGCGTGCGTGCATGTGTGTGTGTATGTATATATGTATCACAACTAGTGCATCTTTACATATGTTATTTTATAAATTAGATGGCTGGTTGAATTGAAATATAGTAGATATGGGCGGGTATTGTATATTTTGATAGTAGAAATAAGTTGTGCTTGGATGTTGTGAGGGAAATGATTGAGTAGTGTTGCTTTCTGTTTTCTAATAGAAAATGAATGTTTGAGTTTGCTTTAATAAAATAATATAGAATAAAAGTTAATGTTATGTATTGACTTGTATTATCTTTCAGTAAATGTTTCTAATATTATAATCTCAACAAAAACGTAAATTATTTATAAGATTGATATAATTTAGTTTGAAGACACATGGTTCTTTTATATATTGAACTAAGCAATAATTGAAATTAGTATGTAATTCGTATTACAATATCATGGTAAGAGCTATTATTTCAGCTAATATAAATTAATATCAATGAAAATTTGAAAGTTTATGTTACGCCACAATCTTATTATTCGATCTAGAAGGGTTTCTTTGTTCAATTTTCGTGTATTTAGTTTTGACATTTCACACCTAAAATGTTGTATAATTTGAAGGATAATCCCTGTAGATGTAGTGGGGGCGTCAAACGTCTCCCGAGTAGAACTGGCATAATTATGACCTTGCGGAGATAACCGGTGTAACACTAAAGCATGTTCTCGTTGGAGTACTATGTGTGCCTGTTATGAAACACGTTACCTTTTGTTCATTAATTGTAAGTGCACACCCTTAACATGTATATTTGTTTTACTTATAATGCAGTTAGCCAACTGTATAACCTGGTGATCACCATTTCTGAAATACAGGTTTGTATTAAATCATTACAACATTGATTTATGAAAGTTAGAGTAGGGTGATGGCAATTTAATCTTGCAATAAACAGAAAGGTCTAAATACATATTGATCTAGGTATTTATAACTAATACTTATACCTTATTTATCTTGTTATTCTTGTTGTAGTATGCGGCGGTAAGGTTTTTCGTTTGTAGTTCTCTTCCTCAATACGCAATAAAGATAGCAGAACTACATTACACTTGATCATACATTTATATACTGTGTACACGCGCACACATGCATTCACTCAAACACGCACACACGAACACACACACGCACACATCCACACAAACACACACACGCACACACGCACACACTTACACGCACACACGCACACGCGCACACGCGCACACGCGCACACGTACACACGCACAGACGCACACACGCACATACGCACACACACGCACTCACGCGCACACGCATACACGCACACACGCACACACACAAGTACGCATGCACACACGCACACCCGCACACACGCACACATGCATACACTCACACACGTACACAGGCACACACGGACACACGCACACAATGAGTTAATAAGTCGATTTAGTAATAGTGAAAAATGTCGAATGCATAACCTTCTGTACTGTGCGTTGGAGTACGATATATCCGTTATTATAGACGATATGAGATAAAGTTATTTGCAAAAAATTATAGGCTTCAAACTTCACTTTATAAAATTATTTGCGTATTTACAAAGTGTTACATATTACCAGGTTGAATCAAACATACTTTTTTAAATGAGACACGCTATATATTATTAAAAGTTTAGATTAAGCCCATCTCGTCCATACTTGCAATATAGGGTTTCATTACGTTGTACAAGTCAATTGTATATGAAAAGCATTCTAGTTTCAACGTCCTGTATACTTTAGACAGAACAACACCAGGCGTACGTTTAGACATTGGTCTAGTTTTAAGAGAAAGCGCTATTTCTATAATATTGCAACAATTCAATATAGGACGATCCAAAACTCGAACACATCATTTTCTCATTTTTTTTTCAAAATAAACTTTGTTCTTTCATTTCTGTTCAGCACTCCCTATAGGTAATTATTTCTGAGCTATTTTCAATTCAATAACAGAAAGGAATTTTTTTTAAAGTTTTATTATAACGAGTTAGCTGTGGACCAATGACGGTGCAATATATAGTTAGAAAAAATTAGAAAACATCAGTTTAATTATTTAATCAATCAATTAATTTCATAATCGGACAGAATAGACCCATTACATTGTGAACAAATTAAAAGTCAAACTGAGTGTTGTAAAAACGTGTTACACGGGTTGTTACTGTAGTAAAAAAGCACTCATCTAGAGGTTTAGCTTTTAGGGGAAGAGTATGAAAGTTTGGGACTCTGAAAAATGGAAATTAGATGTTGTGTTTAGAATTTATCTCAGAGTTTGACCCCTTTTTAGCAAAACACATATCAGAATGTGGACACTCTGGCAGTGGCAAAACTTCTTATTTATCGTCAACAATGTGTAATGAATTTATTGAATTGATGTCACGAGTAGTTTTAAATTACATACTTCGAGAAATTGATAATTCAAGATATTACAGCATTATTGTCGACTCTACACCTGACATTGCACACATCGACCAATTATCCATCATTATCCGATATGTTCAGATAAACAGAAACCTGTGGAACTGTTTATTGGATTTTCGCCGAACGTGGGTCATAAATCACAATAAACAGAAAATGCGTTATTATCACAATTGGAGCGTCTTAACATAGAATTAATAAATTGTCGTGGTAAATCTTATGACAATGCTAGTAACATGTCATGGGTTTACACCGGCCTATAAGCTCGCATTATGAAACGTAATCCACTTGCTTACTACTTCCAAGCGCAACGCACTCTTTAAGTTTAGTAAGGGTGTGTGTACCGGAATGTGTTAAAGAAGCTGTTATATTTTTCGATGCTTTGCAACATTTATATACTTTTTTCTCAGCTTCTAGTCGTCGATGGGAAGCTTTACAATCAAACTTAAAAAATAATAATAAGTTCCAAAACGAGTTTATGGGACACGTTAATCTTCACGACATGATGCCGTAATTAGTTTGTGTGAACATTGGAATGAATATTTGCAAATTAACAGAAATCATGGAAAACTTATCTGAAAAGCCAACCACACGTATCGAAGCAACTGAATAAGAGGACAACTGCACCGTTTCGAATGCGTCTTTATGAGTGTATTTTGGGAAGTGTTATTAGAACGTTTTCATAAAATCAGTAAAAGTCCCCAATCCGTTGCTATCTAAACGGGCGGTATAACGCAACTCTTTTCCTCTTTAATTCGGTTTGTAAAGTCTTTAAGACCTGAAGACACGTTTACAACTTTTATTAAACAAGGCAAAAGAGCTTGCAGAAGAATCATGTGAAAATGAACAGCAGTGAAGTCGAAAACGAAGACTCTTTTCAGATGAAAGCCGAGATGGTAAAATTACTCCAACTGGAAAGTAAAAATTAAGAACTGAGACATTTTATGCTATTTTGGATCGAGTTGTGATTGAACTAGAGAAAAGAGCTGCAACATATGGAAATGTTTTTCAGAAATTTTCATTTCTCTTCTCTTTAAATGAATGTTTACAACAAACATTAATTCAGAAGTACGGTATCTCCAAGAAATTTACAGTGATGATTTGGAAAATTGAAAACGTGGCCCAAAACACAACGCTGCAGGAGTGATGAATATGAGCAACGAAATAGTATGGGACGATTGCGAAGTGAGGAAATGCTGACAACAATATTTCGGAAAGCTGTACAGTAGTGAGGAAAGTAAGACTGACGGGTTAAATAAGGAGAATGTAGACGGAATGGCGAATGAAACTGAAGAAGGTTGAAAAATAGCAAGGGAGCAGGCGTAGGTGAAATCACTGGTGAAAGAAAGTATGGGGGTGCAAAGCTTGTACGAAAAATGTGTGAACTATTCAATGTATGCCTTATGTGTGAAAGTGCCGAGGGATTGGAAGAGCGCGATGGTTTTGCCTACCCCGCAAGGGAGTGGCGTGAAAGTTAAGTTACATTTTTGCACCTTTGTGAAATTAAAAGAGACTTCAGAAAAAAAACATATCCGACTTATTATATTTAATTCTGTCCCAAAATCTACAAACAGTGTTTCCCAATACAAAAATTGTATTACGAATATTTGTGTCAATGGCAGAGACTGTACGTTCGTCTAAACGGTCACTTTCTAATTTAAGCCGACTTAAAATTTACTTACGGTCAAGTATGGAAGAAAATCGGTTTAAATTATGATAAACTTATTACAGACTTCACTACAAAAAATTACGTCGGAAACAATTGTGAAATTCTAAGTGTTATTATTTTAAAATATGTATTATAAATAATAAATTATCTTGCGATACAGTCTATACCTTTGCGTTTAGCGTAAAAATTGGATTCATAGGAATGACGTTGACGTATAGTAGGTACTAGGTTATAATCATAAACACTTTAACTAAAAGGCATCTATAATTTGATGTGTAAAGCGGAAAACACCTAAATCCGGTACTGCATGTAAATACTAAAATAATTTTATAACGTGCAGTTTGAAGTTGTCAAAAATTTTTGCAAGTAACTTCTATTGCTATGGTCTATAATAACGGATATATCGTACTTCGACGCACTAATGGCGTACCCTGCATGTATGTGAAACTTGTTTATTGTTAAAATTGTCTATTTTGTTTTATGTTTGTAACCATGGCCAACTAAATCTTGTAATGCGACAAAATGTTCATTATTATAATCGATTATCATGGCTTCAGTAAAAATTATTGTCCTTTTCGAAATGCGGAGTTTTTCAAGATAATTTTTTTTTATGACTATGGACCTGAATAGGCTAAATGATGAATTGCCAATAGATGCCTATGAACAGCCACCTTAAATTTTCTCATATCATAAGTGAGAGGAAAACAGGAACTAGGGAGATCATTCCAGAGTTTAGAAGCCGTGTAGAAAAATGTGGATTGCGGCCGTTTGGTACGGCAAGTGGAGATTTGTACCGCATACTGATGATGTGAATGAGCGAACCGAGTGTTTTTTGCAAAGATAGCCCGAGATTGTATCAAAGATTGTAATTCAGCATCACAATAGCCGTTGTAATAACGATAATACAAAGAAAGAACTGAAACCATCCTTCTATGCTTAAGGGACTGTATGTGAGAAGTTAAGGACGGGTCATTTATAAGCCTAACCGCTCTCTTTTGAATACGATCAACGATATCGGGAGCGTATTGGGGAGCACTAACCCAGAGGTGAGAATTATACTCCAGATGAGTCCAAATTTGTGCTTTATATAGCAAAAGGAGCTGTCGAGAGGTAAAGTACTGCTTAGATCTGTACAAAAAGCCTATTTTACGAGCAGCTGTTTTTGTAGCTGACAAAAGATGGTCAACCCATGAGAGATTTGAAGATACAGTCATACCCAACAGAGTAATAGAGTCTGAAAACTTAAGAACTGAGCCATTCATACTTACAACAGGAAATGATCGATCTTTTTTGGCGGACACAAGACAACGCTGAGTTTTCTTAGCATTAAATTTAACTAGATTATTGCTTCCCCATTCGAGAATACGTTGAATGTCTTTGTTGATTGAATTTGCCATTTCAGCTTTAATTACTTAATTTGACATAGAAGGTGGATTATCACTATGAGTAGACTGAGATAAACACAGTGAAGAGTGCTATCGTCAGCAAAGCAATGGATGGGGTTAGTTGTTGAAGAAATAAGGTCATTTATGTACAGCAGAAAAAGTCTAGGCGCTATAACGGATCACTGTGGTACGCCCGCGCTAATGCTAACTTCTTTTGAAAAAAAGCCATCAACTACGACACGTATTCGTCTTTTATCAAGGAAACTAAAAACCCAGTTGATGAGCGTATCATTTAACCCAAACGAGGTGAGTTTGACAAGTAAACACTTATGCCAAACTTGGTCAAATGCCTTTGAGATATCTAAAGCGACTGCAACTGTTTCACCGCAGTGCTCTACTCTATTGTTCCAAACTTGGGTCACATATGAAAGAAGATCACCTGTTGAACGACTTTGCCTAAACCCATATTGGTGGTCACTAAGGAGTTTGTTAGTCTCAAAGAACGTGAGCAGCTGCTGATTGGTGGCTTTTTCCACGATTTTAGACAAAATGCAAGCGACGGCAATTGGTCGGTAGTTTGAGGGATCGGTCTTATCGCCTTTTTTGGGAATGGATTGAACATTTGCTAACTTCCATGATGAAGGGAATTCCCCAGAAGACATAGAGATCGTATAGAGCTTAGAAAGTACTGGTACTAGTTCGGGAGAACATTTCTTTAAGACAATAACTGGGATACCGTCTGGGCCAGTCGCCTTATTGAGATCAAACCTACTGAAGATCGATTCCAAGAGCTTGTACCGAAAATGAATTGGTTTCGTACCGTATGAAGAAGGGTTGACTAGGGGCACATCTTTTCCAAAATCATTGTGACACGACTTTGATGCAAACAAATCCACAAAAACATTGGCTTTGTCTACATAATCAGCAACTACCGATCCGTCAATAGATGTCAGGGGGGGACATGAAGATTTTCCAAAGTTTTTACTAATGGCTTTAGATAAAGACCAAAATTTACGACTGCCTAAAGGAGATGTAGCTAGTTCATTGAATTTCCGTTGTTCGAACAACTTTTTAGTTTTAGTGATGACACTTTTGCAGATATTTCTAGCACCAACGTATTCTACATGACTGTCGACCGATTTATTAGATTTCCATTTAATGTAATATTTATTTTTTAAAGAAATTGCATCAGCACAAGCCTTATCGAACCAGGGTTGGGAACGTGAATGACCTATACGGTACTGTTTTTTGGGAATGTATAACTCCATTCCCATGAGGATGACTTCAGATACTGAAAGAGCGATGTCCGAAGAAGAGGACGACTTAAAACAATATTCACGCCATGAAAAGGTTGCAGAGAAATCCCGTCAATTACTCCATCGAGCTGACTTAAAACACCACAAGGTTCTATCGGTTTTGCGGACAACAGTGGAATTAGGTACAGTAGAAATGATTTCTATTAGACAATGGTCGGAAAGACCGAAAGGCGAAAGAACGGAAGTTTTATAAACAAGAGGGTTTGATGTGAGAAAGGGAGTATGGTTCGGATTATCAGGGATTCTTGTGGGTTCAGAAATCATTTGTGTGAGATCACATGAAATAGCAAATGTTTCTGCACTATGACCAGCAGGATTTGTAGTAGATGAAAACTGAACATTGAAATCGCCTACAATTGAGATATCGCACAAGATGGAAACTGAGACAGGAGATATTCAACTTTCATACTAAGGTAATCGAATAAGTCTTGAAAGTTACTGTCATTAGGAGACCTATAAATGCAACAGTAGAATTTCACAAAATTAGGACCAGAATGTTTAAACCAAATCACGTCAAAATTTTTATTTTCTAAAGAAAAAACCCTATTGCAAGCAATTCTGTCTTTGATGTAGGCACATACGCCTCCTTTATATCGAAAGTTAGAGTGAAGGTGGTATTGAGGAAATTGCAAGTCGGGTGACTCGGAGCTTTCCTAGGAGACTTGTGTTTCAGATAGAAAAAAAATATCAGGTTGTAATTGTTCAAGATGTTGGTGAATAGCATTAAGATTAGACCTGATGCCGCGGATGTTGCAAAAGTGAATCAGAAAGTTGATACTTTCGATGACCGTGGTTGCTTGGTCCCTGCCCTCCCGGACATCCGAATGCAGCAGGATTTTACGTGCGGAATTTATTACCCTAGAAACCACAGCCATCTTATTTTTTAATTTGAGACTTTTAATCCGATAGGAAGACAGTGAGGTCGAGAAGGAAGAATAAGGATGAGAATAGATTAAACAAGAAGGAAAAGGTAACCGGCAGCCCTTACCGAGCTCAGAAAATCGGAGACCCAATATTAAGGAGCCCATGGTAAGGGTGGTGGTACCTCCCCGGCTGGCATGGAGTATACCAGCCTACCACCTTACTAGATAATGAATAAGCTTAACACCAGTTTGGGAACCTAAATAATTTTAGTGCCCATGCATGTTCGAAACAAATTGATTAACAAATGGGGGTGGTTTTAAGCAGTTTCCCTGGTTTATTTTTGGTTAGGTGCCAAAATTGGTTCACGCGTTCCTAAATAGCTTACAAAATGGAGATTCTTAGGTAAACTATGAACTCCTCTCACAGATAAATGCTACATCTTGTTATATAGATAAGTTGGAACCAATTGACTTATTTTGACGTGATGACTTTATGCCAGACGGTGTTGAGCATATCTTGAGGAAAAAATTAATAATGTAAAGTAACATATTTAATATAAATTATTACAATCATCTTTATTGATGTACTCAACTTTGTACACATTTTATACAATGCAAAGATACACTTTTTCCCTAATAAACCATATAGGCAAACTTCCGGTCGGATAAAAAGAAGCAAACGAAATTAGGTAATTACTTAATTTGTCAAATTTGCAAACTTTTTTGTGTCGCTAGAATTTTTTACATTTAAATATGACTCTTATGATATAACTACTGCGTGCACTCTTTATTAGAGCGGGTAATTTTTACGTCGTATATTTATACAGTTAGTTTAAATATAGTATTGCACTTACCAAAAATATGTCAGAGTATAATCACTAGGTACTTCAAATATTAGACATACAAGAATTATATTTGTCAGATGAAATCTAGGCGAATACTGATAAATGTCTGTGTAAGTAAAATCTTGTGTTAAGTTTCTTTCTTGCCAATTAACTACAATTATAGCAATGTAATGGGATGTGAACAGGCCCTAGCGACAAATAATCATGTCAAACCATTTGTTATTAACAATAATTGATGTAGAAAAGTGAAAAAATAGCAGGAAGAAATTAAAACTTTTAATGGCTATTCAAAAGTGCTACCAGATATAATTGTATCAGTAAGTGTTATCACTTTCTCTATTGTTACTAACAAATTGTCATGGTATGTATATACATTAGGTAACACAATTTCACAGCTTCTTCATGAAAAATCGCTGCACATTGCTCAGCGATTCGCATCGTTGCATTATAAACAATACAAATTTCTTATTTTATATAAAACGTGTTAATAAGATGAAATCAAAATGGAGATGGCAAAATAATTATAGCATGCTATTACGGAATACGGGAACGAGTAAGTTACTTTAGTTTAATATTTCGGTTTGAACATGAGTGATCTGTTGACGCGATTATGTGTGATTACTGTAGTGTTCCTTACAATTGTTACAGCAAGTAACATTACGGAACGTTATTTAACAATGAACCCTACGAATAATTATCAAACAAGACAACATCGTTTATTAAATTTTAACACAGACGCTGAAGGAGAGATAAGCGTAAGTAATTATATGACAATTTTTACTATTACATTACTTTTAGATTAAACTATTTTATAATAAGAAATAGAAATCGTCTCGCTTACATAAAAAGTTCTTTTACTACGCGGAAAAACCTACAGGAAGTTATGCAAGCAATTGTTTTGTCGTGATTCAAAGAAATAATTATATAATATTGAACCAATTACAACTTTACAATTCTTTATAATATATTACCAAATTTTAGGAACAGAACATTAAGTATAACAGTATATAACAAATAACAAGCAATTTATAAATTTAACAGTCTATTTACTTACTGCTTTTTTAAATTTATTTAACTATACATCGTTATAATTGCTGTATTGCAAATTTCAAGAGGTTTTGCTCACTGTTCCAGAGCTTTTCCACATTAAGGTTTTTCCCTAAAATAGTTGTGCCTCGCTACATTTTAATTTTGTTTGTTTTATACCAGGTATCCCATTTAACAATCAATAGTATCAATATCTCCTTAACGGAGGGAGAGAGACGAAAATGATTCGAATAAAACTTCCTTCTGGTGCACGGGCCGTTGCTATAAAATATTTTCGAAGATACATGGTGGCCAGTAAATCCGTTGCGACATTATAATTAGTTTTTTTCTAATGAAACCGCCTATATTCTATCGCATTCCTCGAATCCTCATAGAAAATAAATTAAGGTTATTTAAGTGTATCTTCAACACATAGAGATAGTGACCCATTTCTGAAATTTAGATTAAATTTCCACCTAAAGAGTAGGCTATATCGCAAGATGTGAGGAAGATAATCAGTTGACACTGTACAACAATTATCAGTATGCATGAGGAAATATTTATAGGTGAGTGACATGTGTAGTGTACCGCATGCCAGCCGGGGAGGTACCACCACCCCCATCGTGGACTCCATGATAGTGGGTCTTTAATTTTATGAGCTCGATAATAGTTGCCAGTCACCTATATCCTTATACTATTCTTCTTCTCGCCCTCACTGTCTCGCCCTCACTGTCTTCCCGTTGCACTGAAATTTCAATTTCGCACGTCCGGGAGGGCAGGGCCCAAGCGACCTCGATCTTTGGAAGTACTCACTTTTTAATCCATTATGGCAACATCCGAAGTATCAGGTCTAACCGTAATGGTGTGCACCACCATATTGAACAATTGCAACCTGGCATATTGTTTCTATCCTTTGAAACCTCCGATTCACCCGACTTGCAATTTCCTCAATACAATCTTCAGTCTAACTCTCGATGCAAAGAAGGAGTGTCTGCCTATCTCAAGGACAACATCGCTTGCGAGAGAGGAGTTCTTTTTTAGAAAATAAAAAAATCGACGTAATTTGGTTTAAAACATCTGTTCTAAATTTATGAAATACTAGTGTTGCATTTATGGATTTCCTAATGACTGTACGACTCCTTCGATTACTTTAATTTGAAAGTTGACTGCCTTCTGTCTCCATCTTGCGATATGTCAGTTATGGGAGATTTCAATCTTCATAACTCCAGTTGGCTACGACATTCATCTACTAGTAATCCTGCTGGTCATATTTCCTATTCCATGTGATCTCACACAAATGATCCCTGAACACACAAGAATCCGTAATAACCCTAACCATACTCCACCCCTTCTTACATCAAACTCACTTGTTCATAAAACTTCAGCTTTCACTCCACTGTGTCTATCTGACCATTGTCCAATAGAAATAACTTTAATACCTCTTTTGTTCGCAACACTGATTATATTAAGTCATCTAATAGAGTGATCCACGAGATATCTTTGCAAGCTCTCCACAGAGTGAATATTCTTTCAAGTCGTCCTCATGCACAGACATTGCTCTTTCAGTATCTGAATCCATCCTTGTGGGCATGAAACTAAGCATCTCTAAAAAACTTAAACCAAATAGAAATATAATAAAACGATCTAGAGTCATTACGACTGCGTTAGTGCTAGAAATACCTGCAAAAGTGTTATCACTAAAGCTAAAAAGCTGTTTGAGCAACGAAATTGCAATGAACTAGCTACATCGTCTTTGCACTGTCGTAAATTTTGGTCTTTAGTTAAAGCCATCAGAAAAAACTTTCGGTATATCTCCATTTTCTCCCATGAGGTCCCTGGATGGATCTGCAGTTGTGGAGGTTGTGGCTATGTCGATTTCTCGATTATACTCAGAAGTCCCTAGAAGATCTGCTGCCGAGAAAGATTTTATGTAGGCGAGAAACAATCACGAATTCTCCAAGTCAGACTATTTTATGTCCGATGAGTAATCCAGATAAACGGGAGTTATGCGAACAATCCGAAATCTTCCATCGGTGACAAGCATTAACCAGTATGGGTGCAGGTTACAATGGGTTAAAGCTTTTTATTTTTGTAATTTGCTTCCATTTTGCTTCTTTAATAGACATATTACGATTTTATTATAACCATTAATCCAAGGAAAATTTTAAGTTGGTAAAGCTTGATCCGCAATTATGTGATGCATATCACTCTCATAAAATGTGTAAAAAACAGGATCCGTCCTGTGGAGCACTTTGATGTGAGCACATTCCCGATCGTATTTTTGGCAATTTCACGTATTTCAGAGGGCGTGCATGCAAGATTAACTTGATTATCTTCCATTTTCGTGTGCTGTGACAAAATTTGAATGAAACAAAAGGCGACTAGATCAAATTTTCACTTTTAAAATTAAAACATTACCAACTGCCACAAAAATCCCTAAATCAACAAACGCAAAAATTTTTGTTTAGAAAAAAGGGCGAATTGCAAAAAATGGCATAAAAAACGTATTTCGTAAGACCTTGAAGCACTCATTTTTTTAAAAAATCGTGGCTACACTCGTTTTTTTAAACCTGAATTCGTGTTCTAAGACTGGTCTTATGAAACTTGTTTTTTAATACACTATTTCGATTGCTACTAATACCAATTCCAGTTTGACCGGACGATTTACACCAAACTGGCCCTAACATACAACTAACAGTGCAAATCTTAAACCATGAATTTTAGTTGATAGTCGATACAAATTTACCAGAAGCATACAGAAACAAACGCTTTTATCGACGAAATTAACCATATTTCATAGTAAAAATTCTAAACAATGAATGCCACAATTAATTCTTACGGAGGAGGATCTAAACCAAACAGTGACGTAGCTAACCATTTTATTGCCATTTTAAATATGGTCACTAGTAAAACATCTAACTTAAGTCATCAGCAAATTGACTTTTCATATTATTAATTTCGATGCATATTTTCCTTTGTTCCTGCTACAGCACAAGAAACTAATTCTTTGTGCTCAAGTAAAGCACCTGATTATAAAGACGTATCGATCAATACGATCAAAACAATCGGTGATGAAATAGTTCACAAATTAACAGCTGTATTTAATCAAAGTTTTTCACCTGACGTGTTTCCCGAGTTTATAATAACGGGCTTATATTTAAATCAGGGGAACAGTCCAAGTTGGATAACTATATAGACCTATTTTGTTACTGTCCATTTTTTTCTAAAATTCTGGAATTATTGGTTAAGAAACTCTCATGAATTACTAAAACAAATTAAATCGTTGCACAATCCCAGTTTCGATTTAGAGAGGGAAGAAATACTGAAAAAGCGCTGAATAGGTTTCTCCATGAAATCTATGATTCTCTTAGCGTGGTTGAAAGGTTTCAGGAATCTTTCTAGATATTTCTAAAGCTTTGGAAAGACCGGATTTCGTGGAGCTGGATTATAATGGTTTCAGTCATACTTAATTCATAGGTATCGTTTTGCTGGTGTGCCTCACGAGTTTTGTGGCCAATATTGGTTTTGATTTTTATTAACGACTTATCCTGTAATTTTATAGGTCTATTAACAGCTTTCATTAATTATACTGCTCTGTTGCGCTCAATAGCGTGGACGATTTGTAAGGTTTATCCAGTTAGACTTAAACAAACACCGCTAAAAAAACACTTGTTAATTTCGCAATTGATGAAGCTTTTCAATTATTAAAAGAATTGTACCTTCATGTAATAGTTCAAAGGTAAATTAAACCAGAATTGTTGTTTAGATTCACTTATGAAAATAGGTGTTGATAAATGCACTAAGGACTGAAACGTGTTAATTAAGCGTTTGTATTGTGTTTTAAATTCGATAATTTCTTATGTGTGTTGGTAAGCAACACATTCTACGCGGGTACGAATGTGGGAATATGACCACATTGCGCAGAATATTTGAGCGTTACGCAGTAAGTTTAAAGTTGATATAATTAATTATTGGGTAAATGTATCAGGTGACTTTCTTTCGGTCTTCTTCAAGAACATTATTTTGTGACGGAAAAATGCGTCATTAGAAACTATACATGTTGGAGAAAATTTCTGTTTGTAATTTTTTAAAATTTATTTGATAAATATACATACTGCGTGATGCTGGTTTTTTACAATGTCAACATGTGGGAAAAAGTAATTTAGTGTTCGTTTTAATGGGTATATAGTTTCTTAACAAATATCTTGCCAAAAGGTGAGTAAAAATTTTCGTAAAAGTACTACACCTTTGCCGATGATTATTTAACTGATTACACTCGTTCTACTTCACACTCTACTCGTATCTGAAGTATTTGCTTCTCGATTAGCTTTGGTTTTGGTCCTTTCGTTTCTTCTTCAGGTTAGTGCTGTAACCCATCGTTCACCTGTACCTGGGGTGCTCACTTTGTCAGGGTATTTTGAACACCCTGTATACGTATTGGGTAATTTTGTTTGTAGTTCTATGTACTTAGTTAGATTCCGTATATACATATTTTTTGTTGTTGTCAAATTAAGTTTTATAGTAAATTTGTTTAACGTGTGTTGCGACCTTTAGGCATGGTGGTGTATGGCGAGCTTTAGATTGTTTTGTTTGTGAATTATTTTTTGTAAGTTAGGTTGTTTTCCTTATTATTTCTCGTTTATAGAAGTTTGATTAACTCTTATTTGTAAATAGTTGTATTAAGTGTAAATAACGTTCATTTCGTTTGATTTCCGTAAAATATAATAGAAAGTTTCGTAATTTAAATAAATAGTGTAGATTTATGTGTGTATGATGTCATGTTGGCGACATAAAGACGCTTAAGTATAGTTGTTCAGATTATTAGTGAGTATGTTGGTTTAAGTCATAGAGATTGAATGTGGGACTGATTGTTTGTACTTGAATAAAACATAGGGATATTTTTTCGCGTTAAGTCTGCTGACGTTTGAACTTTTGAAAACTACCGAGTCCTTACGGACGAAAACGAATTTTGTGTTTAGGGTACTAAATCTTCCCTTCCGTTTTTTAATTGGTGGAATTAACTTAGATAAGATTCAAAATTCAAAGATGGATTTTTGTGAATAAGTTGTGTGATTCTGAAACTGATCGCGCTCTCGTGTACTAGTACGGTGCCGCTTGTTACGCTTTAAGGGTGGTTTAGAACGTAGATATTTTGGACCTTGTGGTGTTTAACGAAGTACTTTTGTGTAGTAAGGGTAGTTTCTCTACTTCTGAAGAAGACCTGTAAAGGGTTTTATTAAAATTGTTCATCACCAAAGGATTATACCTAGTGCCGATTTCGATCTTACGTAAAGTTACCTAGAGGACATCGTCGTGTTGTATTAGTGCTTCAATGACCTCTTTGGTTTTTCTTGCTTTTGCGGATTCATTTAAAGTCAACGTTCTTGAGTGCCGCTTATTTACCGTACAAAGCGTGTTTAAGATAAAGAAACTTTCGCAATATATTAAAATTTATAGTTATTTAAAACAAATTATTAACATTTTGGATTATTAGTGGAAATAAAACCAGTTAAAAGATTTAAGTTATCAAGCAATTTTGAACGCCCAAATTATTATTATTTTAAAAGAAGTTTTGAATTTATGCAGTAACATTTTAACGCGATTCAATCAAGGGATCGTTTGTGTATCATAGAACAATAGTCAACATTCTATTCATCATTTTGCCAGACCAGTAAGATTTCATTTCCGTTATAGCAGTAACCGACCATCATTTTCATTGTTGTAACACAGGAGAGGTGTAATTCTAGACCGTAAGGTAACATAATATTGTTTTTTATTGAAGATTTTTAAGATTTTTTTTTTTTTGTGTGTTTCGAACTATTTTTTTTTGTGTTGATGAAAGTTTGGAAGCGGTGTCGTAATTTTTTTTGGTAAATTAAGTTGTTTTAAATTTATTTAGTGTAACTAATTGTAGTTTGACGCTCCGCCTCACCCTTTGTTATTTATTTTAGTATTAAAGGGCAATTGACCGTATTGTAGTGTGGGTATATTATCCACGAATTATATAAATATAGGTTAAATCATTTAGACTGGCGTAAAGCAGATTTCTGATCAGACATCCTGTCGCCTTTTAAGCCTTTGTATTTTTTTGTTTATACGCATTATCGTATGTTTACATTTTTTTATATTTATCTTTTTTTTTATTATTTTATTATAGCTTTGTTTAGGTTTTATAAATGTGTTTTAATTATGTGGAAACCCTTTTGTGTTACATAAAAGTTCTTTTTGCAAATTGCAAGTTACCGGTAATTAGTTTTTAACGTAACAAAGTTAGTTTTTTGGTTTTATTGAGTAATAGCGTTCTTAATATTTAGTGTTTTATTTGATTTTTAGTTGAGTATTAATTCATTTAGAGTGAATTTTATAGCTTATTTTTTGGTTTTGTTTTGATTATTAGTTAATGCCTAATTATTTACACAGAGGTGTAATAACGTAACTTTATTGAGCGTTTATCACGCTTTTATTTGACAAGCGTGTAGTGCTTTTGAAGCCCTACTTCAGGTGGTTTGCTGAGTTGCTGTCCAGCACACCTGGGATTGATTGCGGATAGGTAAGCGTATGTTTTTGTATGTTTAGACACGCTATGAACTCGTAATTTGGGCACGACGACCCTATTTTGACTATCAAACATTCTGGCGCCCTTTACCGAATTGATTTTGTCTTCATCCCTATTTTGACTGACGTACGATTTACTATTCTGGCTGTGCAAAATTTTTCAACATCTGACCTACACCCATACGCTGGCTAGTCGGGGCAAAAGGCCAATATTATCTGTAATCCCGTTCTACCACCCGTTTATACCGTTACAACTTCCACCCGCAGTTACGAATACACGGTTAACAGTTCTTCCTAACTATCGGATGCTGAACAGGGATCTACGACAGGTCGCTGGAAGGCAACTCGAGGGGTGACTTCAAATTCGTCACGATTTTCTCTAAAAAAACATTAAGTTTAACTTAAGTAAGATACTCGTACTCCTATACACAAGCAACTGATTGGTGAGTCTTTAATTTTTGATTACTTCATAACGGAAGCCTGGATATATAGACAACCGTTTTGAGGTGCAATTATTACTTAAAATGAAAATATCCTCCTTATAAGGCCACCTTTTCTTAATTTACTGTTTAATACAGTTTACATGTATATATATATATATATATATATATATATATATATATATATATATATATATATATATATATATATATATAAATATATATATATATATATATATATATATATTGATGTTCTTCCGCATCTCACTTATATTCTATTATGGTTCTTAAAGAACCGATGTTGAAATGACGATGTTATAATCTCATCTGCCATTTCAAGTCTTCGTGTTCTGCTCCTGGTAACTCGAACTGAACTGATTCGTGATGGTCGGCGGTATTTGTCAGCATACAAATACCGCCTACCATCACGACTTAAATGGCAGATGAGATTATGCCGAAACTCGTCATTTCAATATCTTCTTTAAGAACCATGGAAAAATCTGCAGACCAAGCGGAAGAAATCAATCATATCAGCACTCAAACCTGAAAATTAATATATATTATATGTATATATATATATATATATATATATATATATATATATATATATATATATATATATATATACATATATGTATATATATATATATATATATATATATATATATATATATATATACAGGGTGTCCCAATATTGCGTATTCGGTCGATAGCTCCTTAGTCATTAAACTTAGAAGATAAGTTTAAATACGAAAGTTGTTTATTTTATAAGCTGCATAATTTAAAAATAGTTTGGTTTCTACAGGGTGTAATATAAAAGCGGTACAATATAGAACTTTTGATTTTTAAATAGTGCACCCTATATATTATTTTATTTTTCGATTCTCCTTATAATTTTACATCTTTTTGTAAGAATTACTTACAAGCTAAATCTTACAGTTTTGAGATATTTGCAAAGTTAACTAAAACTGACATTTTATATAGAATTCAAGTAGGCGTATCTCAGTTATTTTTAAAGATAAAATAATCTTGGTATAGAATTTATTCATACATGAGCTTACTTTAATCTATTGTCAAAATTGGATTTCAATATACACGTTGATCACAAAATTAATTCAATAACATGATTTGAAAATTATATATCTTCATTTTTTAAATGGCACACCTATATTTTTTAATGCCTTGTCTTCGTCTATTAATCGGCATTCATTTCTATTAAATATGTTCTATACCTATCTCTAATAGTTTCAGAGATATTTAAGTTTGTTCAATTTTTTTCGTTGATAACACTGATGAAGAGTAACATTAGTCGGTCAAAGCAAGCTGTGGATACATAAGAAACTAAAAAATATTAACTGAAATACATAAATTGTAATTATAATAAATATTGTATGAAACCACGATTTTTAAGAGATATTTGAGATGTTTTTAAACGATTCATCGTAAAATTAAACAATTTAATCAAAAGAGCGTGAATCAAAAGATGAACGAAAACCAATGAAGAAATCAAACTTGTCAAACAGAGCTAATATTTGTGTAGTATTGTATACTTACTACCTAAATTACAAAATGAATTTTTCGAAAGAAGAACTTGTTAATATGATTTACGTCCTTGGTGAAAGCGATAAAAATTGTCTTTTAGCTCATCGAATTTATAAGCAAAAATTTCCAAATGCAGTATTCATTACGAAGACAATTTAGAACGAGAAAGAACCGCAATTAACGAAGGTAATGAACATTTAGTTTTTCAATCCGTGATTGAAAATCCTCACGTTTCTTGCCGACAATTGGAATTAGAAGTTGGAGTTTCAAAAACATCAGTTAAAGAATTATAAAAATATATAATATCATCCATGCCATGTCCAACTTGCACAAGAATTAGACGAGGATGACTTCGTTAATAGATTAAACTTTTGCAATTGGACCATAAATAAAATTTCCACAAAAATTACGTTAATAGACATAATTTCCATTATTACGATACTGGAATCCCAGATTTATAATTCCTGGTAATCGTCAACACCGCTGGTCACTTAATGTTTGGGCCGGAATTATTGGGGAAAGAATTATAGGACCATATTTTTTTGAAAACATGGTCAGTGGAGATTTATTTTTAAACTTCTTGCGCAACGAATTTGAAACTTTTATTGAAGATTTACCTTTACAAACCCTTAGAGAAATGTGGCTGCGGAAACGTTAGACATTATTTAAATATCCAGTTTCAAAACATATGGATTGGAAGAGGAGGGCCGATCTCCTGGCCTGCAAGATCGCCTGACTTGACAAAGCTGGACTTTTTTTCTTTGGGGTTGGATTAAGAAAAAGTCTATCAAACTCCTCCAACGACTGTAGATGATATGAAGGTAAGAATTAGAGACGTCATTCAAAATATAAATGTTTGCACGTTACGAAAAGTAAATTTGTCGTTTATTCAAAGACTTCATGTTTGCCAGCAACAAAACGGTGGTCACATTGAACATTTATTATAATTTTAAGTTTTTCTATTTCGGTTAATATGTTTTTTAGTTTCTTATGTATTCATAGCTTGCTTTGAGCGACTAATGTTACTCTCCTTCAGTGTTATCAACGAAAAAAATTGAACAAGCTTAAATATCTCCGAAACTATTAGAGATAGGTATAGAACATATTTAACATAAATGAAAGCCGACTAATAGACGAAGACAAGGCATTATAGAAATATAGGGTGTGCCATTTAAAAAATTAAGATATAGCATTTTCAAATTTATGCTATTGAATTAATTTTTGTGATCACCGTGTATATTGAAATCCAATTTTGACAATAGATTAAAGTAGCTCATGTATGAATAAATTCTAACCAAGATTATTTTTTATCTTTAAAAATAACTGAGATACGCCTACTTGAATTACTACATAAAAATGTCAGTTTTTGTTAACTTTGCAAATATCTCAAAAACTGTAAGATTTAGCTTGTAAGTAATCTTATAAAAAGATGTAAAATTATAAGGAGAATCGAATTCTATTTAAAAATCAAAAGTTCTATATTGTACTGCTTTTATATTACACCTGTAGAAACCAAACTATTTTTAGATTATGTAGCTTATAAAATGGACAACTTTCGTATTTGAACTTATCTTCTAAGTTTAATGGCTAAGGATCTATCGACCGAATATGCACTATTGCGACACCCTATATTGTATACATGTATATATATATATATATATATATATATATATATATATATATATATATATATATATATATATATATAGTATATATAGTTTCGTTGTATTTGCTCTGTGTTCTTTAAATTCTATCAGCAATGGTACTTTGTCAATAAAAATTTTAGCATCGCTTGCCTTTGTAAGTTGTGACTTAAACCTTTTTAGTGGTAGTGACTGAATGTTTCCATTGCATCGATGACAATTTACTGGATGGTTCGAAATAATGGCACCAAGGTTTCGTTACCAGTAACTATTGATAAAACCATTTTCGTTCTATCGTAAGGTTTTACAGAAACATCCCCAATCATTGCTGAGGCTCAGACAAAATACGAGAACCCATTGCACAAATTTCTCTGTAAAGTTTTATACGATACTATGGACGGATCCTACACTCACATCAGTATTTTGTGATATCGCTCTGATTGAAATTCGATAATTTTCACTAATGAAACCGTCCACGGCCGCTATATTAGTATCCGTTGATGCAGTACACCATACAACTAGTCGAAGCGCACATTTTGTTCCTCTTTGCCATTTCTAAATTTTTCACCATTCCTTTACAGTTGGACATGAAAAATATGCTTCTTCATAAACTGTCTGTCATCGAAATGGATTTGCGTTTTCAAACCCTAACTACACAAAATTGAACGACCGTATGTTGATCGAACTTGGACGGATTTGTGTATAATAAATGCCATTTCAAAGTCGCAATATTTCAAATGAGTATAAATATATATATATATATATATATATATATATATATATATATATATATATATATATACAGGTGTTTGGTACATCGATGCAAATATTTAAAGGGTAATAGAATACGTGATTTTGAGTCGATTTAAGCAAACATACCTATACACCAAGTGTTACCGTTTTGAGATAATGCCACTTTTAATATTTCTTAATTTTACCGTGCTTTTCTGCAAATATCGAAGTGTACAAGATTAACAAGGTCTTATCGCAAACTTATACTAAGTTTTTATTCCTTATTAAGTGATTGCTCATATTATTTTATCAGAAAAGTCTAAAATGTCTTTGGTTCTTGCCTAGAACTTCTTAAACATGAATGTTTTAATTTGTAAAAGCAATCACTAAAATTCAAACGTGGATTTAGTATAAAATCTTTCGTTAATTTTTTCAATTTCAGTAAAACTTCCTTGGGAAATGGTCTTTAAGATAGCATGAATAGATTTACAAAAATTTTACAAATTGAAAAATTGAATTTAATTACCTAGGCGCATTCAAAACGTAAATACCCTTCATTATTTAATTTATATAGTTTAAAAAAGCAGATTTTAGAAAATGTCCTATTTATTAAAACATTAATAGTATTATTATTGGTGTTCAAATAGTCCACCGTCTCGAAGACAATTTCAGCCGTTTAGTACTGCACGAGGCAAACATCAATTTGAACCACAATTCTATTCTTACTTTTAGTGTACGATATTAAAAATTTTGATAAGATATTTATACTATACTAGTGTGTAATAGAAAGGATGCTGGTTTTAGTATCTTTTATCTCTTTCATACATGAACAAAATTTCTATTCTTCGTTAGAAAATGATGTCATCATAACTACAACTTGCTATTAAAATAAATCATGGGAGTACAAAACAAATGAATAATTGAAATTTTTATGCATTTTTGACAAAATGAATAATCAATTCAATCATTAATTTTTATTAGTTCTAAAGATTCGTAAGAAATAAATTAGGTAAATAATAGATAATTTTTTTTTTTTTTTTTATGTTCGTTTATGGGCATCGACTACAGTGGTCAAGCCGATCAAATAAAACGCTCAAAATACTATTATTAGAATACTACAAAAAACAAATAAATAAAAAGAACGTAGAAATAACAAAAGAGGACTTTAAAATAAATTAATGTATATCTAAAATGGTAAGTTTAAATTTTGTAGTATAAGTCACAGACCCTGAGGAATCGGATTACATTTTAATCTGTCTGGTTCGGACAATAGATTACTGAGGTCGTCATTATTACAACTTCTCGCTAAATTGGCAATCAACAAGAACGTGGCGGAAAATTGCGTATGACAGTTTTGCACATTGATGTTTTGACGTTTAATCTGTGACCATGACTCAAAAATGTATATCAAGCCTAACGTCGAATTTTGACATTTCCTGTCTAGAAATTTTCAGTCAGGTTAAACTTCTTAACTGAGGTCTTAATGTTGTATGGTTAGAAATATTCCGCTTAGATTTCCATGATCTTACTGTATGCAGAACTTCTGACATCAGTGTGTCATGACATGCGCCTACATCATGGCAAAATGCTGCTCATCAGCTGATCGTTACCTCTAAGACCAGTATGACTTGGAACCCAAATAAATCTTACAATTATGCCCTGTTCTGCTAGAAAAGGTGATAAAATCATCTGAAGGAGAGTATCATTACTGTATTAGAGAGAATTAGAACGCTGAGTGAATCTGAAGCAATAATGAAGTGGCTACGTGATGCGAAAGAACAAATAACAGCGCCTGCCACAAAGCGTACTGTTCTGCAGTGTAAACTGTCTGGTGACAGCGACCAAGAATCAGTATCATTACGACAATGCAGCTATCCTTTGTTTTAGAACCATCGGTGTATAAATTTCGCTTGTAGCTATCAAAATTGAGAAAACTCCTATGGAATAAGGACGCTGGCGTGGAATGCTTGTCGTACTGAGCAAGGTCAGTATGACTTCATGTCGAGGATGTTCCATGGAGGTACTTCAATGAATCCCAGTGGTAGTACAGCTGGAATCTGATAGTTCAATTCAGTTAACAAGTTTCGGCTCGGATACTTAACGGATTGTGGCCTGTGACGTTATATTGGATTTAAAATTATTTAAAATTCTATGTTATACTGTGCACTCAGTCGACTAAATAAGACAAATTACTGTCTTTCTTCTAATGTGAAGAGGCTAGTCCGGATTCAACACAGAGACTTGCAAGATGTGCCTGGTATTAGACAAATTCTAATACCCAAGTGATGAACCGGATCAAGCATTTTGAGAATGCTGTTATGCAGAAGAGTACACTATAGAACCGTAATCTATTTTAGATAAAAAAGTGAACGATATATCTGGAAGCATACAATTCAATTGCCAGCCAGGACTCTAATGATATTCATCGACTTAAGACAATATTTTGAGCTCTTTCACGTGTGCCGCAATAAGTTTTTCTAAAATGAGTCAAAATCTGATCTTATCTAACTTGGATGAAGTTTTAAAGGCGAATCATTGGTCAAATTAAACGTAATCTGGAAAGTGCATACATTGCGTCTTTTCAGTTGAATTGGTAACAGAATTCTGAATTTCTAATGACCTGATTTATCGCAGTTTGCAGATGTTTATTGATCTCGATTCGATCAGCACCATAGAATATGCTAAGATCATCGACATATTGGCAGATTGATTCTTCTATCTATATTCGCACCAAGTCATTAACCGCGATGAAATAATAACATAATAGAACCTTGAGGTACACCATTCTCTAATATCCTGACGGAAGACAAAGTTGTTCCAATTCTCACCTTAAATCGACGATCTCAAAAAAGATGCAATAAGAAGAAGATTTCCTCTAAAATTATGCATTTTATGTAGTATATGGTAGCGCCAAGTCATGTCATAAGCTTTGTTAAGGTCAAAAATACTGCAACCAAATGTTGTTTTCTAAAAGTTGTTTGATGGCATGTTCTAAGTAAACTATCTGGTCGGTGGTTGAACAATTTACGGAAAATGCTATCGAAAGACCAATTCAGCAGCCATACAAGTCTATTAACCATTTCTCAAAGTTTACCAGAGTTGAAGTCAAACTTATAGGTCTATAGCTAGACGAAATTAACGGATCTTTGAATCTTTAGAATCGGAATGACGATATCCTTCCATGCATGGGTAAGTTCCTTCATGCCAAATTCTGTTTATACTGAGTAGGTAGAGTTTAAAATCTGAAGTCAGATTCACAGCATAATATTGGTGATAGAGTCACCACAGAATTTTAAGATGATAGTGCCGAATCTAATTCAGTCAGGTTGAAAGGAACGTTATAAGGCGAGTTTCATCCGTCTTAAAATGCCGACTTGTTTTTTGTACGCTTGACTCTGAGGAAACCAGCGTCATAGTTTGACGAACTACTTGAACTTTCAAATTGGTCTGCAATTAGATCAGCAATAATCTGATTGGTAATTACCTCATCCTCATATTAGGTACCGATGGGAGGATTATATTCTTCCTGAGACACGCCTAACTCTATTCCAACATTCTGGGATGTTGTATCTGATGAGATTCAGATACGTAGTTAGACCAGATTCTCTTACTCGCAAGCGTTATACGACTTTTGCACGGGCTTTTTGAACAATATAAAGTTCTCATTATTGGGATATCGTTTGAAGCGATTGAATGCAGCTTTTTGATCTTTATGGCATTTTCAGTATTCCACCAAGGAACTCTTTTCTGGTAATTGCTCCTCCAGATTTGGTATAGACATTTCAGCAGATGTTAAAATTGAATTTGTAATATTTTCTACATCCTGTTCAAGGAATCGCTGTGTTTACTCCAGATAATCTCTAAAAGCGGCCCAGTCAGCTTTTCTAACAACCACCCTGTCAAACTGGGACAAGTATCTGTAGTGATCACTATAAAGTGATACTACCATGAAAGTCGGCTTTAAAACCTATGCGATATAAAGATGCGATGTGATCTATTAGAATTTGATCCGCGTTAAAGTAAGTCGGTGATCCATCATTCAGTAACACTAGGTCTGGTGAATTATGTATTCAACCTCCTTTTGATCTTTAATGTGAAAAAGTTGGTTTGTGCATTAAATCGGGAAAAAACGTTGGAGCTGTCTGATTACATCTTGAGCTCCTTTTTATCTGGTGGTAAATGCTACAAACAGTTAAAGTAATTGGGAAGTACTTGAAACCTTGTTGCGTGTTACATTGTATTATACATGTATGAAAGTCTTCGATTTGTTGTAAGGTGATTCTATTCTTTCCACATAACTACGTGCATTAATAGGTGCACACCCTCATAATAATTGTAAGTCTGATTGAACCAGCATCACAAATCTTGCAGCTGCAGCAAATAGTCGTGACCATCTTAGTGTTCCCGTTTTATATGAATACCATATTTTACTTCATCGATACATTCTTATTCTTGATCCAGTGAATCATTTATTTAGACCATCGAAAAGGAACTGTGTGTGGAAACAATTACCACCTTTGCTATGTCAAACCGTATCTTGTCCTAATTAATTAATCCTCCACTGCGGTTTTTCAGCACAGCGTTTGAAGCTTGAGGCACAATTAGGCGTACCCCTTGCAGTGACATTCGTGATCCGTAACAACCCTTAGTGATGCAACTGTCTGCTCACCAAGAACTATCGAAGGTTCCGTAAATAAATCAATGTTTTCTAGACGTACGTTCTAGTTCGTACAGCGTACTAAATTAATTAATTCTTCTTTAACTCTAAACGCTCGCGCTTAACTTCTATGTCCATACCTACATTTACCCTATGGGTACCCTAGTTCAGTGGCGCAGCGTAGGAGGGGACGCTGCATTTCGGGTGGCAACTTTTCGGGGTCGGCAGCGCTGCACTCTTAGGTAATGTTTGGGGCAACGCACCTTTGGGAGCGAAAATCTTGTAAAGATGTTTGATTTTGTAAGTAATACGCACTTTATTTGAAGCTCTAGAATCACTCTTACGAAAGCGCAGTTTTGGCGTAAAACCACAAAAGGCTTCAATAATGATAATAAAGTGGGTGGTTCGAATCTATTTTAAAAAAATTTACCGGTATATTCCCCACGGAAAAACAGTAACTTTTTGCTAATATACATATATCCGGAAACGAATAGGTTTTAAAATGCAGAGTGTTAAATATATTGGAAATTATGTATACAATTTTAAAAAGTTTATTTTACATAAGTTTAATTTTAAATAAATACAAATTAAATAGGATCGAAAATGTTTAAACTTTGGAATCTTTTTAAGTTAGCATCTAGGTCTCTATTGGCATCTATTTGACATACAGTTTTAAACGTCCATCTGACAGATTATTTTTTTTACAATGTTACCTATTCTCTTTATGAATGTACTAAAAAAGGGATTGCATTATTATCCTAAAAGACTATTGTTAAAATGATTTCATTTCTTTCAATTTCCACTTTTGTTGTTCTACATCAGATATTTATAAATTAACCCTTAATTGGTGACATGGAGTCTATTAGACCCCGCGCATTTTATTTCGGCGGACAAATCCCACCACAATTTCAGTGTAAATCTCAAGTTCAGTACCTTCATAAAGCTTTCGTCTGTACCACGCGCTAAAGTGGTAGCGTCAGTCAGTTTTCTGTTCTCGAGTTCGGCAAGTCAAGGAGTCTGTCATACTCCGTATCACTACGTGTGCAATAAAACTGATTAGTAATTATGGCTAGTTCTAGTAGATGATTAAAAAATATTCTTGATACAGACTTTGAGAAACTGTGTCATAAGTGGTATAATGGGGCAAGCAGTAATGTCAGTGGTTTTCAGGATGATCAGGAAGGTTACATTGCTAGCGATCACAAAACTAGCAGTGAACAGGAAATAGATCTTTAGGAAGCAGAAGTTTCTGATGTGGAAGATATTAGGTCAGATGAAAGTTTAGACCTGACAAAGATATGTATGAACTAGTAATTACCTAGACCAATAATAAATTAGCTAGTATTAGAGAGCGACGGAATAAGCCTGAACTAAGAGATGTAGACCCGGTGGAACTAAGAGCATTTTTAGGTCCATTACGTTATACGTCATTATTAAAGTTTAATGAGGAAGATATACGCAGCCTTTTTGTCACAAATGGTAAGGGAGGGGATGTTTTTAGGACCTTGATGTCATTAAAGCGTTTTTGTCAATGAAAGGAAAGCCACAAATCCAGGAGCAGCAATAGTGGTGTTTTTTTTAAATGTTTATTAGAAACGCACAAAATTCATATTTAGTGGATGTTTCGACATGTGTGGACGAGATGCTAGTTCAGTTTTGCGGGAAATCTATTTTTAAGATGTAAATTCCCAACAAACCTTGTAAATAAGTGTTGAAAATATTGTGCCTCACAGATGCCGAACTAAGTGACAATGACCAAAGTTAAGCAAATCTTCTCAAGATGTTATTCGTCTTGTCAAAGCTCTGCATAGTTCAAACAGGAATATCAGGTAATGACAGGTTTTTTTCAATAACGTTGGTAAAATACCTGTTGAAGAGTGAGTTAACGTATGTGGGTAATACCACAAAAGTTTTTTCTCGAAGACAAAGGCCAATTAACGAGGTGCTGTAGAGTTTTACCGAGGATTTAACACTTGTATCACATGTACCCAAAAAGAGGAAAGCTGTTGTTCTAGTCTAGTCCACGCACCACTCCATAGCTGAAGATATGGATACAGGAAAACCTGGTTGCTACAACCTTACAAAGGGCGGGGTCGATTCAATCCACCCCGTTCTGCACGTTTTCTTTCCTTTAGACCTAGAATTCATATTTTTATTTTTTCTCGTACTATTACTCTAATTATAGGTGATTCCTTAGTGTTAGAAATGTTGATTTACTTATTATTTTACAATAAGTTGAAAAATAATGTTGTTCTATTAATTATTTTAGGTTATATCGTTTTAATTTTTTTGCACGATGGAGATTTTTCGTTTATTTACCATATCTGTTTCCAAGACAGTAAGATATGTTTACTGGTTGGGAGGCCCAACTCCTCGGTAAGTATTTTACTTACCGACGTCTTTTACTTACAAACGTAAAATTATATAGGTATACTATATTTCACAACAATAAGAACAAATAATTTGGACATTTCTATTTAAAACGTCACTTTTGAGTTTTCGTTTATTTAGTAGAAACTAAATGATTTCAATTATGGTAAATTTAATACAATCGTGCAAAAAACAGTATAATCATCACGAACATTAAAGGTTGTACCGGTCTCGGGCCAAATTGGAGGCTGAGTGATGGCGAATGGCCGTCGACCCGTAAACGTTCCTTACTGTTCTTGCTACTCGATATACTATTTCTTTTCTGATGTAATAAATAACTTTTAAAATCAATGTAATTGTGGTTTCAATATGCCAAAACTAGAGCTGTTCTAAATTATGTAAAAATTAATCATTTTTTTCCATGTGCTTATCCGACTCCGTGTCAGCTTAAGTATCTGAAGTTGAGATTTAGAAAACAATTTTTGCAGTGTAGTTTGATATTTTTGTTGCCAAATAGACCTTGTCTATATAGGCAGACAACTAGAATTTTGGTCTTATACAGTTATCGTAAATTTAAGCGTAAATAGGACCTTGGTGTTATCGCGTGGGAAAGCATCAGAACTTCCTCATAGGGAACTCATGCACACACTAATTTCCACGCTTATTTTGCAGAATTGTATGGGTTTATCCCCATTGGTCTTTGAGCTATTTTTCTAAATTGAGCAATAAGTTTAAGTACTACAGTTGTTCAATTGAAACCCATCTTTGGTCTATAAAAAATATACTCGGAAATAAATTTACAAATAATCACCTCTACAATTAAGACACATATCCCCACTGCCTCACCAACCGATTTATACCTTGTTCGTGAAGTTCTCGTGGCTGCTGGTTGAAGAATTCCTTGATGGTGTGCTGTATTTCGGCGTCCGATTCAAAGCGTCTACCTCTCAATACCTTTTTTAGTGGGCCGAAGATATATAAATCGCAAAGCAATAAATTTGGGCTGGAGGGTGGATGCTTTAAATCCGTACTTTTTTTTTTCTTTGCAAATTTTCTTTCACTACGTTTGGGACATGAGGCCGCGCGTTGTCGTGAAGCAAAAGTACACTGTTGGAAAGTTTTCCTGGACGTTTTCGTCTTATTTCTTGATGAATCTTATTCGGAGTTTCGTTGTATTTGCTCTGTGTTCTTTAAATTCTATCAGCAATGGTATTTTGTCAATAAAAATTTTAGCATCGCCTTGCCTACGTAAGGTTGTGACTTAAACCTTTTTAGTGGTAGTGACTGATTGTTTCCATTGCATCGATGACAACTTACTGGATGGTTCGAAATAATGGCACCAAGGTTTCGTTACCAGTAGCTATTGATAAAACCATTTTCGTTCTACTCCGTAAGGTGTTACTCAAACAACCCCATCCGCAATCATTGCTGAGGCTCAGACAAAATACGAGGAACCCATTGCGCACAAATTTCTCTGTAACCCAGTTTTTATACGATACTATGGACGGATCCTACACTAACATCAGTATTTTGTGATATCGCTCTGATTGAAATTCGATAATTTTCTCTAATGAAACCGTCCACGGCCGCTATATTAGTATCCGTTGATGCAGTACACTATACAACTAGTCGAGGCGCACATTCTGTTCCTCTTTGCCATTTCTAAATTTTTGGCACCATTCCTTTACAGTTGGACATGAAAAATATGCTTCTTCATAAACTGTCTGTCATCGGAAATGGATTTGCGTTGGTTGTAAACCCTAACTACATAAAAATTGAACGACCGCATGTTGATCGAGCTTGGACGGATTTGTGTATAATAAATGCCATTTCAAAGTCGCAATATTTCAAATGAGTATATATAATATATATATATATATATATATATATATATATATATATATATATATATATGGTTGATTTTAGGTTTCGAGTGTAGTATGAAACACTGTTGTTTATCCGGACGTTGTCTCACGTCTGCTGGTGAACAGAAACATCACCAGCAGACAGCGAACAACGATATATATAATATATATATATATATATATATATATATATATATATATATATATATATATATATATATATATATATATATATATATATATATATATATATATATATATATATATATAGTTAAGGTTAAGTTTATTGTGAAAATGAAACAATTTCGAAAAATTTGGTGAGAAACCTTTGATAGCAATATTGAAAAGACTGTTCCGAAGAGTACAGTGAAAAATCAAGCATTTATTTGGACGGAAGTATTGTTCGTTTTCTAAATTTTTTACATGCTTAGTAATGAAAAGTTTTGCCGCTATTTAAATTGTGGATAATGGTTTAATTGTAATTGTAATAAATACTTGAAGAAAAATAATTATAATTATATGCACCGAACTAGCTCTTAATCTCTTATTGGGGATAGGGTTCATTAGCTTTAAAGCTTATTGTTGGAAAATAAAATAAAAATAATTTAATCTTTGAAATTATTATAATTGCGTTAAAATGTAAATGTGAAATCATGGAAAATTTTATTTCACACCTGGAAATGTTTTTCGTCAAATAAATTGTAAATTATGATAATTGGTTTATGTATGAAACAGACTTTAATTGAATCTGTACAATAACGCATGCGTAGCGTCCTAACTGAATCAAATTAATGCAGCCTGTCAAAAATGTCAATAAATGATCTAAATATGTGAGTTCAATTATGTTTTGTTTAAAAATAAAATTATAATGTTGATGATTACACCTGTTCATTTACTTTACAGATATTTATACCATGTTTTCGCACAAACATTTATACATACAATCAATTAAAACATAAATGCAGGAAATCAAACGAATAATCAATGCAATAAATGGGTTATGATAATAAAATTTTACTCACATATGTTACTGCATTTCATTCGGCTTGTTCCATAAGTAGACAATGGTACTACTTTGCTGTTTACAATGGTGCTGCATAAATTTCCATACTTCATCCAAATCTAATTTATTGATATTGCTCATATATTTTTAAATGACCACTTTATTTTAAATTGTTTGTTGGTTTAAATTTTTACAAAAATTTTCGAAATTTGTATTTTATTTTCATATAAATTTTTAATTAACTGCACTTTTATTTTAGATCCCGCTATGGAATGTAGTTTATTTAACACTCTGCGTCGCTTTCAAATAAATAAACATCAACCGATATTTGAACACGAATACAAATCGAAACAATTTTATTATAATCGACAATTTTATCGGTAACCTAACTTTTAAAATTTAGTTATAGGTCTCGACTATATGTTACTCGCGTTTCAAAACCGAATATATAAACGTAACTTGTAACTTACATGTAAACACCAACACTATTAACACTTTGACTTGTTAGTCATGAAAAAATCAAAAAGCAAGAGTAACAAAAATAAAAGCAAGGGCAAGAGAGCGAGAAATCAGGAGCAATTCCATTTATACATTTCTCTTAGAAACCAAATTTTCAACTTTTTCTGTACACTATACACAAAGGATCCAAGCATTTGATTGGTCTAAACACAATTGTTAACTTAACTAAAATACAAATTATGCTATAACTTTTTTTAAATAATTCGGATTTACTTTTTGAAAACAGATTTGGAATCAGGGCAAAATTCCGGATAAAAAGGTACCTCACAAGCCCTATTTTGCTTCGAAGCTCTGCATTTTGACAATTTATAATCTAATTTTACTTATATCTAAGAAATTCTATATTTTACGCCTAAACTAATTACATATTCGTAATCTACATGAAAAACTGTATCAGGATACATTTACTTCAAACCACATAACTTAATTTTAACAGAAATTCCTTTTTCATATTAGAATTTTAGATAGTTAACCCAACTTTTCTAATTTTATGTTCATATTACTTGTACATTGTAAATTTCTTTATGAAAATGAGGGAAACCTTCTATTATGTGCTTTTATAATTTATTTTAAGCTTAAATTATCCTGAAAAATTATAAATTTGCACAATTCTTAAACATAATAACCTAACTTTATACAATTTTTGTTCATAACTTGCGGTTAAGACGTCTAAATCACTTGAAATGTTAATTTATGATGTTCTTATAACTGTCTTTAACATCAATACTGTTTACTTTCACTCTATAGTCTAAAACTTTGTCAATTCAGAAATCCATATTGTTTAACACATTTATGTAAATTTTGTACACAAAATGTAATTTTATTTTAAATATCACATTGTGGAAATGTTTCTCATGTTCTAGTCAATGTTTCTAGCGCACTACCACTGCTCCTGCCCTTTTAATACACTTTGTCTGTGAAATATAAATATACAGTGTTCGTATCATAACCCTTTCTTAAAGTTTAAATAGTTCCTGCATTGTACCTAAATCTATACATGTTCTACATATTAATATTAACCTACTTCATGTGATTAATATCTGTAAAGTTTCTAAACTGCTTAAATAATTTGAATAAACTGTAAAATTACTGAAATATATACTTTGAAACTAATCGTGCTTACAAATATCAATCGTTCTGACCTTCCTCACATGCTACTGGTATAGCTCATTACTTTTTATGAATAAAACAAACCCACAAAGCCTGTTTTGTTAAATCAAACCCATATTTTCTCTCTCCTCTACTAATTTTCTTATAAAAACGAAGTGTAATCATCCTCAAATCTATTTAAACTTTGCCCACTATAAAGAATATCAGCTTGTTAACTCTAGCCCCTGTATTAATCTTATTTCTAACCATCTTAATATATACATATATATATATATATATATATATATATCTTTTTCTATTCTGGAAATATTCTACCGAATACCATGTGTGCATCAAAATTAATCAGGTAATTCTGGAAAAAGCGTTATTTCCTTAAGGACAAAGCATTCGTTGGTTTTCTCTTTTAACTTTTAACCAACAAAGAAAACCAACTCATGCAGTTTCCAGACAACACCGCTTTTCTCAGATTATCGATAATTTTGGACGCACTAGTGGTATTATATATGAAAAGATCATTTTTTTAAATGAAACACCCTGTTTACACAAAATATCCTGAATGAAAATTGAAGTGCCCTTCAAATGATGTATCATGTTCCTGTACCTAAATAGTGAGCTTTCCGAAATAAAAGCTGTAAAGATCTTATTAGTTTGGCACGTTTCATATAAATAGTAATGAAATATCAATGTGGCATATTTCATTATGAAAATTTGACAATTGGTGCATTATTGCTAGAACGTTCGGGCGTTTATCAACAATAGTGGTTTTGATAAAATTGTTTATTCTTCACAGACAGTGTGATCAAATAATAGGAAGAACATGCTGGAAGTTGTACCCTGATTTACAACTAATGAACGAGGGGAGGTTTGTACGATTACACAATAATTTCATGAATTATGGGTTTAAATTGAAAGCGCAACGACATATAGCGAAGTCTGAACTTCAGAGAAGACAAAACTGTGGTAACCAGAAAATAGTCTTTCCAATTCGTAGGCTTTATTAACTTAAAACGTTCAATGCAGAATCAATAATTGACAGAACGAGAGTTGGACAGTCTAAGGAAACATGATGTATCACATCCCCCCCTCCTTTCATATTTTCACAACATAGTCTTGAAGGTAACTAGGCATTCTTCTCTCACGTTAAGGTTGATTGGATTCGTATCTATTTTCTTTTGCAGATGTGTCCAATTGCACTGGTAAGGTGGTATCTAATACGTCATTAGTTGGCAACATATTGGAGGTTTCCGTCGCAATAGAATGAGTAGAGGATGTCTCAGTATAAGTTTCCTCTAAGTTAACATTTCCTCGTGGAGCCAAATGTCGTAAGGAAACTGTCGCCTCAGTACCACCTTTCTTCTATGCCAAACCATGTTCCGGGTTAGATTCCAGTAACTCCGGTTCTTCCACAAGATCATCATACTTGCTAAACCTTACGTTACATTTTATTAAAACTGGTCCTGGGCTGAGAATCCAAGATGGTAATGATCCCCCATTAGCCGACCTTCTTGGAAAAGATAAGAATCTTTCATGTGGAGTGCAGCTAGTAGATGTACAAAGAAGAGGTCTGACTGCATGGAGGCCTTCGGATAGTACGAATTCCCGGTGAGCAACAGGTAACTTTCGCGTTTTTATTGCCAAATTAATCTTTGTCCACACAATTCCGTTGTATCGCTGTACCTCCCCATTCCCCCTTGGATTTCAAGGAGTAGAGAAACTAATTGCAATACCTTGGTCATGGAGAAACGATCTTAATTCCGTTGAAAGCGGAACCACGATCAGAATGGATGAGCGATGGAATTCCAAACATGCTAAATACTTCATTGAGACACTTTATAACAGTAGGAGCGCTTATATCAGGACATACGAACGCAAAAGAAAATTTCGAATATTCATCTACCACTGTTAGAATATATCTATTTCTAGATTTTGTAATAAGGGGACCTTTGGAGTATAGGTTAAGGCGTTCCATGGGAGCAGTAGCCTTTATAAGATGCTATTGGAATTTGTAAAACCTTGGCTTTTACTTCAGCGCAGATTGGACATAACAGCGTCATCTTTTTAACGTCCGCTACTGTGTATGGAGGATATTTCAACCTTATCTTGTGCACCAACCTAGTTACCCCAAGGTGGTAAAGAGGTTTGTGTAATTAGAGAAGTTTGTTAGTTGTGTACATCGCTCCCCAAACACGTGATAGTAAGACCGCTTTCGCGTTTCCTGTACCGCGTTTGTAAGAAGTGTCGTAATCGTAAGGAGAAGGTTAAACGCGCCATCGCATTATCTTGTCATTGTTAATTTTGATCGAGTAATTGTTAACAAAAATGAACGACAAATCTTGCTGATAAGTTTGAAGGGTCTGTTCAATAGAAACACTTTCCATTCCTTTATCAACTATTGAATGGAATTTTGCACCTTTTGACAATAATCGAAAAAGGTAAGTAGTAGGCGTCAGTTTCTACAATGATAGGCTCATAGGAGAGTATGGTAGTGATTAATCCTCTAGAAATTTTTTTTTTTAGATTTTCAAAAGCATTTAAAGCTTGCAAGTTTAAAGCGAAACTATTAGTGTTCATTAACATCTGATCTTTTCATAAAAACGTGGAATCCATTTGGAGTACTAAGCAAAACATCCCATTATGCGTTTATGTTCCTTTGAGTTGGTAGGTGGCAGAAGATTGGGATCGGTTTAAGGCGGTCAGGATCAGGTTTGATTATACCATGACTGACGTATCCGAGTATGGATATCGATTTTTGAAAAAACTTACTTTTATTTTCGTTTACTGTAAGACCATACCAGAAGACCATCTAAATAAAATATACTTTTGTAAAATCATTCTGAGCAGCATTCAAGAATATCCAACTTTTTGAAAAAAATAATTTGGACAGACTAAGCAAAATTTACCAGGGAAGGCATTTTTAACAGGAGAAACAATCTCTGTGGGAACGATTCTTTCGGTAATCTGCCATTAAAAGAATATCGTACCTGTTGGATTGCACTGGATGGGGTAACGGCTAATTACACTTGGGAAGTAACAAAGGAGATGTTCGAAATGTTCGACGATCGTTGGTTCAGACATTTAGGACCGTGGTATTGGCCTGCACGGTCACTCGACTTCAGGTCCGGACTTCACGTCATCATTTTGAAAATCCATTGTGAATGTTTTCCAAATACCACAATAATAGACATATAAATGGAGCTATGTGTTTAATATAAAATATGGAAATTAATTAGTTTTTCGAAAACCATTGAATATAGGTATAGGGAAGCGTCATACAAAAATAATTGAAAAGCAACGGCGGAGGGGAAGATGCAGGCTATTCCATTTAAAATATCAAAGGTGATGGTACCTTTTTGTAGAAACAGCAACGTCGCATTCTTGGAAATATTTTACATAGATAGAACAGAGCCAATTACCAAAGTAACCAAATTGTCAGAACGATCCAATGTCCGTTTTCCGTGAACCTCTAACCTACCATCGACCGTGAGTCACCCTGTATACCACATAACATATAACCGAGCAATACAAATATAGAATTAGTACATAAACCTCTACACAAACAAACTCAGTTTAAAACAGACAAAAATGCAAATCAAACCTCTTAAATAACTATAAAAAAGCATTTGTAATCTTCATCAATCCTGTCATACCTTTTTTATTAACTCGGTTATATGCACAATCAATAGCTAGACTGCATAGTAAATGTTAATTTAAGTAGTGGTTTATTACAACTAGTAAAACGTGTGCTCATATCTTACCCAAGGCGTGGAACGATAAATCCTTATACAAATATATTAAATCTGACCAATTAGCATATATATGTCATTCATTGATCCAAAGATGAGCCAAATAAATATACAGCCATTCTTGCATTATATCTCATAACTTAGAAAAAGAAACGACGTGTTCATAAATTTACAAGAAAGATGGTCCTAATGAATACTTAAATTAAATACTTTACGTTATGACATTCAATTCGATAATATAGAAACATTATTGTGTTCGTTCGAATTTGGCATCGTGTAATTATAAACAGACGTAATGGCTTGTTTTTTGCTGTTTTCCTAGACCGTGTAGTAAAAGCTTCACGAATTATGTATGTTAAATCATTACAGAATCATAAATATTTAAAGTGTGTAATTAATACTAAAGTAAGATTATACCGGATGATTCTTTAATACTGATGACAGTTTGAATTTCGCGCGTACGATTCTAGTTCTTTTTACGGTGTTGAATTGGCGGTTAAGTATTTTTAGTTACTTTATTCGTTCTTTTTTGATATCAGTGCCGTCGTTAATTTGTTTACATCAGACTAATTTGCATTTGTAGGTTAAAAACCTTCTCGAAGATAAGAAAGAATTGCATTTGTAAGGCAAAATCACGGACGTTAATTTTTTTTTAACATCTGTGGGCAAAACCAACAGATCGTCCATTATCGCGAAAGGATGAAGTCGTAGAAGACGTAAGACAACGAATGGAAGCAAGCCCAAAAAAATCAATCTGCCAGTATGCACCCATACCGGGTTTCTGTTGTACAGCAACTGCATGCTGTTGATAATGAGAATAGACGTTATTATTGCCATTGGTTTACTAACAATTTAAATAACGATACTTAAAATGTAACTTTTATGACCGATGAACCATGGTTTCTGTTATCTAGCTATATTAATAATCAAAATTAAGGAACGTGGGCAACTGAACATACACACAATTTTGAAGAGGAACTTGAAAGAATTACACCTGCAACTCTGGAAGATGTGTTTGACAATATGAAGCGTAGAGTGCATTTGTGTCGTGAACATACCGGTGAACATTTTGAGCAATTTTTATAGTTTATTTAATAAAATGTTAATAACGTAACTGTGCTTAGTGTAAGTGTAAAATTTGTTGTAAAACTGGAGATTTATTTGTAATTTAAAAATAAATTATTAATTTAGAGATTGATACCTATTTACACATACACCAATGGAATTCAATAAATGACAATGTATAATTACCAACCTTGAAAATTTGTTTATTTTGCGGGAAATTCAATCTGTCATCAGTATTAAAGAATCACCTGGTATCTGCACAACCTGTTTTCAATATACCGTAACAATTATAATTTTTTACTATAGCGCGTCCAAACCTCCAAATTCAGTATGCAAAAACAGTGCAGGGTTGCCAAACTTATTATGCCAATAGGTTACTGCACTTATAATATCGTATTATTATGACACATATCACATGGTACATTTTTGGTTACGTTCATTGATTAAAATACAAAAACAAAATCGGAGAATAGGCTATCAAATCGGTGATAATTTTATCGCCGCATGTTGACTGTCACATGATTTTAATGAATAAAATAGTTTCTCCACGACTATATAATAATGCACAAATTCTTTTTAGATATTTAGCTGAATAATGATATAAATTCTTCACACCAGTGAAGAATGAAAAAGAATTCACTCTCGTTAGCCAATCACATTCTATGATTATCAGAAATCACGCTAAAATGAATAAATCAAATCGTCTCTTTTAAAACGTCAAATACCTAACTACGCAAATCGCTTCTGACAGCGCGTCGTTTGAAACATCAAAATAATCATATAATCATAATTTTACGTATATATGTATAGAGAACAAAATGGACAACAGTAGCGATAGTGAAGATTTAATATATACGCCTCCCGAAATTAAACAAATTGCTCAATCATTCACAATGAATTTTCTACCGAAGAGATCAAAGCAAGACTGTAATAAGATTTATGAAACATTTATGGCATGGAGACATTCCAATACAGTAAGTTCCTTTTCGGAAAACGTTCTCCTAGCATATTTCACAAAACTTTCCGAAAAATATAAATCTTCAACTTTATGGAAAATATACTCTATACTATGAAGTACATTAAATGTTAATAATGAAATACACATTAAAAATTATTCAAAATTGCAGGCGTTCCTTAAACCAAAAGGAGAAGGATTTAACGCAAAGAAATCGAAAACGTTTACCTCTGAAGATATAAATAAATTTATCACAGAATCTCCAGACAATATATATCTCGGAACTAAGTAGTATTTTTTTAGGTTGCATTAATCATAGGGGTTATGGGTGCTTGCCGTAATAAATAACGAAATGTATTTAATGAAAATGGAAGACATTCAAGACCTTAATTCAGCTCTTTTAATAACCATACCTCATACTAAAACAAAGATTGTAAGAAAATTTACAGTGACAGGTGTATTTTATGAAATATGCAAAAGTATATGGCACTACGCCCAACTAATGTAACAAATACTTCTTTCTTCTTGAACTACCAACGCGACAAATGTACTGTTCAGAGAATTGGCATCAACAAATTTGCATCAATGGGCCGACAAATAGCAACCTACTTAAACCTACCAAATGTAAATCTGTACACCGGACATAGTTTTCGTAGATTTTCTGCCACACTATTAATTGATTCGGGGGAAGATATTTCGGCTCTCAAACGACACGGTGGCTGTACATCCGTAGCTGAGGGCTACGTGGTTGATTCAATAACAAATAGAATGAACACTGCGAACAAAATACTGTAGTCGATAAATCAAACCGGAATCACCTAACTACATACAGCACAGACTAACAGTATTAGCACTGCTAGTTTTAATCATAATTCAGTACCAACCACATTAAATATAAGCAATTGTAATAACTTCGAAATAAATTTTGCAAAAGAATGAATCTAAATTAAGTACTTATATTCATGTTATCTCTATTATTATTCCTAATAATGTTATAATTTCATTTAAAAATGAAAAGGTTTCTATTAAAAATATGAGTTACGTATATCTATGTTCTTTACATTTTCATAAATAAATGTGGTCGATAGCTCAGTCGTAGAGATACTTGAGTCTTACGCGGGCGATCGAAGTTCCAAGATCCAAGTGAATAATAGCCATGGAATGGCTATTATTCACTTGGATCTTCATCTGCGTGAATAATAGCCATCATTCTACACTAGTTGAAGAATATACTATTACTGTTAAAGTTTAAAATTGTAGAGTTTAAAAAAAATATAGTTTCTATTAAAGTTCATTATATTCTCTTACCAAATATAACACGTGTTATAATCATAACACTAGTTATATTATCCCCCATATTATTATAATTAGGTGTATTAAAGTCACCAATTATGAGAACCTTTTTAAACCGTTTATCGTACAACCGCGATAAATAATTTTAGAGGTTTTCATAACTTAACACAATTCAACAACGTAGTTAATGCTAAAAATCGACTTTTAGACTTAAGTTTTTACTAATATAAATTGTGCTGTTACTCAAGACATACCAATTGTTTCTGAGGACATTTATCACCCATATTTGAATATACAACTGAAGTATAAAATAATAAGCACTAACAAATTTTCAAGTCACAATTCTAATTAGCAGTATAACTTTAAAGCAGCTGATCATGTCAACTAATATAACACAATTTTACACACTGATTGTCATCTCTTTACTCTTGTGCTGACGCAGATATAGCGTGTGAACAATTCTACTTTGTTCTTTATAATCGTTTTGATACACACGTTCCTGTATACTTGTGTAGATCCTAAATGGTTTTTCCGGAAATCAAGAAAATCCTAGTACTCAAATCTAAGGCGCCACAAAAATATAAATGTCTGCTGTGGAACACCACAGGACCTTCCAACCTACAAAATGGAAATTAAAAGGAATGAAATAGTTTTAATAACATTTTTTATGGATAGTTATGCAATCTCTTTTTTATACATTCATAACGAAAACAGGCAACACTGTAAAAGCAAAAACAATAATCCATGTCAGAACGACGTTAAAAACTTCATTCCAGATAGAGATTAACAGACATAAATACATGTTAACGTAAAAAAAGTTCAAAGCCGTCCGCTTCTATAAAAATATCCATCAAACACCTTCACCATTTTCAATCATATTTATTTAATTTTTACATTTGTTTCGCTTTCCATTAAAAAACTTTATTAAGAAAATGTATGTAAAATAAAATTTTCTCTAAAAAATACTTCTACACTTTTTATTATAAAATTAATCGTTATGCAGGTAATGAAAAAATTTAAACTAACACTTAAATCCTACCTTAAGAATTTTTTTGCCGCTAAATTAGTCGTGATTCACTAGATGAATGCTAGTGCATTACAGGAGTCTCTTGCAAAATACTAAAAAACATAATATTGGGTATTTTTATACCTTTAAAATATTCAGCTGTTTTAGAAATATTTGATAAAAGCCAAAAACTTCCTCTAATAACCCCCATCCCCTCTCCACCACTGGATTTCCCCCAAACTCTAATCAGCTCTAAACTAAATGAAAACAAGCGTAAATACAACATTTTAAGTACGTAGGTATTTTTCTTCTGGAGTTATCGTGGATACTAGCATACATAGACACAGACACAGACATCCAGATATGATGGCCAATCTTGGCGAAACTTGGCCAAAAGTCGATTTAGCGATAGTGAAAAGAGTCGATTGCATAACCTTCTATACCTACATATGTATATGTAGATTGGAAGGTAAAAATCAACCACGATGAGTTTAAGCGTTTACGTAAATTGTTTAAAATACAAATTAATATTGAGTACAAAAAATACGTTTCTAACCTTCAAGAAAATATGACTAATCCTAAGCACTTCTGAAATTTTATTAATTGAAGAAAGGGTTCCTCTAGGATACCTGGTACTATTAAACATGATGATATGTTACGCACTAGTCCTGAGTCAGTTGTACAAGCTTTCAGAGATTAGTTTAGCATTGTATACACTCCGGTTCTTAGTGGAGACCTTTCCAAGTTTACTGCGTTTAACAATTCATCTAATATCTATATAAAGGCGGTCACTGACGATGAAGTAGAATTGGCTCTCCATAAAGTAAGAATAACAATACTTACTGTACTTTACTTAATGCAGTAGTATTTTATTTATTTTATTGTGAGGATCGTTGTGGGTGGCACTTGTGGGTAGGTGGGTGGTGTTAGAAGCAAGTGGGCTGGTCCCTCGAAGCACCAAAATGGATCGGCATCCCAAACATCGGTATAGCTTCTTGTGGGTGTTACCTGTAACTGGATAGAAAGATTATTAGTATTTTTGTTTGTATTTGTATGTTAACTTGTATTATGTTGAATAGGTGTTGTTTTGATCTGTAATTTTGTATAACGTGTGGTAAATTGTGTTAATATGTAAAAGATAAATTTATCGATACTATTAGTTACACTTATTCCGGCATCCCTACTCATCGCCGTTCCGGAAGTATTTACACGGAAAGGACCTCCTGACCGTGTGTGAGGATTACTCGCCACAGATCAGTCGCAGTTTGTACCGAAGCTATGAGCGCTGCCACCGTTGGATGACAGGTAGGATCTTCACCACATCTAAGCCCCCGGGGAAGCCGAGAATAGCGTCGAATCCTAAAGTGGGTGAAGTGGGTTTTTTACGTCTGCGGTATCCACCGCATTCACTACTTCAACCATTTCGCTACGGCTTGCCGTTGTCTTGGCGTAACTAACGCCAATTCGGACTAGAGAGGGTGCCACTGTGGGCAGTGTCCTGTTTTGTCGCTGTTGAGTTGGATCTTCGGTCTTCTTCTGCTGCGGCGATTGCCCTTTTCCGTGTGAATACGATCACTCGATGGTCTAATTCGCGGGCAAAGGTAACCTAGTTCTCCCTCTCAAAAAGGATTTCAAGCGGTTCCTAGTGCCAACAAGAGCCTCGATCGCGTTGATAATAGTTGTGGGCGTGGTCGGGCGGTCACTTGATGGTTTCTTCGGCATCTTCTTCTGGATCCGGAACCTGTCGGACGGTAGCAAATCTTCTGCTGCAGTGACCGTCTGTATTGCTTCTGGTAGCGGTGTAGCAGCAATCTCTTCTTCCATTTTCTTGTCTTCTTTCTTCTTCTTCTTCTTCTTGGTTTTCTTAATGCTGTCTTCCACGTAGAAGGACATGGGCACGAACTGGAACTGTTCATCCGTCAGCACGACGTCATCAGGTAGGGGGTACCTCTTGCCCTCGTAACAACTCCGATGAACAACGGGTGTCGCTGCTGGCACGGTTGTTCTCTGCCCGGTATCGTGAAAACGACGCAGGTAGTAGAACGTACTGGACTTCAACAAAATACGAGTACAACGTCAACACACGATGTTCACTGATTTGGTTGCAGACAGCGCCGTCCCCGTCATGATAGTTTATAGAAATTGCCAGTTTAAACAACATTTACGTTGTTGGTCAGATGAGGTCATTGGTAAGTCTGGCGAACAAAGTCGATGACGATTACCAAAGTATCAACACTAAGACTTACAAAGAGAGGTTTCGTTCGAATTTTATGTTTGTACCATAAAGAAGGAACGAAGGAAAATAATTAACGTAAAAGAAAAAATTGCTATTCAGGTATAATATTTTACTAAATATACTTGTTTACAAGTTAAAATTAAACTATTCTGATTTACTAAGTTGCTTTTATTGAGAATAATTTAAGCTTCTTTCAACTATTAATGTTATGTATCCCTTTTTTGTGTACAATCTTGTTCTGTGTTATGTTTATTTGGACCTATTTATCATAATTACGAACATCCCCGACGAGGTGGTGACATTAAAAACAAAGTTTAGAATATTATTCAATATTTAAGTGACATACATACGACAGGAACGGTTAGGTTCATCAGGTGGGGCTTTATCTTGTCCTTTTTTTGCACCACAGAGTAGTTCTTTCAAATAAACGATTAATATCTGTAAATTGTCTGTATACGTATTTTCTTCTTGGTATAGAATTTGAAAAAATTTATCAGAGTATGGAATATGAGTACTTATTAATCTACGAAACTCAGGGTCGTATTTCGGATATGCTAGTATACCTCCACTAACTACAGTAGCAAATCCAATTTTGTATAATTTAGGTAAAAAGGGTTTTCTTTTTTGAGGGCACAAGCTCTGTTTACCACGGAAAGGTGGAAGGGAATGACTTTGACGTAAACCAGTCTAAAAGTTAGAGTAATATGAATCTTTGGCACTAAGGAACAATTAGCAATATTGCATAAAAATGACATAACAAATGACATTTTGTTATAAAATTTTTAGTAAATTATAAATGCTCACTTACTTTTTCTATCATTTTTGTTGTAACTCTAGCAATAAGGGTCAGGAGCATGGCACGTAGTGTTCGATGTGGAGGTAGACACAATGGAATAAACCAAATTTAGTCTACTTGGTATATTGGCTATTGAAGATCAATCATTCTTTATTTAGTAATGTGCACACTAGTTTTTCAAATGTTAAGAATTTATTTTAAATTTCATCCAAATTTGCAAAAAATAATAAGCGTTTTAATCTATCCGTTGCCATTCCAAAGATCGAACCGTTCTTTTAATCTTTTACAGTAGAGCAACTAATCTAGACTTAAAGTCACTAAATATACAGAGTACCGCAGTACGTATGGATCGTGTGATCATGTGTTAGAGAGAGAAGTACATTTTGGAATCGAATAAAAACCATGTTATAGGTTAGATCATTATTCAATGGATGACAACTGACTTTTTTACGGCTGTCTAAACTGGTGTGTGATTCGTAGTCTGAAGATTTGGTTTTTTTGCATTACATAATGCCCAGATACTGTGTGTTTATGTAAAAACAAGTCATAAACAGAGATTTCGACTACTGCGGTTACCAAGTGGTACAAAATATATCTCTGAAATGTACAAAGGTGGAATTTCTGGGTGCAGTGCATTAGGGGAATAATATAAAACGTACGTGCGTGATTTGTCAAGTAGGTACATCTCCTAATTACTCTATGCAGTGAGTTAAAGCACCACACAAATAGGTGTGTTTTTCGGAAGAAGAATTTGAAGTAAAACGTAAAGATGGTCGAAGATTGATACGCGCTGAGGTCGTTCCAGATTTTCTCGTTGAAAATGTTAGTAATTATTAAGTAGGAACTCAAGAAGGTTGTACTGAAAATGCATCTAATCAAACACTAACATTGGCTAGACAAATTAAATACCGATTGTACTTATAAAATTATTTTTAGATAAAAATGAGGAACTGTCATTGAACATTTGTGATGACAGAAATAAATACCTTGCTTAAAGAACCAGGACATGAAGAACATGTATGTGCTTATATCAACAAATTAAAGGTTCTTTAAGCAAATCAGTCAATATATGTAATGTATATAATAAACGCTATCAGGAGCAAGATGGACGGCTCAATGATATTTGCCTTATCCAAGTATATGTACCATGCAGCATCGCATGACGTACTTAGTCTAATAAAATTGAAGGTTAGTAGTGGTTGCACTGCCTTATGTACTACCATTACCTACATGTACATTTTTTTAAGGTTGGAGCTACAGTGGGCCAACCTACTGTAGAAAGTGCACCTGGAAGTTATTTCAACCACGCCACAAATGCACCTGCATTTATGTTTGCTGAAGTATCAAGCAAGTGGAAATAGACAGTGACCTACGAGTTTCAGGCATTAGGGCCCCAAAATAGAGGGATTTAGAAATTATTGGATATAAACGTCCACAGGCATAGTAAAATTAATAATTCCCATCCACATACATGTATGGGAAATTGGAGATTATTTGTAATGCCCGATTCAGTGCATGTGTCTAAAAATGTTGCTGGTTCGTTGACTGGTGGCCACCATTTTTACATCGATTAAAAATTTGTTTATGAATTCGAACTACCTGCTGATAAAAAATCCCTAGTGGCGGTAGCATAGGTTTTTGAGTTGGATAAAGGCGATGGTCTTAAATTATATCCCTGGCTGAAAGCAAATGCTCTTAATTCAAATCACTTAGAAAAAATGAACTTAGAGTGTGGATCTACTGAGCCGTGGTGTTGCTGCTATTTTGCATCAAATTTCAGCAAACAAAATTGAGGAAAAGCACTAATGAACGGCATGCAGAGATAACGTTTCTTAATACTTTCCTGCAAATTGTCACACGCTTAAAGACACATGACAATGTTTGGAAATCATGCGATAAACGCCTAATCCTGTCGATCAAAGCAGCATTATACCTCCAACATATATATATATATATATATATATATATATATATATATATATGTAGATCAACAGAATTTTAGGTACATTATGTTGGGACAGCTCTACAAATTTAAATATTAATTCTTTGCCCTCTTTTTGAACTCTCAGAGGAGTTCGCACTACTTTGGTCTACTTATTGAAAAGGTATTAGTTTGTAACAATTTATTTACACTAATAATGTTATAAAATAAAATGACAACCCTGGTGAAACAAAATAAAAGCAATAATATTCAACTTAATAAAGATAAAATGAGAATGAAACAAATTAATAATCATTCGGATGTCCATGATGTCCACGGAATTTGGGAACGCCACTGCTAAGATCCCTCGGATATCCGTGCTACCGCCTATTGGTACTGTCTAGAATTATCCTATATATTAAAATAATCGGGTCATTTAGTTCATTCAGATTGCGAGACAACGGTTTGACGGATTTCGATGATTTTTTTGATATGGAGGTAATTTTGTGTAGAAAGAAATAAAGGAGCCAGAATTTTATTTTAAGGTTTTCATTTTTTTCAAAAATTGTAGCAGCCGACGCTAACATTGTTGTCCATTTTGTTGTACATAAATGAATATTTAATGTATTATGCGTTTTATTATCATCATTAAATTTAATTTTAAACACAAAATGTTGCTGAGGAAGGGCTAGTATAGATTAAGAACTGTGCGGAATGACCATGTTTATCAAAAACAAAAGTATTAATTATGGTGAAAATAATAGTAAGGGGTGTAATATGATTATAGGATTTCTAAGAACTCCTTTCAAATTAAATGTTGAAATGAATTACGTGTTTGAAGTATCATGAGTAGGTTAAAATTATTTAACAGGTAGCAAAATGAGTATTATTAATCTAAAAAGTGACAATAATAGTTGCAATACGGGGAAATAAATTATAAAAAAGGGCTTATTAAACTTATTTTTCACAATTGAATTCCTTTAGAAAGAAAACGTAAATTATGATGGGAATTTGTGCTTGTGATTTGGCTGTACGTAAATGAATACAAAACGCATGGATGTGGAGTAAATTTTTAATTAATGAAATTGTAATTGACTGAAATATGATTACAGGTTACTTGCAATGAATTTGTCTAATGAAGGGGCAATTCGGTAAATAATGAAGGGTTGTTCGTAATGGTTCGGGTTGGTTTAGTGTTTAATCGGTGCAGGTGGACTGCATTGGTGATGGATGGTGGGTTTACGATTTATTGGAGGGCGAATGCAATTATAATAATAAGAGGTAGTGAAATGTCTCAGGGAGATATAAATGGTGTGGACTTTACCATTTATTGGTGTGGTTGATAATCTGTTCCCACGCCAATCCAGTACCCCTTTCTGGGGCGTGACCTCCGTCAATGGCAATATAACATGGGATAGCTAAGGGATGAGGGTAGTTATGAGAAATAATTATTTACCCGGGACATAGCCTCCGTCAATAATAGGAATGTCTCTCGGCAACCCTTATACACTCTCCTCGGGGTGTAATCTCCAAGAAGACCGTACTAATGGTTACGTTTGACTATTGTTTGATCTAGTATTTTTAGAAGTGTTTTGTAGTGGGAAGGAGTAGTTATTTATCCGGGGCGTAACCGCCGTCAATAATAAAAACGTCTATCCCTCTGCAATCTTTATGTACTCTCTTCGGGGGGTAAGCTCCAAGAGAACAGTACTAAAACCTGCTTTTGGTAGCAATTTCAGGTAACGGGGATGAGGGTCGGATCTGGGTACCAAAAAATAAGGATTAATAATTTAGGATATCAGGCAATGTAGATTTAATGGAACAGGCACGTTATAATAATAAGTGGGATTCTGGTAACTCAGGATATCAATCAGGAATAATAATAATAATGTTTTAGATTCAGGTTATTCAGGATATTAATAATACTAGTAGTAATATCATGTTAATAATAACGACAGCAGGAATAATAAAGGTGAAGATGAAATGCAGGCGGCCGAGTACTTATAGGTAAATTTGTATGGAGTGGGAAGAAGTGTGCAAGTGATAAATTTCTCAGCAATGATATTACAGTTGCGGAAATAGGAAATTAGTTTTGATAGAAATTATTTACTAGGATAGGAAAATTTGTTGGAATGATTTTCAGGATCATTGCAGCCGTTCGGTCCACCAAGCTTATCACAAATTAAGAGAAAAGTTAATAACAGTAACTAGGCGTATTCTGGCATCATCTAGTCAAATACTATGACTCGATAATTTCAGCGGTATTCACTAAAGATCAGGAAAACCAAAGTAATAATTTAGTTGTGATGATCCCCTCATAAATGCTCACGTAAAGGAAACTTTATATCTCGGCTCATTGATTTAGAAACATGCGACGAGTGTTTCACTGATTCACTGATTATTAAAGACGATGTGGGGTACATAGAGGTTGGTAGTTTCACCAAAGTGAGAGAATATAAAAGCAACAATATCTGTTATGCCAACAAGAAATTCTCAATTACATACAAGCTGTGGAGACGGCAAAATATATATTAGTATTATCTTTGAGATTACAGTGTGTTTTTTTTTGTAACTGAAATTTATTCACTAAGGCGTATTTTACGGAAAAACCTCTATTAGTGTGTTAATTTAAGGCTTGATTTCGAATTAATTATTTTTAAGTGGATATTTTTTTCTTTATTTTGGTTTTAATACTAAATACGAACGTTTGAAAATTTCCAATACGGAAAGTTTCTCAATTTTTTCGGAATGCTGGGAGTTTTTACTATTAATGCTAGTAATTTTATGCTAATTACTAGCTACTCTGGTAGCGACGAAAATTAGTATCCACAATAATACATAACATGCTTTTTTCTATTCACATGAAATAATGAATACATTTTTTTTTTTTTTGTTAGTTTTGCTCATGCTTATGGTTAGTAATTACTTATTTTAGCTTTTATGTATCTTATCGTGGACTGTTCAGGAGTCCTTCTCCTCTTCAGCCCTGGTCATTCCCTTGTTGTTGGTGTTGCGCTGTTTTTTGTTATTGTATTGTGTACAATCATGAGGTGCGGTAATTTTTGGTAATAAAAAAAAAAGAAAAAAAGATGTTTAAATTTATTGAATGTGAATTTGAAGCGGGTGTTGTGTGGTGATGCTTTGAATTGGTGTGTTCGTTGTGTGGGTTGTCCTGTTGTCGCTAGGTTGCTTATCTGGAATAAAAAGAAATATGTGTTAGTAAAGTGTAACACTATCGATATTTACAGAACAGAAATTAAGTAATTAAAAAATCGATACTAAATACTTATCTCGGGCGCCAGACTTCGATCCGGACCGTCGTGTGTTTACCCTAAAAGGGTAGCCACCTCCTGACTGTGTGAGAGGACAACCCCCCACAAGTCAGTCGCAGATTCCACCTTAGCGAGGGCCTCTGCCACCTTACGGATGACAGGTAGGGCCTTCTTCATATTGAGCACTCCGAGGAAGGTCAATAGGGAGTCGAACCCTAAGGCAGATTGATCGGGCGGGGTAATGGTAGCGGCGGGAGCCACTCTCGGTACTTCCGCCTTCTCAGCTTTGCCTGCCGTCGCACGGGCGTAGCTGACTCCGGTCCGAGTCGAGGAGGGCGCCGGCGGTGTCCTCTTCGGCGGTCGCTGCGGTGCTTCCATCTTCTTCCGTTGCGGAGGTCGAGGGAACTTCGGGCATCCACGGTAGCTTGCGGGGTGGTCCCCACCGCAGTTAATGCACTTAGCCCGGTCGGTACGGGGTAAAGTGCATTGACTGCTGTGGTGATCACCGGCGCACTTCACACAGCGTGCTGCCGCCCTGCAGCAACGCTGTGCGTGACGGAAACCTTGACACCGGTGACACTGCCCGATGTCGGATTTCCGCCTCAAGTCCTCGACGGTGACGCGGAGGTGGGCGACGTGCTTCACCTCCCGAATCCTCTTGTCCTCCTCGCTCGGTAGGTGTACCAAAACCAGGGGGATCGCTCGGCCTCGCTGCTTCATCCTAAAACAAGAAACTGTGTTAATTCCTTGCGTCGTCAAATCGGAGCTTACATCCACTTCGGATAGCTCTACGGGCACGCCACGTATTACTACCTTGGCAAGACGCTCGCTTCTTGCCTGATAGGTGTGGTACGGCGTACCACACTTATCGAGATATCTCATCAGCCTGTCTCGGTCCTGGAGTGAGGCAGGCTGTATCCGGATTTCCTTGAAGGTCGCCTTGGCCCTGGTGAAGGCGATCTTCTTCCGGTCGAGTTCGCGGGAGAAAGCAACCCAGTTCTCCCTCTGACGAAGGATTACCGGGGGTACTTTCTCCCTGGTCTCTACTGCGGCGGACTGCTCCATCGCTGTGGCGGTGTCCGTGTACTGCTCCAGGGCGTGGTACACGTTGCTCGTCGGTGGCGGCGTAGGCGGGCGGACGGTCGCCTTCTTCGGCCTCTTCTTCTGCGCCACGAAGTCATCGGGGCTGGTGAATCCAGGACGGGGGTCTTCACTTCTTCTGTCTTCGGCGGCTACGGCGGCGGCGGCTTGCAGCGGCGGTGCTGCTCTTGTTGTTGCCTCGGCTGGCGGGGCGACGTCTTCTGCGGGCGGTGCTGTCTTCTTCGGCCATCTCCTCTTCTGAGCGGTGGCGGCTGATGGCGCGTTGCTTCTGGCGCCCTCCCACGGAAGGGACAGAAGGGACGGTATCGGGCTGGCGGTACTTGTTGATGGTAGGTTGCCCGGCTTGCAACCGTACCATATCTCGCTGGAGTCGCTGGCGTCCCCGTGGAAATCCTCGGTGTTGACCCAGAGGCACCCGTCGTCGTCGTAGACCTCTCGGCCCGGTCTATGGCGCGGCATTGTTACGTTGATACCGGCCGATAGAATCGAATTAATTTAATTACTTGTTAATTACAGAGTAATTAATTCTAACTTAACGACCTGCTCTGATCGGATACCAGAACAGGAATGTAAAGAATACATTAAACATTTCAATTTTATAAAGTAATGGTGTACTAACTGGACGTAACTTAAAGAACTGTAGGCAGACAATGAAAAACTTGCGCAAGAACAAAATTTGTCGCTCATCATTTATTACACTCTTGTAAACAACAAAAAAGCAAACATAGCCAATGGCAAAATTGCATAATTAAAAATCAATACAAAATTAAGTAGGACTTCACAACTCAGTATTACAACCATAGTTATAAAAATTAAAAACTGTCCTAAAAATTTGGTTTCTGGATTGACATTAAAAGGGTCGCAATATTATTAATTTCAAAAGTTTGAAAATAAACGAGGCAGCAGTGCCCACCCAATATTCTTAAAACTGTCAAACAGTTGTGTTTAAATGTGTTGCCCGAAGTCGAAGTTAGGTGCTTAAGATAGATCATCCAGTTTATGGGCTCGTTATTCAGTGCTAAATAGCGCATTAAGTGTGAATAACGCAATTAATATTAAAACTGATCCCAAGTTTAGATTTCTAAAATGCAAATCAGAAAACTAAAATGCGAAGAACGCAGAAAGATTGACCCTCGATCAAACTAAAATATTTCCTGCTCTTACGCCGTCTTACTTTTCTTATTTTATTAGCTATTGGATTTGCCCGGCGTTCGCTTTTTTTATGATTCTGGACCTGAACAGGCTAAATTTGGCCTATCGTGCTAAAGCACTCAGGAACACTTAGGAGGATGCATAGAGGGATAATGAATTGCCAATAGATGCCTATGACTAGCTACCTTAAATTTTCTCATATCATAAGTGAGCGGAAAGCAGGAACTAGGGAGATCATTCCAGAGTTTAGAAGCCGTGATCAGAGAAAGGGTGTGTGAATCGTTGAATAATTTGGACAACTAACAGATCTTAACAAACGCACTATGTCAACTAAAATAAACACTAAATAAAATAAATTCCAAAACAACACACAAATTAAACCGAATTATGACCAAATAGGCGAGTCCCTCAGGTGATCACTATCTTGAAGGACCCGACCGCGGCGGGAAACTTAGGAGCTCCTAGGGAAGGGTGAATATCTGTGGACTGGATGGTTAGTAGTAAAGCAGGATGAGAAAATACTCTAACTTAATAATTCCCTTTAATCGACTATATTTTTGGTTAATTAAAGTATTTACGCAACTGAATTGGTGATTCAAATCGAAAGAAAATTTAATTTTCTTTTTACTGTCAATTCTATGAATTTGTATTAATGGTTAAAGTAGCTAACACATAGATGTATGAAGCGAACCTATGTGAATGTATTTCTACAAGAGTTCAATAGGAACCGACAACATTAAACGCACTTACCAGGGCCATGGCTTTGAGTTTCTATAGAATACTTTTTTTTAAATAAAATAAAAGTATCACTTTTATTTATGTAAACGGGAATACGAAATAGCGGGCTCATAAACTGTAAAAAAGATGAAGAAAATATTTTGTTTGTGCAACGTGACTCCTGACGGACCGCCTTGCCTTACATCAACCTTCAACAAGTGGCGCCCAAGCAAAAGGCCGAGAAACCGCACGAAGCCGACACAGCCAATCGATAAAGATTACCACCACAGATCACCGACCTAACACTCGCCTGTACCAGCGGAAGACAGCGCAAAGGATGCCAGCCATAAAGCAACTAAACCAGTACCTGTTCACCATCTGACGTCAAACAACCGGCTCTTTCTCATGGTGTACCTCCAGATACCAAGGAAGAAATGACGTGCTCTCATTTACGAAAGACTGTGGGCGCATCAGCGAACAAAACGCGTTAATGGGACTACCAATGCTCCTAGAAAAAGAAGCCGCGACATGGTGGCAAGGTGTCAAAAATACCATTACGGCATGGGACGAGGCAATGGAAACGCTCCGAAAGGCTTTTGGTTCCACAAAGGCACCTCAACAGATGCTGAAGGAAATCTTGGAAACAGACCAAGACGACTCCACGCCGACCCCAGGATTCATATGTGAAAAGCAAGCACTCCTAACAAAGCTTCCTGTGGACCGACGTATGCCCGAACCATTGCATCTAGGCACCATGTACTGCCTACTGCATCGCCAGATCAAGAAGAAACTGTCAAGGACGCATTTCGACTCATACGAAACCCCGATAACTGAGTTACGCAGGTTCGAAGAGGAACTGATAACGGCTACACCAAAACCAAGTCGAACGGGTCCAAACCCCAGCACTACACGCAACAAGTATAATTACTGCAAGAACCTCGGTCACACGGTAGAAGAATGCAGGAAAAAGAAGAAATAGGAAGCAGCATCTACACCTCTTACGACAGCCGATAGTACACCGCTCGCCTGTTTTGGGGTGTAAGATCCCCGGCGTTCATTACTCTGTTCGGATTGTTTCGTTCTCGCAGGATTCCTTTCGGACTGCGCAACGCACCGGCTTCATTCCAACGGCTGATGAACCGCTTCCGCACCAGCATCCCACAGGTTACCCCACTGGCTTACCTGGATGTCCTCGTCCTACTCTCAAAATCCAGTCAAAACCATGTTAAGGATATACAAAGCATCTTACAGCAGCTACGAACTTACAACCTGCAGCCTTTACAGACAAGTCAAGTACCTGGGACATTATGTAAACCCCAAAGGCATCCAAGTAGACCCACGGAAAACTATAGCCATCACCCAACCACCACAGCCTAAACCTGTTAAGCAACTAATATGCTACTTCCAGACATGCCGATGGTATCGGCGCTTCATCCGGAATTTTGCCGAAATCGCAAGACCGTTGTCAAGCCTGGTGAACAAAATACAACATTGGCATGGGGTCCAGACCAGGCAGCTGCATTTCACCAAATAAAGGCGATACTAACATCTGTAACCATCCTATGCCAAACAGATGCCATACCGTTTACGCTTAAAACAGACGAAAGTAGTTACGCCGTTGACGCTGTACTCTGTCAGGGAGATTGCACAAACAAGAGACCAGTGGAAGTAGACTCCTGTTGCCAGCTGAGAGAATCTACTCAACAAAGCAAGAAGCCCTAGCCATTGTCTGGGCTGTAAACAAGTTTAAAGGATAACTGAAAGGAAACCCGGTACACGTAATGACCGACCACCAGCCACTGAAGTGGCTCCTATCGCTAAAGTCGCCAACGGGAAGGCTCGCTCGGTGGGCACTATCCCTAAAATCCCATGATGTAACTTACAAGTGTATCCCAGGGAAAATGAACGTGCTAGCAGACTTTTTATCGCGGCCATCCTGTTCACACGCCGAACAGGACCAATGCCTCGCGCGTATTTTTACACGTCCAATCGCACTAGGCCAATCCAACTACAATGGAAATGGGCCAGGTCGAGATAAGGAGTAAAACGATTGAATAACAAGCTCAAACACCTTACGGTTACCATAAATTCACAACTTATACAACTCAGTCCGGGAAAGATCTTGGCGCTACCACAATCTTAAATTTTGCTAGAATAAATCGTCTTAGGCGAGATGGTAAATTAATCCTATCTGACTGTGGAGGACAGAATTGAAGCCTACTCAGTAAATTCATACACTAACTTCTCAAAGTCAAACATACTCCCAACCAAATCAACTCAAAACTTCAGAAAACTTAATGATACTCGGGTTGTTATAACTTACTGGACAGGCCCTGTATAAATAGAAATTCCCATTCATAACAATAAAACGTTGACTTATGTAGTGTTCGAATTGTCCCTCGTATATACATAAATTTATATTTTAACTGTTATAAAACTTTGAATTAAATAACTGTTTTCAATTTAGAAAAATCTAATCAAAATAAACGAAATCGGCTTAACAATGAATTGTTATCTAAAAGAAGAACTATGCGTAAATTGCTGAATAATTCAACCTTAGAATGATTAGTGTTTGTGCCGTCAATAAAATACTTTATCAATACTTTATCTGTAAAATCGTATGTAGACATTCATTAATGTGTTCAAACTTTATTACCTCAAAACGGTAATCTATGCTGAATGATAATAAAAAAAAATAAGTACTTTGTTAATAGTGCTCGGCTTCAATAATTCAAAGCTAAAATGAAATTTTGCAATCGACCTGGCTTATTATGCAATTTCAGGACGATCAAGCTCCAAATAGACAAAAATTAAATTCAGTGATAAACAACAACGAAAAATAAATGTAACCTGTTAAGTAAATTCTACAAATGTATCACATTTGACATAAATAAACAACGAAATCAATTAAACAATGGATATATATTGACAAATTCGCATGTAAATCTCTTCAACAGCGTGGTTAAATGAACCTCAAATCTTTATTTTTATTGTACACTCCACCGGGTATTGCTAACACTTGTACCTCATACAAAATCAATAATGTTCACAAACGTTTTAACCAACTTTTACAAATTCCTGTTTCGTTTACTTAACTAGTCACTTCAGGCTTTCTTTATGTAATAAATTTGGATCAAGCGCTACACTACTAAACACAATCACAAAATATTTACAACGTTATGTTCAAATCTGCTTTCGCACTTTTAAAATTTCTTGAAGAAAAATCACTGATGTTTCTTCAACTTCTCAATATATTAAACTTGTTTATTTATGAATGTCTACAGGATTTATCCCCCTAAGGGTTATTGTAGCCGCTTTAAATGCGTACTACGAAAACTCAAATTTCATAAACAACGCTTTCAACACGAAAATCTTTCTATAACATTTAACTATTCCCTCATTCGGTAACTAAAAAAACAAAAAAATTCTTTTCGTGCAAACTCGTTTCAGCTGCACTAAAAACACGTTACATATGTTATCAAAACCCTGCACATACACGGTGCGTCAAAATAACCTTACAGTATGATATCCATTGACATCTCTACATCAGGTCACGATATTCGAAATGAACAACTTCTAGATCCAGAGCTACAGAAAATTATTCAATGTTTCGGGCAACCGGACTCCGTGCTGGTAGACTTCTGTCGGTTGACAAACCGAGGACACCTAATATCGAGAGGTATCATATTCCGGTGCGCTCCTGAAGTTGACACCTTAGAAGCCCAAATGGTCCCAGCTCATGAACGCGAGGCCATCATGAAAGAATACCATGACGCTCCGACTACGAGGAAGACCGAACATTCCAGCGCATAGCCACCCGTTACTGCTGAGTACGCATGAGAAAGAACATTTCCGACGTCAAACACTGCAGAGAGTTCGAAGATTCAAATCAAACAACCGGTAGCCAGAGTGTTTGTTGCAAACACCAGCACCGGCTCAGGGATTTGAAACTCTCGCCGTCGATTCATTGGGGCCCCTCCCGGAAGGACCCACCGGAGAAAAATTGATTTTCATCACCGAAGATGTGATGTCAAGATGAGTGGAATTGTTCACCATCCATACAGCAGGCGCGGAGACGTGTGATCGCACATTAATTAGCGAGATATTCCTAAGATAGGGCAACCCACGAAGAATTCGCAGCGACAATGGTACACAATTTGTATGTGGCGTAATACGGCACGTCGCCTACTATCTAAACGATCAGCAGTGCCCCACACCCACATGCTAATCCAGTGGAACGGAAAAAAAGAGGTTTCAAAACCCAATGAGCCATACTAGTGCAGCGCACGCACCATCACTGGCCAAACAAGTGACCAGCTATCAGGCTCGCCCTAAATACGGCGATATGCCGAAGCACGGGATACACATCGGCATACTTAACCTTTTGAACGGGACTAAGAACCACAGATGACGTGACACGCGATCAAAAAGCAATTATAGGAGACAAATTTAAACCCACCATCACCCCGTGTCTACTGAGGATAAGCGTCACCATCAGACAAGCAAAGGAACACAACGAACGGGCACAGGGCCGCAGATCAGGGGAAGCGTGACATCCATAGATTTCAACCGGGTGACCTAGCATGGGTTACGACGCACCCACTTAGCAACGCTACTAGACATCCGCAAAACTGGAGCCTCGTCGAGATGGGCCCTATCAAGTCTTAACACAGACATCGCCTACGATATACGAGATAGCGGCACCAGACGCTCTAACCATACCACTAAGGAAGTACCCCGTATCCATGCTAACGCCATAACAAAGGAAGCGGAGACGTCCCGAAAGCGATTCTTCCAATTAGAAAAAGGGGAAGACCCCCGAAGAAGTAGAACCTCCTTAACCTTACGTCGGGACGACTATCAGGTTCAGAGGGGGAGTCTGTAACACGGAACTAAACATACAACCCAAGAGAAGGCTCAATAAGCACCACCACAATCGTAACGCAGGGTATCCTACGATCATACGGATTACTGAATACTGACAGCCTAGTAGCATCTCTTGGGGATCACTAGCTCTAGTATTAGTATTATTAATCGTGAATATTTTAGGACAAAGTGCGAAGCAAGCCTATAATTTAATTTAGTCTTGCTAATGTTGATGAATAACGGATGTGTTAGTTACTTGTAACGTATGTGTGTTTTATTTGTGCAACGTGACTCCTGACGAACCACCTTGCCTTACATCAACCCGCAACAAAGTTTACATTTTATTTTCAATTTTCGATTTATTCTTATCGCTTCAAGGAAGACATAGAGGAACGGAGTACTTTTGAGAATTAAGTCGGAATTTTTAGTTTACAAAAATTGGTTTGAATTAAAGGAATTTGTTATCCCTTCAGGAACCGAGTTTTTAATACAGGTGTAATGGTTGTAATCTGACGGAAATGGGATGTTCTGGAGATTATTACGTGGTTTTCTTTCTGCATGTTTTACTGGTCTCCCAGCTCGGTCATGTGTATGTTAGGTAATTTCCATAGGATAGGATTAATTAATCACAAACGGACATACGCCCTTTGGTTAATTAGAAGGACGATAGACTGAGCAGGCGTACGCCTTTCAGACAAGCAAAAGTAGGAAAATACCAACAGAGACGAGCGTCTTGGGGGTATTTCCTGAAGAGTATGTTAGGATATTTTTTTACGCTGAGCATACGCCTGATTAAGTGTATAGTGTACAATTATGGTGACGTTTTGCTGACAAGATCGATTAATAATCTACCCAGGGCAGAAAAGAAGTATTTTAACCGAAAACTGGTCTGGTGAATATGATGGGAAGATTTAGATTTAGATCGGAATTGGTCGTCTGATACAAATGACGGCTTCATATTCCAACTAGGTCGGAATAGAGGTCAGGATAGAAGTGATCGGAATGATCGGATGTAATAAGATACTTAATACCGCGTAGCGCTTCCGCTTATATGGTCCACGATCTAACATGATTGGGTCATATCTTGGTGGGGTCTTGCGTCGAAATCTATAACGATATATTAACTACGGAAGAAGGGGAAATAATTATTTTATGAACAGGAATATTTTTAATCGGATAGATAAATAATTAATTTACGGATTTTTGTAGGACTTTGGGATCTTGACAACGAAACCCCTGATCACAACTACCTTGCAACTCAGGCAGTATCTCATACACTTATGGGTAATATCTCATATACTTACATATGCTTAAGTTTACCAACAGGTAAGGTTACCATAAGTATGGGCAAAATAGGTGCGTGCCGAGCCAATGAACTACACTCTATGACAGAGATTTTTGAACATCTATGGTCAACATTGTTGATGTTTCATTCGTTACTGATGCAGTAACAATAATTGAGTTTAATAGCGGATAGAAGTTGTTAAAGTTAGCATTTTTTGCTGTTCATTATTTCACACGCTTTAAACGGGTTTTGTCAAGGATAAAATGTTGTATCCAACAACATAATTTAACAGCTACCCTTAGGAGAAAATTGATTTACGAACAAACTTTAATAAATACAACTATTCTCTAGGAACGCAGTCAATCCTTTTGTGTATCTTATTCTAATCTCGTCAGGGTAAGAGTATCACAGTTAACCTTTGCTAGTTCTTATGTGTCTATTTTATGGGTTTTTAGCTCACTTTGGGTTTCCAATCACGACAGAAATGATTAGTCATCGCACATATTCTCTTTAATTTTACATTGACTGTATTTGGTAATAATATAATTTTACCTTAGTAAGGTAAGATTTACAGAGGTTATTATTGTTGGGACAACAATCATAATCACAATTCCATAAGTTACAGTAACTGCCTACTTGCCTACTTTTCTAAAATTCTGCATTTAATGAAATTGCTATAATGATAACACATCTCACTCTATCTACCGATATCATTTGGACAGATTTGGTAGATTTTTACTCTTAATGATTATCTATTTCAAAGGCAATAAATGCCCTACCATACTGGTGCTAAAATTTATGTTATTTAATTCACAATTCTATAAGTACTCACGTGTACAATTAATTATATTGATTTGTACTCTCAGACAAACTATGTGTAAAACTAATATGTAATTTTTACTAACAGAAGTATTGGCTATCGATTGCAGATTATTTTATTTTACTCCATAAAAAATGTTATCAATTTTAGTACTATTTTTACTGACAGGTGCTGCCTTAACTTTAAACATTTCAACTAATGTTATATCAAGGTTTTAGCAGTGGCGCTTCGTTACACTTTACTATTTTCAAATTGAATTTTTAAATTTTCATTGATAAAATATTAATTTATGCTTCTTTTAAAATTATTTAGCGGTATAGACATTATTTCATGTAATTTAAATGTATGATTCATGTTATATTTCCGTAAAATGTTTTATCCTATTCGAAATTTATTTCCTTCCAGTGGAGTAGCCTAATTCTTACATCTATAAATTTTAGTGATAAGATTAATGTAAGTATATGAATGATACTTACTAATTGATTGCTCATCACACTTTTGAGTCAAGAACATAAGCATTGAGTTTATTTGAAAAGCTACAACCAATACTCTGCAATTTTCGTTCCATTTATGCAACGCACATAAAACGACACTCCCACATGCACATTCTTCAGGATACACCACTAACGGTGTATGTGCAAGAGTCGATAAGCTTCACTCGTTATGCCTAGGACAGTGACTAACGCAAACACTGCTGTGCCGCATCACCGCCACTAGGACACAGCCGAGGGCTATAGTGCCTCGAGATTAAAGCATGGTAGCAATAGAGGAAACAGAGGGCATAACCACACCCTTCCATGGCCCATGGGCCCAGTCGCTCAACATAAATCCAATTCTCCGCAAAAAAAGACTCAGTTCATAAATCCGAGCTTTGACTCCGCGATTGGTGGCTGAGTGAGTTGCCCACATCAACCACCATCTCGCCAAACGTGACTTCTTCTAACTAGCGCCCGCCCCTCGGTGTCGACTTCATTCATACCAAAACCAAAAATGTAAAATTGAATACAAGTGGAATGGTAGCCACTATATGGACGCAACCTCCTGAGAATAGGACACGTACACATTAATTGTCGGCTTACTTTTAAGTATATCGTATCTGTTTCTTTCTTCTACCACAATTCCTGTGTAGTTTATAGGGAGGCAATTAAAGCCAAATGCATAATTACATAATCTATTAACTAGGATCGCGCCTTGGCAGCATTATCACCAACCTCATTCATTTCAAATCCAGCATCTCTATTATCACCCTTCCTCCGTACTTTTTTGACGTTATGTCTAAATTGAATATCTTGTATTCTACTTCTGTCTCTAATTTCTTAACATTTTTAAAAAGGTTTAAAGTATGTTGATGCATTTAGAGTTGATAAATCCATATCTGTAATTATAATATGACATTAAAAGTAAAAAAAATAATGTAAATCAGATAGGGGTAAAATCAAATCGAGCACTATCCCATGTCTTATTGGTTACGTCAATCTCTTGATCCGTCTGCTGTTGCGTTTATTCATATCAATCTTTTGCGGCCTTCTTTGAAGACCATAAATTTCCAGATTCCATTTTAATCTTTTTATCTTTAACAGTAATTGGTCTATTTGTGCAGCAGCAGCTGTTTTAGAGATGGCCACGAGAGTGGATAATTGCTGGTTTTCTGTTACTTATGTATAGTCACGGTACATTCACTTACTGTGTTTTGTTTATTAATAGCCAATATAAAGGACTTATGGGTTTTCCCAAACGTTAACATGAAGTAATTATTTTCTGGATTTCCCCCGATTATGTAACCAACAATAACAAACTTTCACTATTCAAATACATCTATCGCGTTTGGGAAAAACCCACTAATTACGTAAAGGCAAACAAGTTGACCTTCATTCCCAATTTTCATGTTTACGTTCTAGAAAACAAAAACACAGTTTTGATATTAAAAGATAAGCAATATAAAAAATAAAAATATACCTGTGATAAGGATACTACACATTTTTATTTGGCATTTAAGAGAGATTGAAGTCAGAGTGACCGTAAGTATAGTTTCGCATTCAAGATGGAGGATCAGTTTAAGCGTCCCTTTTCAGTTTTGAGGCCATCTGGTTGTGGGAAATCGTATTTTATCGTGGATTTTCTAAAAAATATCGAAACTGTGCGATACAACCTTTGAAAAAATTATTTGGTCCTACAGCGAGTGGCAACCATTATTCAACGATCTCTCGGTAGAATTTCAGAAGAATTTATCTGATGTGGAACAGTTTGAAGGTGAAAAACCGGTCTTAATAATAATTGACGATCTAACGCACGAAACTAACGGTTCGGTGGTGGATATTTTTACAAAGGGTTGTCATCATAGAAACCTAAGTGTGTTTTTCTTAACCAAAAACATATTTCAAGGACGTGACCACAGAGATATTTCGCTCAACCCTCATTACATAATTTTGTTTAAGAATCCGCGTGACAGAGCTCAGATTCAACCCGAAACTTCAAATCCAGATGTGTATTTATTGTTCGATTTGAAACAATAGGTCGGATATGCTACGAAATAGAACAAATGTATTCGGGTCGCAAGGCATTCGTCAAGCACATATAGCGAAAAAAGGATTTAAACCTCACAGCCATAAGGATTACTTCATATAGGAGTTGATGGCTGACGTTTTAATCAAAAACACCGATATCCTTCACGCATTAACCAGATTAAGTAAAAGTCAACGTGATGCCTTATTGAAATGTCTGGATGGTAATCAGGTAGAATGTATCTGCTAGTATGCACACAACATTTTAAAAGGTTGTATAGCTCTGTCAAGCGATCAGAAACAGCGACTTTCTCAACGTAACCATACTTTAAGGCACTTAGCGCAGAGTGGGAATCTATAAAAAGGAAGAAACAGTTTCTTGGATAGAAGGGCGATGCATTTCCGCCACTCCTGTTAGGACCGTTACTTGGCGATATTGTGGGCAATTTTTTTCAATAACTATAGACAACAATCTGAAGATGATTATTCTACCGTTGGATTTGATAGAACGCCTTCAAGCACCAGATGTTACACAACACAACATTTTAACGCAGCTGGGTAACGACATGAATAGTTTTAAAATTCAAAATTAATGACCATGACAAATGGCGCCAGTACAACCAATTTCTTATATATCTACACTTTTCCAATTAGTCATGTCAACCTGCTAGCATAATCATCAGTGGTGGTGATGATATTGGAGGTTTACCGAGACGCAAAGGCCTGGCAGACGACGAAATAATATCAACGCTTCCGCCTACATATAGTAATTAAACTGAGGATTTCTTGCGTATACTGAGTACGGTGGGTGATGTATTTTGGAATAAAATGGGTACTGTCACAATAAAAGATGGGATCATCCCGCATTCCAACATTATCCATCTGGTTCACGATACGTTAAGGCAACAAAAAATTAGAAACCCGAACGATTGGTAACAGTTTGCGGCGAACATTAAAGAAATATAACATTGAACGGCCCCTTATGACTGTAGGTGAGAATTACCATGCCGACAGAAGAAGAAGAAGACTTTGACTAGATTGGGATACGTGGCGAACATAAGATGGATGCTGTATACTATGATCGCTTGCATACAACAGGGTTTGCGGGTATAACACCTTTAGCTAACACAGTAAAAGGTAAATATGGCGAAGTGAAAAATTGACTGCAGTCACAGGAAGCTTATACTGTGCATAAACTAGTCAGAAAGCCATGAACCCGCTAATCTTATTCGTTTTGGTGGTTGTGTAATAAAACCTGCGTCATGTTACCAGAAAAATACGTCATAAAACTATTACTCCATAAGGTAAGATAAAACTCTATTTTTATATATCTCTCAACTGCAAGGCACACCCAACTATTAAATTTGTCACTGAATCCAGGCCACTTGACCAGGTATTGTTTATGGGGCCCATTACCCTTCTCTGCTATAATCTTATCGACTTTAAATAGGGCGCCTTTATCAGCCGTAACAACTTGCAGTTCCTCTTCGTAAAAGGATCGTTATTAAGATCGATTATTCGATAAACTGGTCGTTTTCTTTTATCACTTCGCTAATTGTAAAAGCTTCCTCAATACAATTCGTTTCATAGGCCTTCTCAAAGGTGCACTTAGTTCTGGCGATTCTGACATGCGCACCGACTTTATATTTAGAGTGACGTGCTGTAACTAAGCCTTTCCCGTAAATGTTATTCCACATTTCCAAAAGGTTTTCGTGGTTTACAGCTATTGCTGTGAGCAGTCATAAGTTTTTGGAGTACAATAATATACTTGCAGGTGAAATAGCGCCACATATTTTTTTTCAGCGTTTTATTAAATCTTTCAACTACATGCTTTAACATCGGGGTTATGTGTTGCATAGAAATTGATATTTTGTTTCTTAAAAAAGTTTTTTACACTGACCACCACAACCCTTCGCCTTTCCCGTCTGTATATTTTCCGGTGTATTGTCACAACACTCCTCAAAAATATCGGTTAATGCTTCAATTACAGATGCGGCGATCTTCGTTTTATGAGCTCGAGCCCAGGCTCTCTTGTTAAACACATCGATAACCGTTGGTATGTAATTGTACCCACTATTGTGTTTGATTAAACTTCGCATGTCGCAAATATCAGCTTGCCACAACTCGTAAAAGTTGTTAACAATATATCTATTGCGCGGAATTTTTTTTTTTTTACTGATTTATGTACAGTATAAGCTTCCTGTGCCTGCATCCAATTTTTCACATCGCCATATTTACCTTTTACATCGTTAGCTAAAGGTGTTACACCCGAAAACCCTACCGGGTGCAAGGGATCACAGTATACAGCATCCATGTTATGTTCGCCACGTATCCCAATCTAGTGAAAGTCTTCTTCGAGAGAGAATATGCTCGGTGTTTCACTATCGGCATCGTAACTCTCACCTATAGTCGTAAGGGTCCGTTTAACGTTAGGTGACACAGCAGCATAACGTCTTCAAGTAATTCCGATGAACTCTCGTGGTATAATTATTTCTTCAATGTACGCCGCAAGCTGTTGCCAATCGTGCGGATTTGTAGTTATTTGCTGCTTTAACGTATCGTGAACCAGATCGACAACATTATAATATGGGATAATCTCATCTGTTATTGTGACAGTACCCCTTTTACCCCAAAATACATCACCGACCGTATTCAGTATAAGCAAGAAATCTGCACCTTTCTTCGTATATGTAGACGGAAGCGTTGATATTATTTCGTCGTTTGCCAGGCCTCTGCGTCTCAGTAAACCTCCAATACCATCATCACCACTGATGGTTATGCTAGCAGTTTGACGTAATTGATTGGAAAAGTGCAGATGTGTTTGAAAAACGTAATTTGCGCCATTTGTCATGGTTATTCATTTCGGCCTTTAAAAAGTTATGCATGTCGTTATCCAGCTGCGTTCAAATGTTGTTTTGTGTAACATCTGGCGCGTGCAGGCGTTATAATCATCTTCTTCAGGTGGTTGTCCATAGTTATTGAAACAAATTACCGAGAATACCGCCAAGTAATGGTCCTAACAAGAGCGGTAGAGATTCACCGCCCTTTGGACAAGAAGCTTTTTCTTCCTTTTAATAGATACGCATCTCTGCGTCAAGCGTCTTAAAGTGCTTATGTTGAGACAGTCGCTGCTTCTGATCGCTTGCTAGAGGTACACGACCTTTTAAAATGTTGTGTGCATACTCGCAGATACATTCGACCTGCTTACTATCCAGACATTTCAATAAGGCGTCATGATCATCATATATGATGCAATCTTTATGACTGTGAGGTTTAAATCCTTTTTTCGCTATATGTACGTGACAAATGCCTTGAGGCCCAAATATATTTGTTCTATCGTAGCACGTCCACCGTATTCTGTTTTAAATCGAACAATAAATACCCGTGTGGATTTTAAGTGGCATCCTAGTACGCAACCTCTAAAAATTTCGGGTTGTCAGGCGAAACCTCTCTTGCTAAATATTGTATCCGAGCTCTGCCAAGCCGATTTTTAACTAAAATTATGTAATGTGCGTTGAGCGAAATATCTCTCTGGCCACGTCCTTGGTGAAATATGTTTTGCTTTAAGAAAAACGCACTTAGGTTTCTATGATGACAACCCTTTCTAAAAATGTCCATCACCGAACCGTTAGTTTCGTGCATTAGATCGTCAATTATCATTAAGACCGGTTTTTCACCGTGAAACTATCACATATCAGGTTAACCCTTCTGAAATTCCTACGTGAGATCTTTGAATAATGGTTGCCAATGGCTGTAGAACCAAAAATTTTTTTCAATAATTGTATCGCACACAGTTTCGGTATTTTTTGAAAAAGCACGATAAAATACGATTTACCACAACCCGGTGGCCCTGAAACTATTGCTGAAAAGGGATGCTTAAACTGACCCTCCATCTTGAATCGCGAAACTATACTAACGGTCACTCTGACCTCAACCTCTGTTAAATACCAAATAAAAATCAGCAATGTCCTGATCACCGGCATATTTTTACCTTTTATATTGCTTATCTTTTAATATCAAAACAGTGTTTTTGTTTTCTAGAACGCAAACATGAAAATTGGAAATGAACGTCAACTTGTTTGCCGTTACGTAATTGGTGGGTCTTCTCAGACAAGATAGAGGTATTTGAATAGCGAAGGTTTGTTATTGTTGGTTACATAACCGGGGGAAATCCAGCAAATAATTACTTTATGATTGAGAAAACCTCTTTATATTGGGTATTTATAAACAAAACACGGAAAGTGAATGTACCGTGACTATACATAAGCAACAGAGAACCAGCAGTTATTCACTCTCGTGGCCATGTCTACAACAACTGCACAAATATTCCAATTTCTGTTAATAAAAAGATTAAAATGGGATCTGAAAATTTATGGGGTTCAAAGAAGGCTGCAAAAGATGGAACTGAATAAGCGTAAAAGCAGACGGATCAAGAGGTTAACGTAACCAATAGAATATGAGGAAGTGCTCGTTTTGATTTTACCCCTACCTTATTTAGTTAAGTGCGGAGGAAGGGTGATAATAGAGATGCTGGATTTGAAATGAATGAGGTTGGTGATAATGCTGCCAAGGCGCGATCCTAGTTAATAGATTATGTAATTATGCATTTGGCTTTAATTGCCTCCCTATAAACTACACAGAAGTTGTGATAGAAGAAAGAAACAGATACGATATACTTAAAAGGAAGCCGACAATTAGTATACTAATATACGTGTCCTATTCTCACATCAAGAAAGTACGGAGAAAGGGTGATAATAGAGATACTGGATTTGAAATGGAGATTGGTTATAATGCTGCGAGGGCGCGATCATAGTTAATGGATTATGTAATTTCTGCATTTGGTTTTATTTTATTTCCTATAAACTACATAGAGATTGTGGAAGAAGAAAGAAACAGACGATATATGTAAAAGGAAGCCGACAATTAAGATGCATATCCACGGCCGCAGACCCTCCAGGGGCTGGAATTAAGAACTACACCGGGCGCATGCACGAAGGATTTATCCTATTCTCCGGAGGTTGCGTCCCTATAGTGGCATCCCGTGAATAAAGAATTCACACCCTATCAATGAGGGTTTGAAAGAGAATTTCTCTCACCCCTTTGAGAAGTGGCCTGTTACGACTAGCAGATGGACTTCGCTTTAGGAAACTTCTTAGATCGTCACTACACAACGCCTAACAAAATAAACATAAAACCTTCTTTGTTTCAAATAAACCTAATACTCATCAAAAAATAAAATAGTTTTTAATTCCGACTAAAACTAAAAACTCAAAAAATGTTATGTTCATCAACTTCCAGAGGTTGTTACTTCTTCTTCTTCTACACAGTTACACAATGTTGTCGTAGCTTGGCACAGTCGAATTCGCGTAATTTTTAATATTCCAAATCTATTTATTTTATTCAATTCGAATAGTTAAATAATTTTGAGAGTGATATTTGATTAGAAAGTTTAAGAAATTAAAAAGTGAAAAAACGTATTAAACAATTTTTTCTAACGACACTTCAATACACGTAGATATAAGATTAATAAGAAAGTTGATATGGATAAAAAAATTATTAACATTTTTATTTTTAGATAGAAATGCAGTTTGCAGTTCCGTTTATCACCATTCCAGTTGATAAAGCTGTACATGCCACAAAAGGTGCCGTTGCCAAAATTAATGTTGCAGCAGTTGTCGTATCAGCAGCAATTGCCCTTATGACTGGTTTTATATTACCAGCTTTACTAAAAATATTTAGTCACAAATATATGAATATGGCTGAGGTACCAATGGAAAGAGGTATGTAAATCTGAACTCATTTAATTTACCACTGTGGTTATTTTCAATCGTTCAACTTCCTACTTCTCTTGTTTTGTATAGAAATAAACAAAATAGCAACAAATTTATTCACGTAATTGGAGATGACGCGAGCAGATATAGTATTTCTAGATTTTTTTCAGTCATATTTTCAGCATTCAAAAATGTCTCACACTTGCACGCTATTTATCGCGATTTTCATTTTCTTGGGGGTTGTTTTTTAAATGATCGTGTGGTACTTTTGGTGTTTTTGTCGTCTTCACGCCGCACTCTTATAAACAAAACTGCGATTCTTGCAACATAATTTTTTAGAAAAGTTTCCTTAGTTACACCATTGGTACACCAGGATGTTCTAATTATAAGTGTAACAGAAACATCCGTTGTAGTAACGCATAAATTTGAAACCCTTTCTTTTCTTTTGTTAGAATAATTCAATCATTTCTCGCCCTTCGTTGGATAAAAGAGTTTGTTTGAATACATGAAATATACAGTGTGTCTAGAATGTACCCACGTGCTGTGGCTATCTTTGCAATTATAAGAGATACAGAGTCGGTTAAATTAGCAAAGTTGGGCAGAATTACATGATAATTCAAATATCAACATTGTTGCCAATTTTCTAAGATATCTGAAAATAACTAAAAATCGTCCAAATTTTCAATGCGAATACAAATTTTTTTAGTAATTATTTTTCGAGCTACAACCGAAACATAATTTTTTTTTAAATGGCAACTATGGGGGGTTCTGGACTCATTCGATGGCTTATTTTTTTTTTTATTTCAAAAATGTATACCTTTGTATGTTTAGTATTATTAGTTAACTCACATTTACTAAACAAATGCAATGTATGCCATGGTGTGCTGTGACAATTAAAAACAAAACTCTTCATTGATTGACTGTCAAATAGTAGATATTGAATTATTTGTTGTAACCAGTTGTAGTTTGTAAATAGTGAATATTAATTTATTAATGGCTTATTCTTCTGAAGAAAGAAATGATATGCCTTTTTGCTATTACGTGTCTAACAGAGATGCTAATGCTGCTTTGGAATTATATCTTCAAACTTATATGGAAAGAAGACAACCCGATGTGAGATTATTTGCCAAACTCGAATCGAATTTAAAAAAATATGGGGCTTTTACTAAACCTCAAAGTTTTAATATTAATCTTAACACAGAAACAGAAGAACGTGTTTTAGCTTATATCGAATTTAAACCTACTACATCTCTTCGTGAAATTGCGAACGAGTGCAACACTTCCAAAGATGAAGCCCACGTTATTTTGAAACAAAATAATTTTAAGCCATATCATTTTCATATAGGAAATACATTGTATGTTGAAGATTATCAGAAAAGATTACGTTTTGCTACATGGTTCATTAATCAAAGTCGCGCAAACAAACAGTTCTCGAAAACTATTCTTTTTACCGATGAAGCAAAATTTACAAACAACGGCATCTTCAATAGAAAAAATCATATCCAATGGTCCCAAGAAAATCCTCATATTACTGTTGAGAGGAGAGATCAATATGCTTTTTCAGTAAACGTTTGGTGCGGTATTATTGGTACCAAAATCCTTGGGCCGTTTTTTTATGAATACAATTTAAATTCCGAAAGATATCTAACTTTTTTACGAAACGAATTTGAAGAAATTTTGGACGACCTTCCGTTGAACGTAATTCAAAATTTGAATTATTTTCAACACGGCACCAGCACACAATGGATTACTTGTGTGTAACTATTTACAGGAACGTTTTAATAATTGGATAGGAAAAAGGGGTCCAATAGCTTGGCCCCCGCGATATCCAAACTTAACCCCCTGGACTTTTTCTTGTGGGGTGCAATTAAAGAGAAATTGTACCAAGTAAAAGCTGGTAATCCAGACGATTTAAAAATAAAATTCGTGTTGCAAATTAGAACCCAAAGTCTATTAAAAGTTCAAAACGAAATTTTAAAACGATGTCAAATGTGTGTTCAAAATAATGGAGGGCATTTTGAAGCACTTCTATGATTGTGCTATCTGTTTATATTTTTGTGTTACTCTTCGTTTAAGTTAAATTTGTTTAGAACTTGTTTATTTTGATAATCTAGTACATTATTTCTTGATGTTTCCACAAATTTAGTAGTTGAATATGAATATTTTGTTATTTAAATGTTATTTAATTTGTTTAATAAATATTATAATTATATGTTTGGGTTGTAGCTCAAAAATAATTACCAAAAAATTCTATTCGCATTTTCCCATTTTGTAAAAAATAGCTATCACTTTGTCGTATTTTGATATTAAAAAGATACGGCCGATTGAAGATTTGGACGATTTTAGTTATTTTAGATATCCTAGAAAGTTGGCAACAATGTTGAATTTTCTTATCGGTATTTAAATTATTTAATTGTACCAACTTGCTAATTTAACGACTCTGTATGTTTTATATGTATCTCTATATTAATAGAACGTTGGTAGATTCTAGACACCCGCTTAGTAATTTAAATTTACATTATAGTAACCTCGGCTAGATTTTTGATGGATATATGATGACAAGTCTCAATCAGAAGTTACAGTGAAATTTGTTCTTATCTCAATACTTACCTTGTAAATGATTGAAATTATTTTATTCATCCTATTAATTAATGCATGGCTATTATGTTTCAATAAAAATATATCTCGTCGAATCTAGTCATCCAAACATATACTAGATATAAAATTAAACGAGCACAATGGTTAGATTGAAATAGTTGTAGAAAAATAAAGCAAATTAGTTATTCCAAGATTAAGTACCTTATTTGTTTCAACGGTACCGATGACTTAAAATAATTTTCTATGTATGGTCCATATGAATCGTAACTTGTTAATTTTTTTTGCCCGGAGCGGGTAATACATTAGATCCATACCCCTCCAGTTTAAGCTATCTTGTGAGGGTTATCCTTTAACGTTACAGTTGCAGTATTTGGTTTAGTTAAAATAGTAGTTGTATAAAACTAAATTGCAACCAAGCCAAAATAGCCGGACGTACTGATGAGCTTTAGAAATCTCTATCCAGTTACTCTCTCACTGATTACCAATGACACCTTCGTGTACATGAACCGAATTCATACCAATACATGTACACTTTCGCTTACACAAACGCAAACTTAGGCAAAAATGTTTGCGGGCATGTGCTATTTAAACAAAATAATGACGTCAACGTACTGTAACGAAACGGCTAATCTGTGTCGGCACGTTGGGAGACAAGTTGTAATGATTTATTTAAAAGATAAGATTAAAGTGCCACTTAATCCTTGCCACCACATTGGGCGTCAATTTATGATGTAACAATGAATGATAAAACTATAGAAATACAAGCCCCACGTTCGGTGCCAGTTTGCAATGCAATTGGAACCCTACTGGTTGTACTACAAATAGCAGTAAAACTTAATATGCAATTGTGTAATGGTTGAATAAGACAAAATAAAATAATTATTAATTGTTATTTATCCAGGCTAGCTCTTTAATGTATGTAATTGCAATTATATTGTTCCTACGACCATGTACGAAAGTGATCCATATCGCACAATTAACCGTACAGAAAATAATACTTTCCCACACTAGTGCATTTCGCTTTCTCATTGTACCCAATACGAAAGTGAAAAACACATGTGCCTTTTACTTTCACATTGCTTTTCTATAAGTTACCGTGGCAACTACCGGTTGTCATCGGCCTGACAGGGAGTTCGGTCTTGATTAAGGTTGCGACGCTTACTGCAATTCACATAAATAATATGAGCAAGCTGATGGCAGTACCATAGTGATTTCAAATTATTTGACTTTTGTGATTTGACAGGTTAAATATTCAGTTAATAATAATAATTACGAACTACATTAAAGTATATTCAGTGAAACATCAAGGGGACTGTCTTTTTTCATGGTCGAAGGACAAATAGCGTTCATTAAGCTCGCACGAAAGTGTCTATCCTACATCCGCGGGATTCTCACACGAGGTCTATTCCCTATTGTGCGATATCAACCACTATCGTGGCTCGTTATGTAATATAATATTACATTCAACATAAATTGTTAAATTTCGACAGATAACAATAATTCTGAATTTCATATTCAGCAAGCTCAAAACTTATTTCCAAAACGCTAATTCTAATATAGTCCTACCAAGAAAACAAAGTCCCTGAAAGTGGCGCTTTGATGTCACCTTGGTCTGAAAGGTACATTCGGGTTAAAAAGTATCAAAGCGGTTTTTATATGTGACGTGCTGGTGATATTTGCATTAACTAGGATTTAATTGGCTAACTCGTTAATTTTTTCACATTTGGGGTAATTACATGAATAAACGTCTCAACAATTTCTTAAAGTCACGCCTGGATTGAAATAATTGTAGCATGAATTTAAGAAAAATTACTTTTTGGGGAGACTTTTGAGTTTCTTGTATTTCATGAACTAGGATTTTATTAAGTTCAAAATGTTAAATAATTCGAACAGTTAAGGTCAGTTGAATACTCGGTGTATGAATTACTATTAGCGGAAATAATTATAAACCACTTAGCTCATTTAATTTTATGAAAAATATTGTTAGATTTACAAATAAACATCGAAATTAAATTGTTTAAGAGTTATTAATTGGAGATAGAAAGCTAGCAATAATTAAAAACAGGCAAATAACTATAAAACTGCTTAGCTCATAATTAATTTTGTGAAAAACGTACAGAGATTTACAAATAAACATCGAAATTAAGTTATTTAAATAAGTTGTTAATAAAGTATACTTAGAAATTGTATGAAAACATAACAAAAATTAATAACCGGCAAATAATTAGCAAACCGCTTAGCTCATAATTCAAAATATTCAAAAGAATTTACAAATAAACATCGAAATTAAGTTATTTAAAAGTTATTAATAAAATATACTTAGAAATTGTATGAAAGCTAACAAAAATCAATAACAGGCAAGTTCATAATTAATTTTATGAAAAGGATTAAATTGAACCTCCATCCTCTTCATCTTCGTCATCACTACTTGTTTCCACGTCATCGGAAGAACCTGTGTTGACGTTGAAAGACAAACTTTCCACTGCTTCATCCACCAATGCACCACGTTCCCACATTTCTTGTGCTACATTGTCAACGTGAGCGCGATTCTTCTGCCAGTCCGATACGCTGATATGGGCAAAAGTTTTCGAACTAAATTTTCAATTTCACTACCACCAACATTGACCAACATTGTTCCTCGCAACCTTGTGTTTTGCTAAACTCCAAATTAATTCTATCGGATTAAGCTCACAATGATACGGTGGCAAGCGAAGTACAGTGTGGCCGTGCTGCTGTAATAACACGTCAACATAGAAGCTTTTGTTGTAATTAACTTTCTTCACTAATTCTGCCAATTCTGCTTTTTGTATTTCGCATGTTGTGGAAACCCCATTATTTTCCAGCCACTCACGAATAGTTGTCTGCCGGGCAGATTGCGTTGGTGGTTTATTAATCTGAACGCTGTGGTAAAGCAGCGTTGTCCATGACGGCAATACTAGTCGGTGGTAGATTTGGAATTACTTGTTTTTGTAACCAAGTCATGAAGTTCGTATGGTTCATGCCGTGATGGTAGCCAGCTGGCTTGCTATTTGACTTAAAGATCAACAATTCATTATTTACAAATCCATACGATCCACCAGCATAAACTATAATGTGCCTTTGACCTGCTCGATTAGTTTGATGAACTCCTGCTTCTTCTTCTGATTGCCAGCATTTGCTGACTCCATAGGATGGATGAATGAAAGTTTCATCTAAATAAGTAACTGGTTTCTTGTTATCTCCTAAATAATTATTCCCCCGTAATTTCCGCAGGTAACGAGAGCGCCATGTAACAATTTAATTTCTTTCCATTAAGAATTTTTTCTTATTATGAAATTTTACAGTTAAGTGAAACTAACTTTGGATAAACTAAGCTAAGTGAAATAAAGCTACCCCGGAAATTAAACGCGAGATGTGCAGTTGATCTGTAAAAGTACAATAAAGACGTAGGTAACATTCTTCTAGTTTGTTCATAGCCACACCCTTTGTATTCATTTTAGTTCGTCAAACTATGACATAGGACTGAACTTACTCCAGAAAAGAATTCGCTCGAATCAAAACAGAGCTAAACCGAGCGAAGATAAATATTGTTTTTAAGCTTCGCTAGATTAACATTGCCTCGCTTAAGCGGCTTTTACATTTACGAGTATTCGGATTTACTAGGATCCGAAGTCCTTCTCTCGAGAATTCAGTTTCTGTCATATTTGAATATAAAAAACACGTACTCGAATACGAGTAGGTGCTCGGAAATGTAAATGACGCGTTAGCGTTATTTGCCGTAATCACATACGTGTATAATAAAGCTACTTTTTACAAAACTTAGCACCCAGTGGCTGGCCTCTCACTTTTAATCTTCAATTTAGAACATACCATAACAGCCAATTTTCTCTTCCATCTTATTGAGCAAAAAAAAACGTGGGAACATTGTTATGGACGGTGTAAGTTTCATGTACTGTTCTCTTCAATATTTCCAAGTCGCAATCATCTAACACGATTTTTTTAGAACGGCCACTAACTTCATTTCTAATAATAATTATTGTTATTTACAGATTTAGTTGGACAATTCAAAAAATTACCTGATTTTTTTTATAAAAGTAGCCGATTTCCCTGTTGCGGCAGCTGCTAATTCCGTTGCCTTTTTCGAAGGAAATGACCAGACACTTGCGGCTTTCTGCCTATCGAAAAACTCGATAACGTTTTAATAATATTTCTGGCCTCGGAATGAACCGATTTTCTCGAAATCGTAGCCATGTGTTTAATAAGATGTTGACAATGACAATAAAAATTTAGTGATTTTGTGCACGATTGTACATCTAAGAATTCTAATTCGTATTCGCGCCACTTTGGTGATATTTATTTCACATATTTCCCGGCGACTGTATTTTCCTGCCAGTGCTTTATAAATCAATTAAGGACATTAATATTTCATATTTTTACTGAAGATTTAATGCATTGACAATATTCCAACTGTAAATAATAGTATATTATAACACAATTATCATAAGTCAGTCTATTGGCGCACAGGAGCGTAGCGACGAGAGTCTCAATTGGATAAGTGCTTATGAAAAGGCTATTTTTCTATTGAGGAAAATAATTTAAAAATATCAACAAAATTTACATCACAACTGACTAAATTCGTTGAATAGAATTTTTAGATGTTTGGGTTGGTAATACTCAAATGTCATAAAATCTTAGAATATAAAATACCAGGAAGGAGTTTTTGTGAATTATACCTATGTGCGTCCGTAATGGGTGTTGCATATGGCGAAAAACAAGTTTCCGGTTAATATTACATAATAATGAATATATACATATTTTAAATTATAAAAATATAAATTGTGACATATTTAAAGTTAGATCTTGCATCGTTACGCCTATCAATTAAAACCATAACCTAAATTGAATCTTGAAGTTTATAATAAAATATTTCGAATAAAGCTAATATTACTTTATTAATTATTATCGAAGTAAGTAAATTATTGTTATACAGGATACTTTAAAACAGTTCAAAATATTCAAAACACTTTTACAAACAGCACTTTCTTCGACCAAACCACCAAGAATGAGTCATACTTGGGTGTTCAATATGGCGACAACCGTCGCAATTTTGAAATATGGAATATAGGTCAACGTTCCTCTATTCCTATATTTAATCTCACAAAGAATGTAAGATAATGTTATATTCCTTTATTCATTCTGTTACAGCGCAATGAACACACATGTTTATAATACACTTGTAACTCATTAACAGTTTCTTATTAAGTTGTGTTGTAATTAAAATATGGTTGTGACGTATAACAAATTTTAAATAATAACAAAAAGTAATTATAATAATAAATTCTCCAACCTATGCTAACCTTACACCACTTATAATTGTGCCTTTGGCTCATCGGTAGATTAATAGGGTTGGTTCACTAAAATGATTTGCTTAATTACCACTTACCATTAATAATAAAGAATGTAAAAAAGTTATCTCGGGCACCAAATTGTCTTTTTTTAACAATTAAACCGACTTGACAAAAATGTAAAAAATAACAATATACAAACTATGTTTATTGAATTAAATGTAATGATGAAATAATGAAGGTCTTAAAATTATGCTTAAAATACTAAATAAAACACTATATAAATACCTTGTGAATTTTGTACACAAACTTTTCTTTTTGACAACCACTGGTATCTAAATAGATTACGGAGAGGTTAACAGGATGAAGTTATTCTTACGTCATCATGGTGCAATCTTGACATAATATTATCAGCCACACCCCAAATTGAATTTATCTTTATAAATCCGTATAATTTCTTCTTAAAATTCTTAAATCCACTTCTTATTGCATTAATTGGAAGTATCCATAAAAAAATTTGCAATCATAAAATCAAATGCGTACTTAAAATTCAATTACGTTGTAAATTGAAGTAATGATATACGTGTAATTAAAGTAAAAACGTTATTAAATGTAAAGAAAAAAAACGTAAGGAAAACAACGTGAAGAAAAACGTAAGGAAAAAACCCAAAGAAAACGCCTAAAAAGAAAAAAATGCTATAAATTTTAGGTAAATGTATTACAAATATCTCTTACCACCAAATTGATGGCGTTTTTCACATAAATTTAAATAAAATCAAAATGAAGCAGCTTCATGCTTCGACATTAAACAGGAAGTGCAAAATGAGTACAAATTGAAAGCAGGATTATAAATCTTTACGAACTAAGAAGATATGCAAATTAAGTTGCCTACCCATACCAATATTGTAAAATAATTAAAATTTTCTTGTATTTAGAACTAAATGAAGGAAAGATCTTAAATTGAGGTATATTTTATACAACACTAAAAAAGAGTTGTTACAGTGTTCATAATTCAAGTCATTCAAGTATCAAAGAAGACGTCCATCAGATAATAATGTAGTTGTATCTCATTGAAAGATTTTATAAAAAAAAAAAAAATTATATACTTCTGCAAAATATGACAATTATATATTCTCCTAAAATATTTGAAGAGATTTATGCATTTGTTTTAAAAAATACTTTAAAAATTATAAAACCATACCTATGTATGTGTAGTAATTTTATTCTTAAAAATGTACTTTCTAAGGTAATTAAATATTTATAAACATGTGTTTTTCTTGTATTTAATAGATTTTCTTAAAATAATAACGCTCATAACATTAACATTTTAACTTTCTGTCGAAGTTTATGCATGTTATAATTTTTTATTAACCTTTGCCCTACCGAAATGGGCTCCGAGTTGGCCCCAAATCAACATTTTTTCAAATAATTTCTGTTTGTTAATTTATTTTCTTTCTTTTAATTCTCCTAAAATGCTGTAATGAGCAATATACAAAAGGTAAATGTTCTAAAAACTACGTTGTTGGAGTTTTATGACTTATGAGTGTTTTATCGTGATGGGTCACGAGTGACCCGGTTATGGTTGTCTATGTTTTTTTCTTGAAGTTTACCACGGTCGGGCTCGATTTATACCAGTACCAAGACGGTAAGTTTAGCTGTGAGCGAAGTGCGGTTGTGTCAGTACATGGTGACTCCTGAAAAAGAACTTTGTGAAGCTCTCATGAATTCTTCTGATGACGAGAGAGACCTTTCTTGGGATGAAGTATTTAGTGACGTTTCGGACCACGAAGATTAGGTGGTAGATAATGAAGGAAATAGTTCGTTTAGTGATTTAGAAAGCGAACAAGTTGACCTCTCTAAACGTTGCCGATATTGTGGCTGCTGGACGTACCTTGCACTATGTTGCACTAATCTTTGTTTATGAATTAGAAACAAAAGATGGGGGGAGGGGTTTTGAGGTCGCTGATTACGAATCCGATGTCAAAGAAAGTGAACAAAATATAAAATCGCTAAATTTGCAGTAATTCTAAAAATTATTGAAAAAATTAACTAAAAACCATTAGAAAACGATAAATTATTTATTTTGAACATATTTTAATAAATATTGGAAAATTAAAAAATTGTAAAATTCAAAATGGCGCCGGAAAACTAATTTTTAGTATTGAAACACATAAATTTTTTTATGTGTACTAGTACACAATACAATAAGATTTTATTTTCCTGCGAAGCGTATTGATATACTTATTAACAACAAAGTTAATTCATAGAGTTATATTAACTAATTATTTCACAATGTTGAAATAATACTGTAGTAACTAAATGTTTCAGTATGCGTATAAGTTTAGCACTCAAATATTTACATCTTTAAAATGGATGTCACTTTATTTACCACTTTGGTCAGACATCTTTATAATACCCTTAGGCCCTTCAAAATTTTGTATACGCCACTACTCCAATTGAATACACCAACTTACGATGATTTGCATTTAACTAACTCGGCATTACATTTCTATTACTCCGTAGGCAATTAAGCTTCTTTGAAAGTATCTATGGGCAGCTTAGGGTTCCAGCTAAAAATAAAAAATACTATCTAATACGAGGTTGAGGCGAAATAAAAAAAAAAGTTGATGATGGTGTCCCGGAGACGAAGCGTCGAATAAAAAATTTGAAAACACCATCTAATATAATTCAAAAAGTGACAATGAAGTTTTTAAAAATCTTTTAAAATAAATGAAGGAATTACTAAAAAAACCAAAGATCGCATTTTGTTTTAAATCTCGGAAACGATAAATAACTTTTGCAAACTACATGTGAACATGCCCTAAATTATACAGCTTTTCTCTAATTTAACCGCCTTCGTACCTCTTGCCATTTTCAAGATTTCATTGCTGTTCGCACCCTATCTTGGGCACGTTGTATAACAAAAGGGTTAATTTTAAGGAAACACGATGAGGGTTCGCTTAAAACGTCACGTAGAATCCAAAATTCCAATAACATACAGAGTGTTCAATTTAAAATAACGAAGATGACGTCAACTTCCGGTATAACCAAAAGTGGTACGTGGACACAATTATTTTACTTGAGTATGGCATTTCCAAAAGGACCCTAATTTTTAAATCATCCTGTATACGATAATTACTAGATTAATGTAGTGTTGTTGTACCTTCTGTTCGTGCTATACCTTATAGCTGATTGACTGAAATATCTCCTCCTATGTTATTTCAAGAGAAACCAGTGACATTCAACTTGTTTTTCTTACAGTGTTTCCCTGTGCTTGTCTAGCTTATTCATACTACGTTAACGCTAAAAATAACTTCAACATTTCACAGCATACATTCGTTAATACAGGTAATAATTAAAACTCATAGCTACAATCTAACAAAATCCAGAAATAAATAACTTAGTTTCGGTACATCCTATGTCAATGTGTAACGACTAAATTTCATCTATTTCAATATATTAAACCTAAGTAGCTAAACCTTTACAATGATAGATAGGCAACACACTTTACGGTTTACTTCAAATTTTATTAATTACAATTTGTCAATAACAGATAGGCAACACACTTTACTTGTAAATTCCAGTTTGATTTATTATGTTTACATTCGCGGCGCAACTAAAGGTAACCAGAAAATAAAATTTCACCGACTGAAAAGGAATTTTTTTGATTTTACTTCCTGTTCACTTTTACAAAGTACATGTGTGAAGGTTTGAAGCACATGTTCTGAGTTTTTAACTCGTAACAAGTTTTATTTGGGATATTCTTCTTCACCTAAAATTGTACAATTTAGTAATTTACTACAACAAACTTCTATGTGATGTCTAAATGGTATATCGGAAAGATTTCGGATTTTACACACATGATTCACGAATAAACCAACCAAAATCTCAGGTTTTTTTTTTCTGGTTGCTAACCACCAATGTTCTTGCTTCAAAAGAAGCATATCGAGTGGTAACGAGAGCTGTTACTTCAACACGTAAAACTTCAATTGATGATCACCTGTGAATTGCCTTACCAACTAGACTACCTTTCGTCAGCTTCAGAACATCTCGAAGGAGCTAAAAGATCAGATTATTTCAATTTATTTTCACTACTATTGCCGTATAATTACTTACTTCGTACATGTGATCATTCTTGAACTTGCACTCAATCTATAAAGCACCATAGTGAATTGTCAAGTTGGTGTTAGAATTGGACAATTACCTCCAGCAACAACACTGATATGTAGAACATTAATCGCATAAACTTTATATATTTTTTTCGAGGTTTAACAATTATTTTAGTGTGACAACTTTGTCTGTTGGAACTACTGTCCTGAGTGCAAATAGATATATACAGGGCAACTCGCTAATGAGCAGTAGATTTTTTTTGCAATATAAATTTAAAGTTTAATTAATATACAGAGTTCTCTTTGTGTAATCTAAATTTCACTATAGCTTACTATAAGATATTTTATTATGGTGTAATATAAGTTTTGTATAATTTAAACATTGTATTTCATCCATTAATTAGTATAATCTTTTTTTTTAAAGTTAATTTGCTGATTTGTTATCCTCAGATAGGAAGTCGCACCACTACTTTTCTTTATTACTAATTTATTAATAACTTGCTATTTCTTTAAATTATATACTGCGGAGTGACTCGCAAACGTAACTAAGAAGTAATTTTTTTAATAGTTAGTTGTGTTGCGGGAAAAAAGGATAATAAAAGTATAACTTTGGTTTAGAGCTCTAACCCGATTTTCGGATTATAATAATTTTGTTGTTGTGTTTTGGATAATTTTTGTAGGTATTGTAGGACTACATATTGTCCTCCAATGCAATTGGGGTTTATGGGGTAATTCTTGGCGAGACCACTACCACCGTATTGTAGTACTGCTTCACTAGTTCACTATTAAGATTTTTCGTCTCCTTTTTTTAGTAGTTACTAAATTTATTAAAGTGGTAGTGAAACTCCCGCTGGGAGGATCGACTTAAATTTTATATGTCAATCAAGTTCGTTTTAGTTTAAACATTGTTAATAGGTATTATTTTTGCTTTACATTCATTCATTTTCCTCAGTTACAAATTTTGTTACAGTGCATAATTATTTTTAGTTATATTGGGGTTTATTATACGAGTATTCTCGATTTAATCTTTTTTTCTTTTTTCCCTTTTTGTTTGTGTTTGACTGTTCCTCCCCTTTCAAACTTTGGGGGCTAAATCAAAGTTTGTGGCGCTCAACATCCCTCCTTGTTCTTCTTCCTACTCCTTTCCCTTTCCCTTTTCTTACTATATTTCCACTCGCGCATCCGATGCTCTACCCTCCCGACTAGCCGGCACATCACTTTCGGGCACTGTGCAGCAAATTCTGCTGTCACAAGTGTTTACTCAATTGTTACTTGAACGATAAAAAACGTATTCGTGCGCTTGTTGTATTGTCAATTTATACGTTTCTGAGACAAAGTGTAGATTATTTTTTATCTGTGTGTTCCTATACAGGGTAGATCAACCAACCACTCACGAACTGACATTAAATTTATTTGGGGGATTGAATATTCTATTGATAAGTTGCTTCAATTCCTTCAGTGTAAGGGAACTTAGTAATGCCTCCTTTATGTAATAATTAAATACTTTAGAAATTGTGCCTTCAGGTACCTTTTCCTGCGCCGATGCAACATCAATGTACATTTTTCTGGGACAAACAGTAAATTACACTGACGACTTACCTTTAAATTCATTTTGGGGATATAATATTCTATCTACAAGTTGATTCATCCCTTTAATACGAGGGAGCTTAGTAGTGCCCTCCGTTATGTAATAATTGTATCTTCGAACTGACGTAAATAACAGGTGCATTCACTACTCCACTGTATCTCTTCTGTACACGATAAGAATTGAATAATCTTTTAATAGCGGTGCTCACATACTTGCTATAAAAATTAACTTGAACAGCTTCTCTATTGGAAGTGCTATCGGATTGTACACAAAATTCTGACCTTAATAGGAGCGACACCTGTTCTAGTTTCAGGACGATCAGAGCTAAGTGGGGTTTGTTTATACATTTGCTTTCACTAATTTTAATTAACAATGTAAGTAGAGTTAAGATCTGTTTAAAGCAAATTTAGTACTCCTTTTCATCTTATGCTTATACTAGCCATTTGTGCATATAATTGACGACTTCCACGTCTGTACGCCTGTTATACATAAACGTAGTAAAAGCTCAAATTCTGTTTCATTCTGACAGAATGATTGTAAAAAGCTGTGTACAGATTTAGTACACCAAAACTATACAAATTGTAACATTGTTACAATTAAAAATTATTGTTAATTTTGTTAAAATACATAAATAAAAGGTTTACCTCGAGTAGGATTTGAACCTACGACCTGTACTTTGCTAGAGTACCGCGCTAACAAACTGTGCTATTAAGATACAAGCCCCAATCGATTTGAAATTTTATCTATGTACCTAGAACCAATGTAAATTTTAAATATAATGAGATTACAATCAAATTACTTATATTAATGGAATGTGAGCCTGTGATATCGCAAGGATTCACACATACCAAGGCAGCTTTACTAATATTAAATTATTTTTGTTATGAACGAATAGGTTCAAAAGTAAATGCGTAATTAAAAATTATTATTAATTTTATTAAAATACATAAATAAATAAAAAGTTTACCTCTAGTAGGATTTGAATCTACGACCCTTACTTTAATAATTATAATAATTGTTACAATTAATGCATGATTAGTGGAATTGTATAATCCACATTATAATAACTAATGTAGGAGTTTACTAACCGTGTTTCAATATTATTAATTTGATCATCATATTCTTTTGTATATTATGTGAAATCTAACGCTATGGTGATAAATGTGATAACTAGAGTTGAGTTCTTGAATACTTTACTCTGTAAAATTAGCTTTGATGGATAATTTTAGATAGATTTGGATGGATAACTTTGTTACCAAGAATTATCCTAACAATTGTAGAGCATGCCGAGGTAGCTGGCAAATGTTTTCAGTTAATAATGTTGCAATAATCTTGCAGCATGGAGCAACTATTGATCCATGTTACATAGTAGTGATTAAATTTTGTATTATATACATATGACCGAAGATTATTTAATTATTAGGTATACCTTAGGTAATGTGCAACTTAAATTGCTTTATTTTAGTTTTTGATTGAATATAGATTGCTTGATTCTGAATT